>CM053789.1:85780751-86380751 GCA_028749045.1 Cupressus sempervirens
TTAACAAACTCAACATTTCCAGATACCCTTTGTAAAGTTTTACAATTTCGCAAAGACAATTTGGTGAGTATTGTTGGTAGAGTAATGCTATTTAGCTTATCACAACGTCCAATCTCAATTTTCTCCATGCAGCTTAGTCTGGAGAGACTTGACAACTCCTCAAGCTTCGGACAGTCTATGATCTCTAGCTCTGTAAGTTTAACAAGATCACCATTTCCAGATACTCTTTGCAAAGCTTCGCATCTTGCTATAGACAGACTGGTCAGTGCTGTTGGCAAAGTTATGGTCTTTAGATTTTTACAATCTCCAATCTCAATTTTCTCCATGCAATTTAGTCTGGAGAGACTTGGCAGCTCCTCAAGCTCAGGACACCCCGTGATAATTGGTTTTATAGGTTTAACAAGGTCACCATTTCTTGATACTCTTTGCGAACCACTGAAACTTGTTATATACGGACTGGTGAGTGTTGTTGGCAGAGTTATGGTTTTTAGCTTCTCACAATCTTCAATCTCAATTTTCTCCATGCAGCTTACTCTGGAGCGACTTGGCAGCTCCTCAAGCTCAGGGAAATCTCTGATAATTAGCTCTCTAAGTTGAATAGGATAGCCACTAACTGATACTTTCTGTAAATCTCTGCAACTTGTAGATAATTGATGCTGATGAGGAAAGATCTGCATGGAAAGATTTAAAACTTCATTTCTAGGATTACTTTCAGTTCTATTATTTTTTAAGATGCATGAATGATATCTTTTGACAATGATTAGATTGTGTTATTCCACAAATAAAGCTTAATGTAAAGCGAAACTTTTCTAGATTTTTCTTACCGTTTTCAAAGGCTCGGGAACACATTATAAAGGCATTCCCTGCTGTTTTGTATGGACAAAAAAGACACAGAATACTTAGTGTATCTTTATGCAGTATGCTGTCAAGAGTTTTTTAGAATGTATTGTGATTAGTTTATGACAGTCAGTGAATGTGGGATTGAGTCTTGACGATGATATATGTTATTAGTAATTAATTTTTTCTCCTTAGAATTGGTCTTCAATTAACCCTGGGAAAACAGACCGCGTTAGTTTTAGAATATTCTGTATCTTAAACCTATGCTTATATTCTTCTTAAGTTCACATCCACAAGATTTTTTTTTTTGGCGTCGATTTCGATAGCTTTAAAGGCTGGAATAGCGAATTACGATAGTGAAAATCTTTGACAGAAAACTTTTATGATTAATTTCTAACTTCTCGAGGCCACTCAATACCATCTTAATACTAGTAGATATTACTCCAATATTCCTATTTACTTTCCCATTCAGAGCCCTCTATTTAAGTTGAAGCTCAGAAACAAGCTACAAAGATTCATTTTGAGAATCGAGATATATCAAAGATAAAACTTGGACCAGCAATCTTGGTCACTTATGTTTTCAGTTGCTCTGCAACCTATTAATTTAAAGAATAAAAAAACTAAAATTAATATGTTAAAATGTTTTATTTTTTAAATATTTATTTATTCTAAATTTCAAATTTTTCATCCGCTGTTATGTTTTATTTTCAAATATTTATTTATTTCTGTCCTGCCCTGATGTGTGCGGGCTGCAGAGAGTACACTGTGCTTTTTGGACTGTAACTATAGTTTTTTTAACTTTTATTTTAATTTTAAATGAATAAAATTTGACTTAATGTTAAATGTTAAATGTTAAAAAAAAATTTCTATGTTCTTTCTTTTTTACTCCAAAAATATATGCAAATATAGACAACACATTAATAGAAAAAATGAGGCGAAAAAAAGAGGAAAAATTGGTTTGCATGCAATTTTCGGCACCCGTTCTGCAGTTGACTCTAGGATTTTCTGTTGTGATTTGCGTTCTCTGCTTGCGATCTTCTCCGGTGGCTAGTGTCATCATTCTAGTTGTGTGGTGGAGGAGATTCTCTCTCCTCCACGTGGTTTGATTTTTTGGCCCTGTCTTTGTTTTCGCTTGTTTTTTCATTTATTTCGGTGCTATTTTCCAATCTCTCCCTTGTGCGAGCTCTGGATCCAGTGCTGCCTGATTGTATTCCTCCCAAGGCACCTGATATTCGGTTGGTGCATGCCCCAAACCCCATTATCTCGCCTTCATCTGCTTCGGTGAGCTCTGCTAGTGTGCCTCTCACTCAGACTTTTCAGAAATCCTTCACCGAAACTATTGCCTCGCCCTTCGATGATGTCTCCCTATCTGCTCGATTTGTTAAGGTTGCTGGGGAAGAAAGACCAGTTGAAGAAGGTAAGACCTCTCTTTCTGCCTTGGCTAAGGCCTTCATTGTTCCAAATGATGAAATGATGTAAGCTATTGCTCTTGAAAAGGTTTGGCTCTCAAATACTACCATTTTTCTTACATGTGTTGATATTGATATGTGCCCTCCACGAAAATTTTTAGATGATTGGTTTAATAGTGTCTGGAACATAAAGATAGGGTTAAAATTTTCCTTTTGCAAGCAAATTCAGCGTGGTTTGTTTATTATTTTCTTTCTAAATCATGAGTCACGGGTGGAAGCCCTAAAATGCCACTATTGGTCGATTGGGAAAACTTCGTTTAGGGTTCTTCCTTGGACCCAAGAAGTTGTCGAGGATGAGATCTTAGCTTTATCGTGCCCTAGATGGTTAATCCTGAAAAATGTTCCTCTCTTTCTCTGGAAATTTTTAACCCAACTCCTTGAGGAATTTGGCAAGATCATCCGAATAGATGAAACCGCCTGATTGGTTCCCAATCTAGATGTGAGGGTTTTAATTTCCATTAAGCCTGGAATTGATATTCCTAAGAATTTGAAAGTGAACATCAATGGCCAAATTTTTTCTTGTCCTCTCAAAATTCTTGGTGGGTTAAATGCTTGCTTCTTATGTAAAAGAGAGGGACATCAAAGGAAGGATTTTCCTATCATCTCCAACAACAAAAAATCTTATACTAACATGGAGAATTTTGACCCTAATATGGGTGCTACTAGTAATGCCACATTAACCCTTAAAGGTGTTAACTCGCAACCTCACTCAAAACAATCTATCCCTCCTCCTACTTCTATCCCTCTCCCAAAGAACCCTTTCCAGTTCGATACTAACAATTCTAGTGTTTCTCAAACTCATGTTATCAATCTTGTTGAACCCAAAAATAGAAGCACTCTGGAAACAACCTATCCCCCACTAGCTTCTAATGAAGTTGTTTCAATTAAAATTGGTCATTTTGATGAGTTTCAACTCATCATTGATAGGAAATGAAGAAGGAATAATTCTCAACAACTGGCATTGGAACAAATTCATTCCCACAAACCTAGAACAAATCCCTTTGAGATTCTTAATTCTAGTCCTATTTTATTGCTTGAGAAAAAACCTCAGGATGAGAACCCCTCTAATTTGAGTTATACTAATGATATGGTTTTGCCAAACAATCAAGACATAATCCCTCCATACCTTGGTCTGGATCCTATTCCTAACCACATTTCCTCTAATATAATTAATACTAAGGATTTTTCTTGTAAAAATTCATATTCTGCTTTAAATGAAATACAAGACAACTCTGTTATTGAAGTTATTTATGCCAATCCCCTATTTCACAAGGCCTGACCTCCTTTTCCTAAGGAGCTTTCCTTGGGTCAAGATTGTGAGGGAGGTAGTGATGAAGAGGATGATATTGAGAGGCTCCCCTCTTCCAAAAAGAAAGGAAGACCTCTTGGGTCAAAAAAAAAGAAAAAATCTAGAGACTAGGCTGGTCTCTTTACTAGAACTCATAACACTAGTTCCTCATGAAGATCTTGTCCTGGAATGTGAGAGGCCTCAAGTTTCTTAATCATAAGTTTATTGTTAAGAAGATGATTAATATGCATAGCTCTATTGATTGCTTGATGCTGCAAGAAGTTAAAGTGGTAGGTTTTACTCTTGAACGTGCTCTTGATCACATTTGGAAAGATGTTGCTAAGTTTCTCTTCAATCATCCCAAAGGAAAAGGAGGAGTTTCCCTTCTTCTCCATCCTAAATGGGCCAAACTTATTCTTAATTTGGGTTCTTCCCCATGTAATAGGGTCTCCTGGGTTATCATCAAAGATGATGATGCCCATTTTGGTATCTGTATTGTGTATGCTTCCAATGATTATAAAGAAAGAATCTAGCTATGGGAGCGGATGACTTCCTTGCCTAACATCCCCTGGATAGTTGGAGGGGACTTTAATATGGTTGCTTCTGACTCAGACAAGTCTGGAGGAGCTCCTTTTGATAGGAAAGGTTTAGAGAAGCTTTATTGGGATAGGTTTCTGCCTCATTTTAATCCTTTTGATACTATCTTTGATCATACCTCTTGTGATAGCTCTGATCTTAGATTCACTTGGTGTAATTTTCAATGGGGTCCCAATCGTATATATTCTAGGTTTGATAGGCTCTATGCTAATAGTGACTTCTTTTCCTTCTTTTCATCTCCCTCTTCTCCTATTGTTACTATTCACCCTCCTTATCTGATCATTTGCCCATTTCTACCACCATTCTTCTTCAAAATGTTGTCCCTTTAGCTACCTCTTAGGGCAAAAAATTCATTCTTAACTTTTCTCTGCTTAGGGATCAAGATGTTCTAATTGCCATAAAAATGGTCAAGCTTTTTAATCTTAGTAATAAACAATTATCACACACTACCAGATGGAATACTAATATTTCTTCCTAGCAAAATTGTTTTCAAACCTTTGGCCAGAAGAAGGCTAGGGATTATAGGAGAGAGGAAAAACTACTCTGGAAATAGCTTCTTTCCTTGGAAGCTAGCATTCAATAGAACCCCACATCATCTACCCTGGCTGAGCAAGTCTCTATTGCTAGGAATAAGCTTAGGAAGCATAAGTAGATCAAGTGTATAGGAGCATCTATTAGGACCCACAATCAATGGCTTCAATTTGGGGATAAAGGATCAAATTTCTTCTTTAATCTCCTAAAGCAAAAACATGTTAAGGAAACAATTGACAGAATTATTATTGATGATAGAGAAGTTCTTTCTCTTCCTAACATCACTAAAGCTTTTTGGAACTATTATTCTAATCTCCTCTCCTCTAAGGCTTCTTCTAACTCTGCTAATATTAGAGATCATTATATGACTCTTATCCCCGCTAAGATATTTGAGGAAGACTATGTCTAGCTCAGAAATATGGTTTCCCCTCAAGAAATTGCTGATGTTATTTGTAAAATTAAGGATGATAAAGCTCCAGGTTCGGATGGGCTCCCTACTGAATTCTATAAGGCTAACATAGATTGGATCTCACAAGATCTGTATAATTTATATAATGAAGCCTTTGAAAATGGCTCTTTGGGGTCCTCCATAAATACTGGTATAATTAAGCTCATTCCCAAGCCTAGTGACAAGGCTCTTATGAAGAATTGGTGGCCTATAACCCTGCTTAATGTTTCTTACAAGATTCTTGCTAAAATCCTTGCCACCATACTTGAGAAAGTGCCCCCCAAATTTATCTGCTATACTCAAACTGGTTTCATTAAGGGCAAGTACATTTTGGAAAATTTAATTACCAGCTAGGAACCTATGGAATGGGCTAAGACCTCCAGACAAGATGCTGCTATACTACTTGTGGATTTTGAGAAGGCTTATGATAGAATTGAATGGGATTTTATTGTCAAGATGCTTAGAGCTTTCGGCTTCCCTCCTATTTTGTGTAGTTATGTTAAAGTTTTATTTGCTGATGCCTCGGCCCTTATTGAAATCAATGGTACTTTCTCTTAACACATTAAGCTTTCTCACTTCATTAGGCAAGGATGCCCTCTTGCTCCTCCTCTATTTGTCATTGCCTCTAATGCTCTATTCTACCTTCTTTGTGATAATTCCCTCTCTCCTAGAGTTCATGGAATTACCCTTCTTGATAACTCTAAGCTTTTGAATATTCAATTTGTTGATGATACATCTCTATTCTCAGAGCTTTCAAAACATAATATTCATTGCGTCAATCAAAAGTTTGAGATATTTGAAAAAGTGTCACGAGCTCGCATTTCTACTTCAAAATCTATTATGCTTGGTTGAAATGATACTCCTCCTAATTGGTTTGTTCAATTTGGTTATACTTGAGGTGGGCCTAATAAGATAGTCAGATACCTTGGCATTCCCTTCTCTATGGCACCTTCCCTTAAGGATATGTGGGGGTGGATTAAGGATAGGATCTTCCATAAACTTAATAATTGGAGTCATAAGACACTTTATTTGGCTAGGAAGGTGCAAGTTTGCCAAAAAAAATTATCTTCTTATAGTATTTATTACTCTTCTACCTAGATGTTTAGTAATGATTAGATCTTTGAAATTCAAAAGATTATTCGTAGCTTCCTTTGGTCAAATGGTAGAGGGAAAAGAAAAGCTCACTTAGTGAAATGGAACTAGTGTCATCTAGATAAAAAGGCTGCTGGCCTTGGTCTCAAAGACCTTAGACTTCAAGGAATTGCTCTTGCCTCCAAATGGATTTTCCAAGCCTTTAAGGGTAATGAACCCTAGAAAGTTCTCATTAGAAATAACATACAATGTGGCACACCAAAGCATGCTAAATCCTAGAAGGGTCTCCCTTTTTGTGACTTAGTGGCTAGCTAATTTTCTATTTCTATTCAAGGGACCTGGGTTTTTTGGTCCATTTGGAAGGCCAGGGAGTCCGTCCATAGCTTCATTAGTAATATTGTTTTGATCATCAGTATTCCATTCATGGGGAGAATTCTATTTGGTGGAACCTCACTAATGCTGATAAGCCTCTTGCTCTAACCAAAGCTATTAAATGCATGATGGACATTATGGAACATGATTCTCTTATAAGCTAGGATAGTTTATCCTCTCGGTATGATCTCCCTAATTCTCAACTCAGAACTTACAATCTTATTAAGAATGCTTGCACTACTTTGAATCTCCTCAGGAGCATGGATGTTGATTCTCACCACTTTCTATCCATTAGATGGAAGGATGGGACCCTTCTTACCAAAATCAAAACTAAAGATATATATAAGTTCCTCAATTCTGATACCTCTATGACTAATCATATTAATAGCATTTGGTATTGTAATTACAGTACTTTTGACTGGCAGAAATCTTTTGATAATTTATGGAAGTCTCCCATCCCTCCTAAAGTTAAATGTTTTAAATGGTAGCTCCTTCTTGATAAACTTCCTGTTAGAAATTAGCTCACTGGTTTTGACACTTGCTCTATATGTAGAGTTCGTAAAACCATGAGGTATATTTTCTTTGACTGCACTTTTGTGAAAGAGATCTAGTTAATGTTTGGAATTTCAATTACTAAACATGTTTATACTATTGAAATTACTACTAGTTTTATTCATGGATTCAAAAAAGATTCTAACCTTTTTTGGCATATTCTTTCATCCTTCATTCTTTGTTACATTTGGAAATGTAGAAATGAGGCAAAGTTTCAAGGCATAGATAGAAGTCTTACTGGGTTTTATAGAAAACTCACCTGTTTTAAGATTGCCTCTCATGTTTGCTACATCATGAATCTAGAACATGACAAGCTGATGAGATTCCTTCAAGAAGGACACGTTGTGATGTTCATCTATGAGATGGAGCATGGTTATGAAATGGTCAATATTGTTGAAGACAAAAATGCTTTTGATAAAGCCTTGGACATCCTGATTGAAGAGATTAGATGCACTGGTGCTCCCTCGTATGATAAGCTAGATATGTATGCTCAGTGTTTGGACATGAAGAAGGTTGTTTGGATGGAAGGAGCGCAAGGATGGACAACTTGGTTGGAAGACTAGCATGACATTCTCAATTAGTTGTTCTTTTTGGTTGCCCCTCCTTTTTGGTATATTCATGTTATTTAGCATGAGATATTGATATTGCCATTTGGTCTCTTGGGCTTGTTGTTTGCCCTTGGGACTTCATTGTATTTTTTGATATTTTGTACTCTTGATGTTTAATATATTAAAAAAAAGAGAGGTGAAATTAGTTTTACTATTTAAATCTAGATAAATTGGAATAAAATAAAATAAAAATTCAATTTAGTAATATTTACTTTTCTAAAACAATTATTTCAAAAAGTTTGAAGTTAGTTCAATAGTTTATACTATATAAATAATTTTAATTAGATTAATTTTTTATCATTTAAATATTTTAATATTAATAATAATGTGATGATAAATTATCATAATCTTCAACTATAGAATATGTTTAAACTCTTTTTAAGAATATTCTTCTAATATTTTTTTTCACTTTAACTTAATAAAATAATATAAGTTATTATTATTTACATTATACTTTATGTACCTTCCTAACTTATCCAATTAGTTTTAGAGTTTCAACCACTCATATTAAATTCAAGGATACTATTGATTTTCACTCATTTGGATTGAATATTAATTTTTTAAAATTGATTCTTTTATAATTATTAATTCTTTCATAATTATTAGTTATTAAATTTAATATATTGTTCTAAACTATCATAGCTTACGACAAATACAAGCCATGATATGGCATGTGTCTTATATCATATTTTCTATTAATATGTTGTCTATATTTGCAAATATATTTGGAGTAAAAAAAGAAAGAACATGAGAAGAAATGAACTTAAGAAATAGGTCAATAGGTTTTTATAAAAAAATCTTGTAATATTTCTATTATAAAATATTTTAAATAACTATTATATTAGCAAAAAAAATTAACATTTAAAATAAAGTCAAATTTTATCTACTTATTATACAATTTTAATTTCTCAAAAATAATTATATTATTTTTTAATAAAATAGAAACTTATTCAATCACCAGTTTAAATATTGAAAAATAATGTTGCCTCTTAAGTTAATACTAGCGAATAGATACTCTATATGTAAAATATGTCGAAATGCATTAAGGCATTGAATTTTTCTTAATGCATATTAAAAGTGAATAATGAAAAAATTCAATCCCTTGATGCATCTCAGCCTATTTTACATATAGAGTATATATTAGCTAGTAGCAGTCACCACATGCCTAACACATTGAATAATTAAATAGGAAACACACTCATTAAATAAGAAACACGCCCATTAAGATACGATATCATATTAATATTATTTTTTTTAACAATAATATTTACATTTTCTCATATGAAAAATGTAGCTTTAGTAAACCTAAAATGTATAAACACATAAAAATATGAAAACACAATTTTAGCCATTCAAATAACTAACTAAAGTACAAGTTAATGTATTTGAAATATCAAACTTATATAATATAATTAAATGAATATTTGATTTCATCACCAAGCATTTGGATCAAGAGACAAAATGTAATGATATTGTTCATTACTTTGAGAAGTACAAACCACCAAAATTTATTGATAATGTCTATTATGTATTTTAAAAAAAACAAAAATGTGTTAACAAAATGCACAATGTATCAAATAACTTTTAAGGTTTCCAATCTACTTTGTTGTTTTCTTCTAGCAACTTGCTTTCCTGCCTTCATTTTTGCATATCTATCATATGTGAAGGGTGGCATAATTCTTAATCCTTGTAAAGATTTGTCACATGATATTGCAACAAATGTGAGACTGCTTCTTTCAATGGGACACGTGATATTGCAACAAATGTGAGACTACTTCTTTTAGTGGGACCAATATCGATAGTAGATAATTGTAGTGTTAGCCCTTGTGACTTGTGTATATCTAAAGCCCAAGCCAATCTCAATGGAATTTGTTTTTTATTTCCCCTATCAATTGCAAGAATTGTGACTCTCTAAAGATGATGATCATCAAAAGGAATTCGAGGGTAACTATCAAAATCGATAAGTACATATGATGGTGGTAGTGGTGGTGCACTTCTAGAATGATACACAATACTTCAAGCATATCTTATTGCTCCATTGACAAGACTAGCTTCAATCCATAAGTTCGAAGTTAGCATTACCATTGCATCTTTGCTAAGTAATAGTTCAATGTCCAACTCATCACTTCCATCTACATCTAGAGGAGCATGTGTTGTTTTAATAGCAATGATTCATGCAATACGGTTTGATAATGATAATAGCATTTTCTTATTATGATTGTACACATCATCATTTGTTGAAAATAAATGAACACTATTTTTAAACTCCTCATTTTCTATACTACTCATGTGCACATTGCATCTTAACATTAGCAACATCCAATCCTCTATTGTGGGGTTTGCATCCCTTATATTTGATATAAGAACACAAAATCTTGCTCATTACTTTGTCCATCCTGTCTAAAAATGTGGTTTAAAGTAACTATAGTTTGGAATTCTTTCCATAATAGCTTTGCATGCCCCCCCTACTTTCATATACTGGTTTATCATTGACTCAAGGTAATTGTGCCAAATCTCCCACCAATATCATAGATATCCCTAAAAAATATTAAAATATGTATACCAATTAAATATTTACAAATTAGTATTCTAAATGTAAGGAACAAAGTAAATTACAATGCAAATCTCTAACTCTAATAAATTCAAATACCAAACATACCTCCAAAAGTTTTATGGCTATTTTCTAGAAATGCTTGTCAAAGATGAGAATCTATGTTTTGGATTAACCTCTCTCTAAGGAAGCTCATTTCATCTATCAATATGTATTTTATATGAGATAATTCCTCTTGGGAACATGTGAGTCTTGTTTCTTGTAGCTCTGTAAACTCTTTTATAGGTATTCTCAAGTTGAAATGAATTGTTGATGCTCCAATGTTGAATGCTGCTACACCCATTGGTGCAAGTAGAAGGAGAGGAGAGACTTGTGGAAAAGATGCATTTTGTAATGATTGGCTGATTGCACCAATCAAATATGACTTTCCTATTCCTGTCATTCCTTAACTTATCATGCGTAAGGGTGATGCATCTTGACATGTATGATAGTGTGACATTATAATGTTAACTACTTTATTTTGTTTTTCACTAAGTTTTTCATAGTCCACATAGTGTGGTATCTGATCATGGATAAGAAAACCTACATCTCTCATCAATCTTATGAAATTTATGGCTTTATTTGTGTATTGTTCACTTTTAAATTCTTGAGACCAATTTGTTTGCCGATCAATATCTCTCCTCCCTAACATATCTATCTCTTCAACTTGCATAATTTAAGCATGGTGAAGTCTATATAAAATCTCCCATTCATTCTCTGTAATAGTACCTTGGGCATTATCATTATCTTTAGATTCTAAATCAGACTCATTTTCAATATTATTTGAATCTTCTCTTCTTTCAAGTTGTCATGCATTATATCTGAAGTTATCCCATGTGTCAAATATAGATTTGTCATTGTTACCAATATCTGTATAAATGTCACAAAAAGGTTTATAAAGCAATACTTTTGAGAAGCAAAAATCAATCCATTATTTTGAGTCTCGTGTAGGAATTCAGTAAAATCTAGGAAACACTCTCACAATAGCTAATTTTTTTCTTGGACTCCATTTATCTTCACCTCTCTTTTTCTTGTTCTATATCCATGATTTTGCAACATCAATAAGGCACAAAGCTTCCATAAAGTGTGGCCTATTTATGTAAGCATCAATGAAAGATATGGTATGTTCCTTGCTTTCTTCATCAACATTTAGGTCTATAGATTTGAATAATTCCTTTGAAACATTGAAGTTGACAAATACTCTACTACTCTGCACTAATGGATGCTTTAGTAGCATATGACTTTTTTCTTGTGCCCCAATATCACTTTCTATCAATGTTTCAATGAGAAGTCGTCTATAAGCTTTTGATGCTAAATCATCAGAATTTTCTACATTTGCTAGTCAAAATAACATCTGATAGTATGTCTCTGAACTTCTTTCAACTTTAACTGCATACTTGGCAATATACTTAATCACCGCATGCTTACACATAATAGGTTGCCAATCAATATTTGCTCTCCATAATTGAAGTATATAACAGTTATATGAGTTGACTCTATCATCATTTCTGAATGGCTCAAATATTTTCTCACTAGTTTCTAAATCTTTCTTTAGTCTAGATCCTTGTAAATTCAATGGCCATGGTGCATTATACCTATATTTCATTAACATATTTATATTGATAAATACAATGATACATTAAAAGATAAGAATATTAACTTTTGAATGAAAAAAAATTGTTAGGAAGTACCTACAAACCAATTTCCCTCTTTTTTTGTGCAAACATGCACCTTTTTTACGCATTGTGTGTCTTTGTACAATATTTAAAATCTCATCATAGTTTGTGTTGAAATCACTTTTGACCAATTGTCTGGTGTTTTTTAGACATGGGTGTAGACTGAAATTTTGATGTGCCTAAAACAAAAATTGAGATATTTAATATCATATTTTTTCTTTTTTAAAGTTACCACAATAAATAATGTTTAATATTATAACTTTCTATAATCATACCTGGATATTTTAGAGGTGTGAGTCTCATTGAGGGTTACATGCATGAACCAAATCATGGAGATATGATGCAACAAAATAAAATTCATCTTGATTATTCGAATCAATACTTCCCATTTTTGGTGCTCCTTTTAACCATATAAAGTCATGGACATGTGCAGATCCTCTATGTTGCCATTCATATCTGAACCAATAGTCTTCCACATTCATCCCATTCTCAAGTGTCTCTTTTTTGAAAATTGTATTATGCAAATTCATGTATTGTGCAACAATGTGTGGATAGTCAATGATATTTTGTTTCCTCCAAATTTGTGCTTCTCATGGATTAGTTGGTGGCATTCCAGGCACCATTGCATGCAAATTTGGCCAGTACAAGTCTGTCGCACTTAATGTAAAAAATATTGTTGGCATTCCAAGTTGATGAAGCATGTCTATTAATTATGCTCGACACTTTGTCCAATATTATTGTGTTCCCCTTAAACTAGTTCCAAATCACATCAATCTATCTGGTAGATGGGAGTGTGGTGTTTTCTCCATATGTTCACGCAACTCTTGTATTGTGATTGGCATTTCATGCAAACACTTGTGAGCTATGTGCTCCGTGTCTCATGATCATATTCATCATGTAGTAGTGAAACCTTGGATGTTTTCCAAATCTATTATCTCTGTATTTAATTAAGTGCTTAACATATTCATGTAAATGTACTTTCCTCAATCATGGCTCTAGAAAATCACATTTACCATTGGGAAATAAAGAGGGGAATTTCATGTCAAGCAAACTAGGAGTGGTATATTCATTTATGGGAGATGCACCAATGTTAGGCCAATCCATCATTAGTGTTGGGTCTACATTAGGATTTCTTACCCATGTACAAATCAACTCCATTTCCCACTGGATATTTGGTGGTTTTGATGCCATTGATGTTGTGTGCTCTATTATATTCCTCTTAGCCATCTCCACTAAAGGGCCCACAAATATAATGTCATTTTTTTCTGAATCAAACTCCATATGCACTATTTGTAACTCATTGAAAATATTTTGGTCTATATTTGGTGATATATCATCCAAAGCATTTTCATCAACAATAACATCTGAGTAAAATTTATCATGCATTATTTTATATCATAAGGTAGCATAAACACGATCTCTATTTACTATAAAATTGTAGTGCATTCCATGTTAATCCTTTCTATGCACTATAATGAGTGGAAGATTATTGTGTGCCCTCGATATTTTAACTGACCTCCAGTTGCATGTGTCACTTGTAAAATTGGGCTCACACGTGTGATGAGCATTTCTATCACTTGAGTTAGATTTGCCAATTCTATTGGTTGGGCTTTAGGATCCATATTATTTTCAACTAAAAATTTGTGATCACCTTTCTCTTGTCTACATCTATTACAAATAGGACCTTGTGGAGTACGAGAGACATAAATTCCAATGTAACTTTCTTGATAGATGTAGCACATGGCTAGAGATGACAACCTATCTAATTTATTACGAAATGATATCTAAATTTCATAAAATCTATTTCTAGCAATCCATTAGCATCTAGGAATTTGTATGGAAGTGATTTGTGACTTGATTGTTGTGCTTGTTGAATTTCATTTTCAAGTGTTTCTGCAACACAATCTATAGACCTTGACGCTTCCTCTTGTTGATTCCTCTCAAAATTTTCTCTTTGTAAATGCAATTCATCATTATCACAATGTCTCATTTGTTCAATCTTTCTTATTTTAGGATTGTTTTGTACATGTCCCTCAACTTGAGGAGGACATTCTACAACATCCTTTTCTCTTATTACTTGTGAATGCTCCTCCTTAGATGTACATTGATGTATATTTCTATTTTGTGGGTTGTCAACATCATGTCTTTCAAAATTAGAGTTATGCCCAGGGATTTCATGACCTATGTTTGTTTCATTTTGTAATTGCTCGATAGTGACATCTGATCTATTTTTACCATATTGTTCTTGATCAATCTCATTCATTTCACTTTGATGCCCATCAACTTTAGAACTCACAAATTGTTGCATACAACATCTACGATATGCTTGTTGATATTCTCTATTCTATTGTTTTCTTTGATCTTCCATCTAAAAGAAGTGTTTCCTTGATCAAACCATAGCTATAAATAGAAATAAATGAAATAAATCGACTTTCTAGTAAATAATGAAGTATAAAACTATTTAATAACATAATAATTTTGAATAAAAAATGATGCTCATCGTACAAATCCATAAAATAACTTTAATCAAATGGTAAAGTTTTATTTAAATAATATATGACGTATATAAATAAATACAAAATGCTAATTTTTTACTTTGATACAACCAAAATTGTATTCATATTTTCATAAGTACAAAATTGTTTCTTACAAAACCAAGAATTGTGTTGCATAACAATATGATGTTTCTTTGATTACATTTGTTTCAAGAATCTTTGAAACCCTTGTATAATCAAATGAGAGTTTCCATGTTCATACTGTTCATCATAGAATATCCTCCTATTTCTTCTTGAATTGATGTAACATCTTCACCTTCCACTACATGTAGACATGATGTTATGAATTTAAGCCTATCAATGAGTTTCGTGTGTTGATTTAGAACATCACTAGCCAACTTTTGAACTTCTGTAAGTGTAAAATAATTTGAATCAGTACTCAAATGTGGGCTCATGACTGAATTTTCAGAATTGATCTCTGGAATCTTGGAGATTTCTACTTCTTCTAGACGTTTTTTGATGTTTGGATTCTCAACCATGTCTATTTCATCAATATAACTTTCCATGACCTAGATTAAATAATAAAATGATTATTTACATATGCAAATAAAATATGTATGTTTAAAATCTCATTCTTATATTAAGAACCAACATTTTAAATTATACCCTAATTGTAATTAAATTGTGATAGTAACTAAAACCCTACATATTATCCTATTCAAAATACTATTTATAACTTTATTTAAAACATTCTATGTTTAGAATATTATGTTAAAAAATTTATTTAAAATAAAAAACTTTTATTTTATCTTAAACATTCTATTCTATAATTTAATAGTTACTTTAATTTTAAAAATATTGTATTCTAATAGTATGATTTATATATGACCATTCCACATTAAAAAACACTAAAAAAGCTCTTCCGTATATTTATTGCACCCAAAGGTGAAATTGCTAGCATATATTATCCTACTATTTATTATTATTATTTTCCCCAACTCGTCATTATAAATAAAGAGCCAACAGTTTTGACTTATCTTTCGATCGAAACCTTTTTAATTCAAGTATTGTTGTATGCTTAGTTTTTAACGAAGTTGCTGGATTGATAGATCAAATACATGGCCTTCCATCTAGAATATCATGCTATTTTCTTTCAATGAAAGCAACCGCCAAAAAATAATCTTTCTACTATCAAATAACATAAAACAACTTTTATTTGACGAAAACAGTATATTTGTCTACTGGAGTAAATCCAGATTATTTTCTTTCAGTTAACAGGAAAAATTGAGCATCTGTGATTTTTTTCTAAATTTTTTGTTGTTTTTTATTACAAGATCAAATACTGAAATTTTGAGAAAAAGATGATATTTTTTATTTTTTAAAAATTTATCAAAAAGATAACCGCATTGTTAAACAACCATAATAACGACAGAGTACATTTAACTTCTGAAGTATATTCAATATTAAATTAACTCTTGTATTTCCAATATAAAAATTTTGATGACTATATTTATGTGAGTACAAAAATGGAAGGGTTTTCATTGGGTGATCTTTTTTTAATCAATTACATGCCATTATCTCTTGTCTATTGTTGTTTTACTTAAGTTCTTACTATCGTTGGCGATTAAGTTTTTAATTAAGTTTTGGCGATTAGTCATTTATCCCTCATAGTATTCATAGAACATAGAGGGATAAATTACTCTGATTCCATATTCTGGGCAACGTACAATTCCCCGATCCCATTCAAATTTAAAATTAATAGAATCGGCAATATTTATTTAATCTTTGAAGACTGTAACAAAAAACTATTATAGATTGATATCATTCCGCTTCAATTTTTAATTAATAGTGTACACTATTTAGTAAGTTGAAACGCATAGCTTATCTATATCTTGGGCGGTTATATTTGGCTGCATGGCCAGACTCAACAACATCAATGATAGGTACCGGCAAATTATGTGCCGCATTCATTATATTCAAATTAAAACGGCTACTCATGCACGGCCGCCTTTCCCCTCAAGTCAGATTTTATGAGCTCGTTGAACAAAAACAAACGTTATCTGGTCAAAGCAAGATATGATTAATTGATGTGTTAACTATTAAATTATTCGAGTGCTCCCACGACCAATTTGCTTCAACTCTGGCATAGTAGCATGCTTTGTCATCACATGCATTGAATGAGAAATGATGTGTAAACATTGCTTTCATTTGAAACAACGGTACAAGGAACAACATATTGCATTCATTGGTCAAAGTTAATATCCTAAAAAAAATTGATTATCAGTTATTGTTGTGTTTGAAAAGCTTTTAACTTTTGATCATATTTGTTAAATGTACTAAAATCTAATAGTATTTGATCATGTTACATCTCTTGAAGAAATGCAATCTCATGAACTGGACATGTTCTACAAGAATACCAAAACTAACATCATGTTATTAATATATGTTAGATATAAATTAAAAACAGCAAAACATCTGATTCACTACAATGGACGGTGCAAATGTCTGGTCTTTTTAACCGCAATAAGCCACAAATATATTTAACATGAGACCAACAAAACCATTATAGTAGTAGATAGTAGATCAGCGTGGGGAATGATTTCCCAAAAGATTACCATGCCAATTGTCACTACGTAATTCTAATTACGAGAAAATTGATTGGGTATTATAATAATAAGGCCATTTATAATGTTAGGATTTCAGCTCTTATTCTACTCTCCCACTAAAAGCAATAAAGGGAATGCATTGGACAACATTTTTTTGTTAATTACTCTAAATAAATTACAGCAGCGGCCTTCATATGATTCCATTCCACCAACATATGACAGATTTTATCGAATTGCCTTTGTTTTCACATGCAGTGAGGCAGCTAGAATTTCCTAGGGTTCACGTCCACAGTTTCTTCGTCATTGCCACTTCCATAACCAGGTGTCAAATTTTCCGTTATTGTACAGCTATGGTTTTGCAAGAGACAATTGGTGTTGAGTGTTTATATGACGGCTGGTGTAATTCTTTTTTCTTACACTGTTATGCTCGCTGGGCTCCTATGGTGGGTCTGTTGTCATTGTAATGTTATGCCCCTCGGCGTAATTGGAAGACAACATTAAGAAACATTTTTAAAATACAATTTTTTTATTTCAATCTAATATAAAATCTTGAATTTACTAAAAAGAAAATTTTAATACTTACTAGAATTTACTTTTAAAATTATATTTAATTTTTAAATGTAAAAAATGGAATATCATGAGTAGTTTGGTAAATTATTTTAAAAACTAATAGTTATCGTCCAAAAATGACAATGTACTCTCTCTTTGCAGCTCACACACATCCTGGTAGGATAGCAATGGGCACAACTTTCCACGGTGAAAGTAAGTTGCACTGTCGCCGATGTCGTTATTAATTTAGTCTAAGATAAAAATATATTTTAAACTAGAAAAAATTGTTAGACTATCACCCAATTAGTCTTGAGTTGGGTGGAAGCCTTATGTGTGCGCGTAGAACAAGTCCAACACTATCAATGGCTCTTAGTCTGAGTCCCACTTATGTTGTGCTTCAATAAACATAAATAAATATTTGGAATGTTGATGTTCACCTTTTAAAAATAGTTATTAGAAAAAATATTTCTTTTACTAACTTAATATATTATGGTGATTATTCTATTTTCGTGTATACAATAAACTTTGTGATATTTGTTTTTATATTTATATATATTTTTTTATAAATTAAAAAAAATAAGTAAACAAAATTATTTTATCTATTTTATCTCTTCTAAAGATTTTAATAATTATTTTTAAAAATAAGCAATTTTATTAATTTGAAGAATTTTTTTTAAAGATATTGCTTACAACATGACATAGGAGTATTCTTGGTTGCCTTGTTGTCTTACTCTTTTGGTTCATTCTACCAGTAACTACTGAGTTTTAGTGTTGTTCGAGTTCTAGTGTTGACTGAGTTGCCCACTTTTGGTTGAACTATCTAGTGTTGGTTAGGTTGTCCAATGTTAACTGAGTGAGCCTGATATTTGTTGATGCTCAATTCTTTCCTTGACCGAGTCTATTTGTGATTGGTTCTTAGTATGAGTCAACTTATGTATTTAATTTGGATCATGAATTTAATGATAGGATCTTGTCTTAGGATGTGGGTAGACCATTTTAAGGTCAGTCTTTCTGTTATGTATGATCTAGAATCTTTTGTAAGCCATTTTTGGCAAGTATAAATAAGGGTGTTTAGGTTTAGGTTAGGTATCACTTAGAGAGTTCAAAGTATATGTTTTTGGAATAGCAAATTTGAAGTTGGGTCATGGATTTTAAGTAGTATTTTATATATTTGTTCATAACCCAAAAGGCCTTATAGTTGGGCATGTATGCTAATGATTGGATGAAATGATAAAGTGTTTCCTTTCTCTCTCTCCTTGGTGTTTTTCTCTATGTTGTTTGCTTTTGTTGTGTTACTCAGCGAGGTGGTTGGATAGTTTGATGTACCTCTAGCCATAGCTATTCAAATCTCTCCTTATGTCACAACATATGCAATTTTAAAATACACCAGTGGTGAAGCGAAGTGCAAGACACGTAAGAGTGAGCAGACAAAAGAGGTGCATAAAACAATAGTGTATGAGGTAGCAAATGGAGGGGATGAAGGAAGACGGGATGTCAAGGACTCTCGCACTGGCTCTTGGACTCATGAAGTCAAGGAGGCATTACCATAGGAGACCATCCACACTTAGGTAACGAAGAAAAGTGCAATTCATGCAACTAAGATTGTTTCAGACCCTACTCCTCATCCTTGATCATATCATGTGGCTCAACGGGTGTTCGAAGGTAGAAAATGGGTGGATAAATGCTTGCCCTCTCCCTTGGATAAAGCATCTTCTAGGCATCCCCTTGGTTTGTTAAACTCTCATGGGCTGGAGCTAATCCCTTATCATCATTTTTTGGGAAGGAAACCTAAGAAGTAGAATCATTGTTCACCTAATCCCAAGATCCCTCTATGGTCAAATATAGAACATATTGATATTGATGTCACCAAGGAGGTTGAAGAGGACATTGAAATCCTTAGCAATCTCAATTTCATTTGTTGCTTCACTGATATAAGGCCTTGTAAATTAGTGGTAAATGAGTGGTGGATCACTCAAAATTGGAAGATTGAAGTCATTATGAAATTCTTGTCAAACCAATTCTTTATGATGGTCTTTGCTAATGATGAGCTCAAGAAACGAATCACCTGCATAGATATTTTGTTCTTTGAAAATAACCCTCTATGCATGATGCCCTAGAATCACAACTTTGATCCCATGAAATTTCATCCTTATGAGACTCCTATTTGGGTGAGGTTCCTAAATTTACTATTGAAGTATTGGTTTGAATAGCGTTTGGAGAAAACTTTGGGCACACTAATTGACATTGATCTTTGAACAATCTGTTACATTCTATTTTTTTTTTCAACTTAAAAATATTCATATGAAGTTAGTTGACAGTTAAAATTAGTTGAGGCATGACCATGTGAAATGGTAAGGTGATTAATCATTATAATTTCATATGAAAATGAACATGTTAGTTAATCACTAAGGCGTTATTATAAGATTATCTTAAAATCTTGGAAAGTCAGCTATTCATAATAAATTTATAGGAAGTGAAATGGTGGTTAGTCGTTATGATAATAACTTGTTATAGTAATTGTGATTATATGGAGGAATATGATACTATCAATGTGGAGAACTCATTCTTGTAGTAACGTGGTGAAGGGGGGAAGCATTGTTGGAGAATGATTTGGGCATGGGGCACCACCTATTGTTGGGCATGAAATCGGTATGAGTCCTAAACCACCATGGCTAAGAGTAAATAGCTAAGAAAGCAAGATTATACCTTGGATGACCATGAGCTAACTAGTCAAATTATAACATTATAATTCACTTTAAAAGAACATTACCTTCATAATGTGTATGATCTTGGGATTTCATGATGGCCACTTCCATACAACAATTTGCATGAGATTTCTCTTTATACGAACCAGGTGTCAAATTGTCCGTTATTGTACAGCTATGGTTTTGCAAGCGACAATTGGTGTTGAGTGTTTATATGACAGCTGGTGTAATTCTTTTTTCTTACACTGTTATGCTTGCTGGGCTCCTATAGTGGGTCTGTTGCCATTGTAATGTTATGCCTCTCGGTGTAATTGGAAGATAACATTAAGAAACATTTTTAAAAAACAATTTTTTTAGTTCAATCTAATATAAAATATTGAATTTACTAAAAAGAAAATTTTAATACTTACTAGAATTTACTTTTAAAATTATATTTAATTTTTAAATGTTAAAAATGGAATATCATGAGTAGTTTGGTAAATTATTTTAAAAACTAATAGTTATTGTCCAAAAAGGACAATGTACTCTCTCTGCAGCTCGCACACATCCTGGTAGGATAGAAATGGGCACAACTTTCCATGGTGAAAGTAAGTTGCACTATAGCCGATGTCGTTATTAATTTAGTCTAAGATAAAAATATATTTTAAACTAGAAAAAAATGTTAGACTATCAGCCAGTTAGTCTTGAGTTGGGTGGAAGCCTTATGTGTGCGCGTAGAACAAGTCCAACACTATCAATGGCTCTTAGTCTGGGTCCCACTTATGTTGTGCTTCAATAAACATAAATAAATATTTGGAATGTTGATGTTCACCTTTTAAAAATAGTTATTAGAAAAAATATTTCTTTTACTAACTTAATTCATTATGGTGATTATTCTATTTTGGTGTATACAATAAACTTTGTGATATTTGTTTTTATATTTATATAAAACATTTTATAAATTAAAAAATATAAGTAAAAAAAATTATTTTATCTATTTTATCTCTTCTAAAGACTGTAATAATTATTTTTAAAAATAAGCAATTTTATTAATTTGAAGAATTTTTTTTAAAGATATTGCTTACAACATGACATAGGAGTATTCTTGGTTGCCTTGCTGTCTTACTCTTTTGGTTCATTCTACCAGTAACTACTGAGTTTTAGTGTTGTTCGAGTTCTAGTGTTGACTGAGTTGTCCACTTTTGGTTGAACTATCTAGTGTTGGTTAGGTTGTCCAATGTTGACTGAGTGAGCCTGATATTTGTTGAGTTTGTTTGTGATTGGTTCTTAGTATGAGTCAACTTATGTATTTAATTTGGATCATGAATTTAATGATAGGATCTTGTCTTAGGATGTGGGTAGACCATTTTAAGGTCAATCTTTTTGTTATGTATGATCTAGAATCTTCTGTAAGCCATTTTGGCAAATATAAATAAGGGTGTTTAGGTTTAGGTTAGGTATCACATAGAGAGTTCAAAGTAGATGTTTTTGGAATAGAAAATTTGAAGTTGGATCATGGATTTTAAGTAGTATTTTATATATTTGTTCGTAACACAAAAGGCCTTATAGTTGGGCATGTATGCTAATGATTGGATGAAACAATAAAGTGTTTCCTTTCTCCCTCTCCTTGGTGTTTTTCTCTATGTTGTTTGATTTTGTTGTGTTACTCGGTGAGGTGGTTGGATAGTTTGATGTACCTCTAGCCATAGTTATTCAAATATCTCCTTTTGTCACAACATATGCAATTTTAAAATACACCAGTGGTGAAGCGAAGTGCAAAGACACATAAGAGTGAGTAGACAAAAGAGGTGCATAAAATAATAGTGTATGATGTAGCAAATGGAAGGGATGAAGGAAGACGGGATGTCAAGGACTCTCGCACTGGCTCTTGGACTCATGAAATCAAGGAGGCATTACCATAGGAGACCATCCAAACTTAGGTAATGAAGAAAAGTGCAATTCATGCAACTAAGATTGTTTTAGACCCTACTCCTCATCCTTGATCATATCATGTGGCTCAACAGGTGTTCGAAGGTAGAAAATGGGTGGATAAATGCTTGTCCTCTCCCTTGGATAAAGCATCTTCTAGGCATCCCCTTGGTTTGTTAAACTCTCATGGGCCGGAGCTAATCCATTATCATCATTTTTTGGGAAGGAAATCTAAGAAGCAAAGTCATTGTTCACCTAATCCCAAAATCCCTCTATGGTCAAATATAGAACATATTGATATTGATGTCACCAAGGAGGTTGAAGAGGAGATTGAAATCCTTAGCAATCTCAATTTCATTTATTGCTTCATTGATATAAGGCCTTGTAAATTAGTGGTAAATGAGTGGTGGATCACTCAAAATTGGAAGATTGAAGTCATTATGAAATTCTTGTCAAACCAATTCTTTATGATGGTCTTTGCTAATGATGAGCTCAAGAAACGAATCACCTGCATAGATATTTTTTTCTTTGAAAATAACCCTCTATGCATGATGCCCTAGAATCACAACTTTGATCCCATGAAATTTCATCCTTATGAGACTCCTATTTGGGTGAGGTTCCTAAATTTACTATTGAGTATTGGTTTGAACAGTGTTTGGAGAAGACTTTGGGCACACTAATTGACATTGATCTTTGAACAATCTGTTACATTCTAATTTTTTTCTCAACTTAAAAATATTCATATGAAGTTAGTTGAGAGTTAAAATTAGTTGAGGCGTGACCATGTGAAATGGTAAGGTGATTAATCATTATAATTTCATATGAAAATGAACATGTTAGTTAATCACTAAGGTGTTATTATAAGATTATCTTAAAATCTTGGAAAGTTAGCTATTCATAATAAATTTATAGGAAGTGAAATGGTGGTTAGTCGTTATGATAATAACTTGTTATAGTAATTGTGATTATATGGAGGAATATGATACTATCATGGAGAACTCATTCTTGTAGTAACGTGGTGAAGGGGGGAAGCATTGTTGGAGAATGATTTGGGCATGGGGCACCACCTATTGTTTGGCATGAAATCAGTATGAGTCCTAAACCACCATGGCTAAGAGTAAACAACTAAGAAAGGAAGAGTATACCTTGGATGACCATGAGCTAACTAGTCAAATTATAACATTATAATTCACTTTAAAAAAACATTACCTTCATAATGTGTATGATCTTGGGATTTCATGATGGCCTCTAGGGAAGTTATTACTTCATTCACATCCTAGGAAGTGCATAATGAGGAAAGTCTCAACTTTTGGTTTGATTCCTAGAATGGATCCGCCCCCCCCAACCCCCCTTCATCTATTGACTCTTTGAAGGACTTTTCAAATATAGTGATGCAAGCTTGGGGAACATCTTTCTCTAATTATGTCTCAGATATACATAGATTTATAGGATTGGTTATTTGGAAAGATCCATCAACTCTCCCTATATCTCATAATCAGGTTGCTTCTTTGAAACAAATATTAGTTAAAATCAAATTATTTATGTATAATCAAACAAATTGCCTCTTTTGGGATCCAACCAAAGATGGTAAATACTCTATTAAGAAAGGATACTTAGCCCTTCAAAAAAATCAGCATAACTAAACCACATATTGTGCTTTTAAATTATGTTGCAACAGTTTAGTTATGCCAAAAGAAGGATGTTTTGCATGGCCTACATTAAAGCATCAAATCATAACAAGTGATCATATTCATCGATTGAACATCTCTAATCCCTTTAATTGTGTACTTTGTCTCCAAGATGTAGAAACAACAAATCACCTCCTCTTAAATTGCCCTTTTTCCCAGGATTGTTAGCATTTTGTTCTTAGTAAGATTAATTTTTCTATGCCACCACCTAATTCCCTATGGGATCTCTTTCAAATATGACCAACTCTAAACACTAAATAAATGTTTTCACATGTTTGGAAGTGTATCGCTGCCTCTAAAGTCTAGGCCATTTGGTGGGAGAGAAATAAGAGAAATTTTGGACAAATTTCATCTTCAATCTCCCAAGTTTTGAAAGGATTAGAAAGATCAATTATTGAGCTTGTTAATGCTTCAGTACCTAAGTAAAAGGGTACTCATGTTTTTTATTGCTAAGATAACTATGGTATTCATCTACCAATGCCATTATACCCATCGAAGTTACCTTTCATCCAAGCACAAACTAAGTGGATCACCCCTAGTAAGGATTATTATAAAATCAATTTTGATGGGGCTTCTAGGGATAGTCTAGGTAAATCTAGCTATGGTATGTTCATTAGATATTTTAAAGGTCAAGTGATTGTAACTAAATCTCCTCCTCTCTCTCTGAGTATCGATAACATATCTAAAGCCTTAGCCTTTCTCTTTGGTTTGGAATTGATATAGGAGCACCGAGATTGGATTTTGGTAGAGTTATGTTTTTCATGGTTAGGGATGTGTTGGAGACACATTGGATAACCTTTCCTGATGATTGCATAGAGATTGGATGGATTGAATTGAAGTTTGAGTCATTTTACCTTGCTTCTAGAGATATGTTTTCTGGTACCTATTGTAGGCCGTGTAACCAATTTCCCACAATGATTTAGAGGATGAAAATTTCAAGGATTGAAGAGGTCCTAGAGTAATACCTATAGTTCAAATCATGAGTTCTAATTCAATCAGAGCTAGGAGATATCACAATTTTTCTCGAGTATCAATTTTTGGGTATTTAATTGTTGTTGGAGGTTGACTTTTGGCATTTAATTTATGTATGGTTATTTAATTTGTGTTCTATGCCAACTTGTGGCTTATATGGGTATAATTAGGGGTTTTGGTGGAGTCTTTTAGTCATTCATTCATGGAGTGATTCATTTAGAGGAGGAGTGAGTGTGGAGAGTAGCTAAAGAGCGAGTTTTCTTGACTCTGTGGATAGAGCACTGAATGTGAGGCAGTTTATAGCAAGATTGTGATGGTTTTGTGAATGTGTGGATAGAGCTCCAAATGTGAGGTAGTTTACACTTGGATCTTGGATTGAGTTTGAGAAGAGCTAGTAGCTATGGCTTGGAAAACAAGTAGATTGCTTGGCGGGCTTGCGACCACAAGCTGAGATCTTCCTTGGAGGTTTCTACTAGTGTGGATCTAGACTAGCTAGGGTTTGGATTGGATCTTGAGGAATCTTGTAGAACTCTTACTTGCTTTATATTTGGCCGTAACCAAGAAGGCCTTACAGCCTACCACGTTGCATGTAATTAGTTATATCTATGAATAAACTATTGTGACTTGGCTTCAATTCTTGCATTGTTGTTTTTGTTTTCTATGTGTGGTTATTTTTGGGCGCTAGGACATCTCCTTTGGGGATTCCCCTACCTTGTAGTACATTAGATGGTATCAAACCCTAGTTTTTTCCTGCGTGTGTAGACTAAGCACTGAAGTTGAGGCAGTTTACATCAGGACCTTGGGAGGACATGCAAATGGATCGATGGTTGTGAAGATGGAAGGTTGATCTTGTTCAGGAAGATTGATCTCTTGGTATTTTTTGCAAAGGGTTTACAAAGATCTCAGGAGATGGCTCTAAGAGGATTGGACCCTAAGATGATTGTGAATCTTCGTGATGTGCTAGAAAGGAGGTTTTATGAGATGTCCACTTAATTTGAAGCTAGTTTGGATGATTAAGCTAAGGAGGTGGTTGCTCGGTTTGAAACCAATTTGACTAATCAAGATAAGGACAAGATGAGGAAGGATTCTATAGATTTTTGTGGAGTTAAAGTTTTCCAATCAAAAAGAGAGTTGTTTGGCTAGTTAAGAGATTTGTTTATGAGAGAAGATGGCATTGCAAGGTCGAGGTGGAAGAGTTTGGTTTTGTTGATAAGTTTGAGAAGTCTGATGTAGAACCTACATAGTAACTAGTGTAGACACTTAAAAAACCTTTAGAAAATAAAGTATTTTTATTTTCTGAAAAATTCCTGATGACATCATCATTTATTAATTAATTAATTATTTAATTTATTTATTTATTTTTATGCCATTAAATCCTTTTATCTTAATTAAAAATATTTAATTAAGGAATCCCTCCCAAAATTTTTTAAATCTTATTTAAACATTATTTATTTATTTATTAATTATTTAATTAATAAATTGACCAAAAATCCTAAAATAAATAAAAAATTTATTTTTTGCCCAAAACTTGGCCAATTTCCTTATGACCAATAACCTCTTCCAAAATCTTCTAATCCTTCTTTAATTTCAATTAAAGGCTAATCCCATCATTTCCTACCCCTAATCCCAACTCAAAATATTTAATTAAGATTAAATATTAATCCTCATGTTTATTAAAAAACTTTTAATAAATATCTCCTCAACCCAAACCCTTGAAATAAATAAATCTTTATTTATTTCCTAAAAATCTAATTTATCCTCATCCTAAGAAGTTCTAGACTCTTCTAGAAAGTCTTCATCCTTATCCTAGGAAATTCTAGACTATTCTAGAAAGTCTTTATCCTCATCCAAAGTCTAGACTCTTCTAGAAGATGTCTTTAAACCTAATCGTAATCCCCTCCTAACCTTGTCACATTCCCTAAACATGGGTTAAGAATTACTAACCCAAGTCAAAGTTAACAATTATCTCCTCCTTCACCCACCTTCATTAAATGCCATCCACTTGCCTATCCCTAAGCTAATCCTAAACCATCCTAATCCATCCTCTAATCATTTGCACAAGCCTAAACAAGCTTAAAACCTTCTTAATCAAGTCCAAGTCGAAATTTCTCTCATCACCCTCAAAATATCTCAACCATAAAACTTTATGAAGTCCACAAAATTATAAATGTTCTTACAAAGTACTTATGAAGGGTCTTTATGCAGATTTTATCTCTTGAGCCTCCTTTGTTGACTCATCCTTGCCCTTTCCTCCATCCTCTCACCCTGTGACATGTGTCACTCCCTGATTGGTTGTAAGGAAGCACGATCCATGTGCTCTCCTCTCATGCAATCTAAGCCCTCCATGAGTTTTTCCCCATCCTTGCATCTTAGCCCTCAATTCCTCAAGCCTCTTGCCTATAAATTGGATCCTTCCCCTTTGCAAAATAAAACAATCCATGAAGTAAAGTTATAATGCTATTTTGAGAGCCAAATCCAGACTAAAGCCATCTATCCACACTAAAAATCCACAATCATCCATTGAAGCCTTTGGAAGCATATTGAGCATACATCCTATCCATTTAGATAAAGCTACTCAACAAGAGAGCTTCTTATTGAGAGAGTCCATTAATGGCTCATATTCTCAATTGAGAGTTCATCTTAGTCTATCTTGAAGTTTATGAATTTTGTTTAGTTTGTAGAAGCTTTATTTAAATTTGGTTTCTATTAGCATACTAACATTGCTCATATACAACTAGAGGTTATTATTGAGGATATTCCTAACCTTGTTGATGCTAGGATGGACATTGGTTTTCATGATCATTCGGTTGGGTCTAACATGGAAATTATAGAGCACTTGCTAATGGATGATCCAGTTATTGTTGGTGGTGACTTTTATTTTGCAGAGCATCTTGTTGTGAGAAATGAGAGTGTTGGTGTTGAGATTTTGGCATGTGCTAATGGAGATCTACATATTTTTGTTGATGTGGAGCTTGTTTCTACTGATATGGAGTTTTTTGCTATTGATGTGGATAAGGATTTGTTGATGAAGCATTATGTTTAGTTTATTCCCAGGAGTGAGCATATTGATTGGATGTTGAGATTTTGGTGTTTGATAGAGTGATGTAGATGTGGATGATGAGAAAATTGGTTTTCTTGTCCCTGTTGGAGTGGAAGCCTTTGGTGAAGATGAAGATGGTTGTTGCTCTTTCTTTGGGCATCAAAGTGTGGGACACACTTTTCTATTTACCTTAGGAGTCTGATGTAGGAGCATCAAGCTTGGATTTTGGTGGAGTTATGCTTTTCATGGTTAGGTATGTGTTGGAGACACATTGGAGAACCTTTTCTCATGTTTGCATAGAGATTGGATGGATTGAGTTGAAGTTTGAGCCATTTTTACCTTGCTTTTGGAGATATGTTTTCTGGTGCCTATTGCAGGCCATGTAAAACTAATTTTCCACAATGAGTTAGAGGATGCAAATTTTAGAGATTGAAGAGGGCCTAGAGTACTACATTTGGTTCAAAGCATGAGTTCTAATTCAATTGGAGCTAGGAGATATTACACTTTTTCCTTGGGTATCAGTTTTTGGGTATTTAATTGTTTTTGGAGGCCAACTTTTGGCATTTAATTTATGTATGGGTATTTAATTTGTGTTCTAAGCTGAATTTTGGCTTAGATGGGTATAAGTAGGGGTTGTGGTAGAGTCTTTTAGTCATTCATTCATGGAATGATTCATTTAGAGGAGGAATGCGTGTGGAGAGTAGCTGAAGAGCGAGTTTTCTTGAGTCTATGGATAGAATGTTGAATGTGAGGCAGTTTACAGTAGGATTTTGATGGAGTTGTGAATGTGTGGATAAAGTGCCAAATGTGAGATAGTTTACACTTGGATCTTGGATCGAGTTTGAGAAGAGCTAGTAGTTGTGGCTTGCGAGCACAAGTTGAGATCTTCCTTGGAGGTTTCTACCAATGTGGATCTAGACTAGCTAGGGTTTGGATTGGATCTTGAGGGATCTTGCAAAACTCTTACTTGCTTTGTATATGGCCATAACTAAGAAGGCCTTACAGCCTACCACATTCCATGTAATTAGTTATATCTATGAATAAACTATTGTGACTTGGCTTCAATTCTTGCATTGTTGTTTGTGTTTCTATTATGTGGTTATTGTTGGGGGCTAGGACATCTCCTTTGGGGATTCTCCTACCTTGTACTACATCAGGAACTTGTAAAATCATTGTCTATATCTAGGTTGTATTTGGAAGGGGACTATTACCTTTCACTCACCCGCCAAAGGTTTCAATTTTAAATGCTCAGCTCATCCAACGGCTAGCCTTCAATTAATATTTTAATGTTGCGACCCGCAAGTTTCTGGCCGTCAGATCCAAGCAGACCGACAGTTGGCGCCATCGCGCTATAAAGAAAATACACGGGTTTTAATGATAGCGCGATAACGCCCTGAGGACATGTTGTAGAGGTGGGTCCAGCGTTCAACGGGTCGGGAAAGTTTTTCGGTGCCGCAACCGCAATGTCGCTATCGCATATTAGTCGAAAAATCTCCATAGCGACATAGCGCCCGGCGAAAATAGTCACGGCAACAAGTTTCAATGACCGACCTGATCAGGTGTTCCGGATGGCAAATCAAAAGGGACCACGTGTAACCAGGCCAAAATTTCTATCAGCATGGCTCACACAGTCAGGGTCTATGATCTCCATCATCAGATCAGGGCCGATCAACAGATGGTGCCATCTTGCTATGGCGAAGATGTGCGGATTTTAACATGGCGACATAGCGACTATCTGCTACATGGATCGACATGGGCCAGGTCTCACCAGGGATCACCAGGTGTCATTTAGAGTTCGATCGTAGGTCGCAGAGTACGGCAGGTGAGAGGTTTCGTGGCAGTGGGCAGACGGTTTCACGGCCCGAAAGTTTCAAAACACGACGAGGCGCTATGGTGCCAACGAAAAACCAATGCATTTTTTGATGGCGACATAGTGCCCAATCGGAAAATCCACCGTGGCAGGAAGTGACCAGGCATGTTGGGTCCCAGCAAGTACTTCGCATGAACAGTCAAGAGCCCAGCGCCAAGGTGGCGAATCAGATGTAGCCACATATTCATCAGTGGGGTCAAGGCAATATGAACCCTCTGAGTTGGTGCTTTGTCAAACCAGGGAGTTGTTTCATTGGGCCAATAAAGAGCGACCACGTCCCCCAAGTCAGAGTTCAGTCAGCGTCACCAGTACATGGAAAGGTAAGATCTCCATCGTCAGATCAGGGCCAATCGACGGCAGGCACCATCGCACTATAGAAGAGCTGCGCGAGTCTTATGTTAATGACATTGCGCCTGAAGGACACACGTCCTCGCGGGTCCAGGGATGTCAGCGAGGACTAGTCAGACCGTTGATACATGGCTAGTTCTTATTCATCGATACGCTGAGGGGAATGATCTTCCTTGCACACCGTCAGATCAATTCAGATCAGCGGATGGCACCATCTCGCTATGGCAGAGATGCACGAGTTTTAACATGGCGACATAGTGACCATCCGCCACGTGTCGACAGGAATCAGGTCTTACCCATCGGCGTCAGGAGAACGAATCAAATGTCGACACGCGTTCAGCAGGCCTAGTAGTTTCGGGAGGAATGGCGAGTCTTCATGATCGTCGGATCTGTGGAGATCTATGACTGGCGCTGTCTCGCTATCGAGAACAGCTCGGTAGATAACATCGGCGACTTGGCGCCCTTGCGCCACGTGTCCTGGCGGGACTGCATTCCATGCCGCTGGATGCGATCGGATTCAGGGTGACCGAAAGACCAATAAGCTGATGCCACGTGCCAGCGGGCCCAAAAATTTAAAAAAGAAGGTGGGTCGCGGGTGGTCAAGTTTTTGTGACCGTCAGATTGGAAATGGATCGGCGGCAGGCGCCATCTTGCCATGACGAAGCTGCAAGATTTTTAGTATAATGACATGGTGCCCTGTTGCCACGTGTCGGTGGGGTCAAGTCTTGCTAGGATGCATCACTGAGGTGGTGCCAAGTGGAATGGGACCAGTAGCAGATTGAATAGTTCGTGGCAGGTCGAAAGTCTCACGACGGGCAGACTGCATCATCGAAAAGGTGTACCAACGGCGGTTAGTTTTACGGTGAATCAGGAACAGCCACGTGTGCTAGATCAGAATGCAGACATGAGGTGGCACCAGATCTCAGTTCGACCAACATAGCCAAATGGCGAGGTTCCACGGTCGTCGAATTCGCAAGGATCTATGACTAGCGCTGTCTCGCTATCAAGAACTACCCGAGAGTTAACGTTGGCGACACAGCGCCTTGTCGACACGCGTCCTGTCGACGTAGTCTAGGATGGCAGTTGACGGTTAGTGTAACTGTCACAGTCATGATAATATTCAAGGTGGTGCAGTTAGTCCAATAAAGGGTGGTTAACCATGGGAGGACCTCCAGGTGGCAAAATAAAGAAATACGATTGGCTCGCATGGCCTAGTTGACGCATAAGGAGCCCGGTTGACCTTTTGACCTCGACGGATTCATGAACCAGGAGGCGAAGATAATAAATTTTGTCATGCGATCTGATCTTCATGATCAATCTTGACCTACCAGAGTAAATGTAAAGCACAGAATGACACTCCACCCACCCGCTGATCCATCTACCAGGTCGGAGCACAGTTATGGCGCTATTTTCAGTCTTCTCAGGACATTATTGGAAAGGAGATCAAATTTTCTAGAGATTTTTTCCATGATTTTCTTCTATGGTACTCAATGGCAGGTAGTTGCAGGGTCATTACAGCCAAGAAGATCTCAGTTACGCCTGAACTATAAAGGCAGATTTTGTACATTTTGTAAGGGTCGACTCTTCCTGATTTTCACTACTACTGCTTGCAGACTTGCAGTGCAGAATCCTTGTGTCTCTGAGCTACATAGCATCCTGTGTCATTCTCTTCAGTGGTCAATGTGTATGTGCTTCATTTTACCTCTCATTGATGCATTATTGAGATTAGTGGTCCACATACTTTATCTATCTTTGGCCTATTGAATAATATACAAGTGAAATCTTCTTTTCCTGGTGTCATTTAGTTGGTTTCCTAATCTATATGTGATTATTGATCGATATAAGTCTGGACGTGTATGACTTTTGGATGTTACCCTAGTTCTGCAGTGCATATAAGGGCAGGAATGAGTCTGAACACTCTATTTTGGTGCATCACCGCCTTAGATTAGACTAGGTAGATTCGCTTTAGTGCTCTCTTTCTCCCTTTTCCCTCTGAGAATAGATAGGTGCGCCCTGACAGTAAGAGGAAGCCGGCCTTCTCCGGAGACTCAACCTCGTAGTTCAAGTCCCACAGCTTGGAGGTTGTTTCCATGTTTCACTAGGTTGTCCTCGCGCATAGGCCTTGGACAAGGGTGCAAACCTAAGTGAGAACAATTTTTGGCATGCCTGGTGGGTCTCATATAAGAAGATTTAAGGTCTACTAGTGTTAAGAAGAAAGAATTCTAGAGATAAATGCTTAAGAAGTAGTGCTGGCTTCAGTTTTTGAGCCTTTAAAAGGATGGTTCTTCAAGTACTTGGCGACTTTGAACATCAATGAATCTGGTTTCAGGCTAAGTTGTAGAAATTCATGCCCAGGGCTGAAACAAGGGCGTCTTCTAGAGGTAATTTTCAATATCAAGAACTCTCACTTTCGAATCCTAGAAGAAGGAGGACTAGAGCTTCATTATCACCAGTTAGAGGTGGAATAACAATTAATATACCTGTAAGATCTATCTCTACTCCTCCTACTGTTTGAACTCAGCCTAGATTGCCATCAACACTCATCAACAGAACACTTGTTTATATGGCACAGCCAAGAGTTCATGCTTTTTCCACCTTTAATGGTGGAAGCCCTCTATTGTTAGCCCAAAGACATGATATACCAGTAGCTGCACTAAAAAGTATACCTGATTTTACTGGTGAAACTTCTATTTCCCCTTTAGAGCATATCCAAGAGGTAGCAAATGTCTGTAATATTCATGGTATTACAGAGGATGATGTTGCTGTCAGACTTCTAGCCTCATCTTTAAAAGGAAAAGCATTACAATGGTATAGAGGCTTAGCTCATGGTTCAATAACTAATTGGGATGGACTAGGAGCAGGATTATGCAAACATTTTTAGGATAAGAGTGACCATTTGTCACTACTAGAACATCTGACTACAATAAAAAGAGCCCCCCATGAATGTATGACTGATTTTAACTACATATTCCAAAAGACATGGGATAGAATACCTACTATAGTAAAACCTACCCCTGGTAATGCTTTCTTGCATTACCTTAGAGCTTTCAACAGTGACATTGCCACTACAATCCAAACTATGGGGGGAGATACATTACCGAATGCTTATGAGACAACCATAAAAGCTGAGAACATGCTAATACAAGGAGGAAAGTTGGCTCCAAGACCTCCTATGCCCTTCTTTCCGAATGTCCCCAACCACCAACCAGTAATAGCTCCCCTTCCTACAATTCATACATCACAAGCCCTTACTCTAATTCCCCAAGCTTCCACATCCTCAAACGGAATAGATGAACTCAAAGAAATGCTACACATCTAGTGTTGAACACAGATAAAAGAGAGAAGACCCTGGATAAAAAATTACAAGAGCAGGGGAGGGAGTTGAAGGACCAAGGGAAGAGATTAGAGGATAGTTTTTCTCTAGTACAAAAGATGAGTAACAAGGTGGTGGCCTTAGAAAGGCAGCAAGCCCAAAGTGGCAAGCCTCCCCAATTATAATATCAGGCTCCAAGTGGTGGTAGGCCTCCTAATAAGTGGAATAGCTCTTTTGATCAGAATAGGTAGAATAGTCATGCTTCTGCTTCAAGCTCAAATCAGAACAGAGCTATAGTCCCTCAAAATAACTTGGCCCAAGATCAAGATTTTTGTCCTTCTTGCAACTATTCTTATACCTATTGCATGTGTCAGAAGGCAGAATCTTATTTGGCCTTAACTGTCCAGGAGCCTACAGTAAAGCAACCATACAAGGAGGATCATACCAAGGAGGCCTCATATATCCAAAGGCAAGGTGATTGCTCTTTCATGAATCACCAGATGGAGGAGCATTGTAATGTAAACCAAGATTCCATTGCTCATAACACAAGAAGTAAGAAGAGAGTTATGGAACATGCTGCTCCTCCTTCTCCTAAGCAGGCCTCAACTTCAAGTGTTACACCTAACACTCAGATAGTAAATGAGCAAACAAACACTTCACAATAGCAAAGGCAAGGTCCAAGAGAGGAGAATGCAAGTGATCCCTATGTTGCTTCATCTCAACCTCTCATGAGTGCAGCTCCCAAAGTTTCTACCAAAATTCCTAACGCACTATTGAGTGTGGTAGAGAAAATGAAGAAGACCAATGTAAACATTTCCATGTGGGATGCTGTTGCTACCATACCAATGCAGAGGAAGATGTTACAGCAAGAATTGGAAAGGATTGAACCCAAGGATCAGTCATCTACCGTGGAGAGTGCCACTAGTTTAGTACAACTAGCAGGAGATGTGGAGACAAGCAAAAAGGTTAGACCTCCTCCATTTTATGTTTCTCTGATTATAGGGGGCAAATTAGTCCATAATTGCATGATAGATTCGAGGGCTAGTAGCTCAGTAATGCCTAGGTGTGTTGCTGATGCTTTAGGGATGAAATATGAGCCCATTGTTAGGGATGTGTTACAACTAGATGGGAGTACTATCAAAACCGTAGGCATCCTTAGAAGTGTGGAAATGGCCCTACATGCATGCTCTGGTTGTACTGTGATTCAAGACATATCTATTGCTAAGGTCAAGCCCTATTTTTCCATCTGTCTTTCAAGAGACTTCACTGCTCAAATTGGTGGATTCATATCTGCTGATTGGTCTTATATGTCATTTAAGACTAGATATGGGGCCAATGCTTCAATAAGAGCAGAACCTCAAGCCCTTCATCACACTGAACCCTACACTCCCAACTTCATCAATATGAATTTCCCTATTCTAGAGATGGATGAAAATAACATAGTAAATGAGCCTGTCACTTCCATAGCAGAGATTCCTAATTTCTTCTTAGATGAGTGGGCAAATACATGTCAGTTTGAGCCTATGTCAGAAACTCTTGAGACAAGCCTTAATACATATTGCATAATAGAGAAAGAGGTTCAAGTTCCTAACCTTGTTAGGACTAATGATGACATAAATGGAGTATGGAGTATGTACTTTGATGGCTCAAGGAATAGAAATGGATCAGGGGCTGGTGTTATGTTGATCTCTCCTACACAAATAAGATATTATTTCTCTTTTAGACTCCAATTCAGTTGTACCAATAATGTGGCCGAGTATGAATCTTTGATCCAAGGTCTCCTACTTGCCCAAAAGAGGGGAATTCAAGCCTTGAAAGTATATGGAGACAGTGAGTTGGTAGTGAACCAAGTGAGAAATCAGAATATCACCAAAAATGGCTTGCTCAAGTCTTCCAAACACAGAGTCTAGGATTTGCTTGAGGGTTTCCAAGCATTTAATATCCAAAGCATTCCTAGGAAAGAAAACAAATATGCTGATAGACTTGCAGCAGTGGGAGCATCTTATGATGTGCCAAGGAATCTTGAGGAAGAAAAGAAACAACAAATAAGGGTGGTGGTAAGGCCTACTATTCCTGATAATAATACTCATTGGAAGGTGTTTGAGTCCGATGAGCAGATTGTGAGTTTCTTGCAGAATGAAGCAGAATTTTCAGAAAGAAATCAGTCAAGACTACAAGATCAGTATGGTGATCAGATCATTCACCTCAGTTCCAACAAGTTGCCCAAGGGTCTCATTACCTTAGAGAGTGTCTTTAATCCTAATGATTAGTCAAGGGATAAAGGAATGAATCTAGCTGCAGAAAAGGATGATCATGCCCCAGTTACTATCGCTGATGGAAAATCTCTTAACATGGGAAAGGTATGTTCTGAAGCCAAGCAAGAAAATTTTATTCATATATGTCAAGAGTTTAGTGATTTATTTGCTTGGATGTATGATGACTTAAAAGGTTTTGACCCTAGTTTGTTTCAGCATACCATAGATTTGGTTGATAGGATCAAACCAGTCAGACAAAAATAGAGGCTAGTGAATCCCAAAATTGAACCTTTGATGAGGAAAGAGCTATCCAAGTTGATTGAAGCTAACATAATTTTTCCTATTAAACATTCATCATGGGTAGCTAACCTTGTCCCTGTGAGGAAGAAGAATGGAGAAATCAGATTGTGTGTGGACTTTAGGGATCTTAATCAAGCTTCCCTTAAGGATCACCATCCTCTCCCTTCTATGGAGAAAATTCTGTCCAAGGTCAGTGGATCAAGGAGATTCTCTTTTCTTGATGGGTTTTCTGGTTATAACCAAGTGCTGGTTAAAGAGTCTGATAGATACAAGACAACATTTACTACTAAATGGGGCACCTATGCTTATTGCAAAATGCCATTTGGATTAACAAATGCAGGTGCCACATTCCAAAAGGCAATGGAGGTAGCTTTCAAAAGATTAATTGACAAGTTTGTCTTAGTATACCTTGATGATATAGCTATGTATTCCAAGAATGTAGAAGATCATCTTGATCATTTGAGATAGGTATTTCTAAGATGTAGAGAGTTTGGGGTTTCTCTCAACCCAGCCAAGTGTGTCTTTGCTACAAACCAAGGAAAACTATTGGGACACATCGTATCTAAGGATGGATTGACCATTGATCCAGAAAGAACAAAAGCAATACTTGCCCTTCCTCTCCCTAAACACAAGAAGGGGCTGCAAAGTTTCCTTGGTAGGATAAATTTTGTAAGAAGGTTTATCCCTAATCTTGCTATCATGGTGAAACCCCTTACAGCCATGCTCAAGAAAGATATGGTCTTCTCATGGACCAAGGAGGGGAAGGAGAGTTTTGAAAAGATCAAGGCAGCCATAGCATCGGCCCCTACCCTCATGAACCCAAATTTTGAGAAAGATTTCATCCTCTACACTTTAGGTGGTGAGTCAAGTATTTCTATTGTCTTGACTCAAACAAATGACAAGAATGAGGAGCAGCCCATAGCCTTCTTTAGTGAAGGGCTCAAGGAATATGAAGATAAGTATAGCTTTGTTGAGAAGCAAGCCCTTGCAGTCATTAGAGCCTTGAAGAAATTCAGACATCTCTTATCCCATAATAGGATCCATTTGTTGGTGCCCCATGCAAGTGTAAAAGACTTCCTGTTAAACAAAGATATCAATGAGAAGAGAGCTGGATGGATCACTAGGGTAATGGAATATGATGTTGACATTCAGATTACCAAATTGGTAAGAGGGAGAGGATTATGCAAAGAAATGTTATCAAGTCAGGATTCAGATGAAGAAGTTGCTATGGTAATTGCAGAGCAGCAAGAGGAAAGAAATGTTAATGCCCCAAAGAGCTGGATGGATGACATGAAGAACTTTTTATCAGGGAATGGATACCCCCAGGGATTGGACAGAGCCAAGAGAAGACAATATAGACTGCAGTCCATTCCCTATGTTGTGATTGATGATATCCTATTCAGGAGGGATTTTAATGGGACCCTATTGAGATGTGTTGAAGAGGATCAGGCTGAAAGGATGATTAAAGAACTCCATGATGGCCCTGATGGTTATTACTGGCCATCCTTGTTTCATGATTATCATAGGTATGTGAGAAAATGTGAGAAGTGTGCCTTTTTCTTAGGTAAACAAAGACTTGCAGCTCTCCCTCTTCACCCCATTTAGGTGGATCAGCCCTTCACCCAGTGGGGGTTGGATTTCATAGGCCCCATTAATCTTCCATCTAGCACAGGTCATAAATGGATCTTAGTTGCTACCGATTATTTCACTAGGTGGACAGAGGCAGTTGCCTTGAAGGATGCTACAGAGCCATCAGTTGTTGAATTCCTTGATGGAATTGTATCTAGGTTTGGAGCTCCTTCTACTATCATCTCAGATAATGCCAAATCTTTTGTTGGAACCTAGATTTGTGCATGGGCAATGAGCCACAATATCTATCTGAGCACATCATCAAATTACTACCCGCAGGGTAATAGTTTGGCTGAATCCTCCAATAAGAATCTGATAAGAATCATAAAGAGAACGATAGAAGACAATCAGAGGGTCAGGCATAAAAAATTAAGGACTGCTCTGTGGGCTGATAGGATAACACCCAAGAGATCTATTGGGAATTTATTTTGTGTTGGTATATGGTAGGGAGGCTAGACTCCCAATCTCATTGGAATTCCCATCCTTGGAGTTGGCTCATCAGCTAGAACTAATTGAAGATGATGCCATGTCAGTAAGAATAATAGAACTAATTGAACTAGAAGAAAACAAAAGCAAAGCTATGCAAACTCTAGAGATACATCAGTAGCAGATGAAGAGGAGCTTTGACAAGAAGGCAAGGGCCAGAATCTTCAGAGAGGGAGATTTAGTTCTCAAGTGGGGCTCAGACAGAGCAAAACCAAGAAGGCACTCCAAATTTGATCCACTATGGAGTGGCTCTTATCTGATCTCCAGCTGCAAACAGGCCAATGCGTTCCAGCTAAGCAGGCCAAATGGTGAAGTTCTGCCCATTCCAATCAATGGGATCCATTTGAAGCCCTGTTTCTGAAGGATTGTGAATCCATGTACATAATTAGTTTAGTTTCTTCCTGTTGTTCTTTTTTTTTTTTTTTTCAATAAGTGCGCGTGCACATGGCTCACTTCGTGAGTCGCCAGTTCTCAAAATTTTGGCAAGTCTCAGGTTGCTGAGGAGGTCCTGTTTTTTTTGTTTCCAAGTCGTAGAGCCAGAGTTCAAGGGTTTTTTAATGTTTTCATTTCCTCATTCAGGGTTAGGGTTTCTTGCAGCTCTTGATTCCATACCTTCCAGGCCCTCTTTTCTGACTCCATGGCCCAATGGATCATTTTTAGGCACTGGTCATGCATCGAGCAGGCTCATGACCCCTGTGAGTCGCCAGAATTGTTACCTTTCGCTCACCCGCCAAAGGTTTAAATTTTAAATGCTCAGCTCATCCAATGGCTAGCCTTGAATTAATATTTTAATGTTGCGACCCGCAAGTTTCTGGCCATCAGATCCAAGTAGACCGACGGTTGGCGTCATTGCGCTATAAAGAAAATGCACGGGTTTTAATGATAGCGCGATGACACCCTAAGGACATTTTGTAGAGGTGGGTCCAGCATTCGGCGAGTCGAGAAAGTTTTTCGACACTGCAAGCGCTATGTCGCTATCGCATATTAGCCAAAAAATCTCCATAGCGACATAGCGCCCAACGAAAATAGTCACGGCAACAAGTTTCAATGACCAACGTAATCAAGTGTTCCAGATGGAAAATCAAAAGGGACCACGTGTAACCAGGCCAAAATTTCTATTAGCACGGCTCACACAGTTGGGGTCTATGATCTCCACCATCAGATCAGGGCCGATCAACGGATGGCGCCATCTCGCTATGGCGAAGATGTGCAGATTTTAACATGGTGACATAGCGACCATCTGCCATGTGGATCGACATGGGCCAGGTCTCACCAGGGATCGCCAGGTGTCATTCAGAGTCCGGTCGCAGGTCACAGAGTACGGCAGGACAGAGGTTTCGTGGCGGTGGGCAGATGGTTTCACGGCCCAAAAGTTTCAAAATATGACGAGGCACTATGGTGCCAACAAAAAACCAATGCATTTTTCGATGGCGACATAGCGCCCAATCAGAAAATCCACCGTGGCAGGAAGCGACCAGGCATGTTGGGTCCCAGCAAGTACTTCGCATGAGTAGTCAGGAGCCCAGCGCCACGGTGGCGAATCAGATGTAGCCACATATTCATCAGTGGGGTCAAGGCAATACGGACCCTCCGAGTTGGTGCTTTGTTAGACCAAGGAGGTGTTTCATTGGGCCAATAAAGAGCGACCACGTCCCCTGAGTCAAAGTTCAGTCAGCATGACCAGTACATGGAAAGGTAAGATCTCCACCGTCAGATCAGGGCCGATCGACGGTAGGCACCATCGCGCTATAGAAGAGCTACGCGAGTCTTATGTTAATGAAATTGCACCTAAAGGACACACATCCTCGTGGGTCCAGGGATGTCAGCGAGGACTAGTCAGACCGTTGATACGTGGCCAGTTCTTATTCATCGATATGCTGAGGGGAATGATCTTCCTTGCACACCGTCAGATCGATTCAAATCAACAGATGGTGCCATCTCGCTATGGTAGAGATGCACGAGTTTTAACATGGCGACATAGCGACCATCTTCCATGTGTCAGCGGGAATCAGGTCTTACCCATCGGTGTCAGGAGAACGAATCAAATGCAGACACACATTCAGTAGGCCCAATAGTTTCAGGAGGAATGGTGAGTCTTCACGATCATCAGATCTGTGGAGATCTACGATTGGCGCTATCTCGCTATCGAGAATAGCTCGGTAAATAACATTGATGACTTGGCACCCTTGCGCCACGTGTCCTGGCGAGACTGCATTCCATGCCGCCGGATGCGATCAAATTCAGGGTGACCGATAGACTAATAAGCTGACGCCACGTGCCAGCGGGCCCAAAAATTTAATAAAGAAGGTGGGTCGCGAGAGGTCAAGTTTTTGTGACCGTCAGATTAGAAATGGATCGGCGGTAGGCACCATCTTGCCATGACGAAGCTGCAAGATTTTTAGTATAACGACATGGCGCCCTATTGCCACGTGTCGGTGGGGTCAAGTCTCGCCAGGATGCATCGTTGAGGTGGTGCCAAGTGGAATGGGCCCAGTCGCAGATTGAAAAGTTTGCGATAGGTCGAAAGTCTCACGACGGGCAGACTGCGTCATCGAAAAGGTGTACTGACGGTGGTTAGTTTTATGGTGAATCAGGAATAGCCACGTGTGCTGGATCAGAATGCAGACATGAGGTGGCACCAGATCTCAGTTCAACCAACATAGCCAAATGGTGAGTCTCCATGGTCGTCCGATCCACAACGATCTACGACTGGCGCTGTCTCGCTATCGAGAACTGCCCGAGAGTTAACGTTGGCGGCACAACGCCTTGTCGACACACATCTTGTCAGTGTAGTCTAGGATGGCAGTTGATGGTTAGTGTAACCGTCACAGTCATGATAATATTCAAGGTTGTGCATTTAGTCCAATAAAGGGTGGTTAACCATGGGAGGACCTCCAGGTGGAAAAATAAAGAAATGCGATTGGCCCGCGCAGCCCAGTTGATGCATAAGGAGCTCGGTTGACCTTTTGACCTCGACAGATTCATGAACCAAGAGGTGAAGATAATCAATTTTTTCATGCAATCTGATCTTCATGATCAATCTCGACCTACCAGATTAAATGTAAAGCACAAAATGACACTCCACCCACCCGCTGATCCATCTACCAGGTCGGAGCGCAGTTATGGCGCCGTTTTCAGTCTTCTCAAGACATTATTGGAAAGGAGATCAAATTTTCTAGAGATTTTTTCCATGATTTTCTTCTATGGTACTCAATGGCAGGTAGTTGCAGGGTCATTACAGCCAAGAAGATCTCAGTTACGCTTGAACTATAAAGGCAAATTTTGTACATTTTGTAAGGGTCGACTCTTCTTGATTTTCTCTACTACTGCTTGCAGACTTGCAGTGTAGAATCCCTGTGTCTCTGAGCTACATAGCATCCTGTGTCATTCTCTTCAGTGGTCAATGTGTATGTGCTTCATTTTGCCTCTCATTGATGCATTATTGAGATTAGTGGTCCACATACTGTATCTATCTTTGGCTTATTGAATAATATACAAGTGAAATCTTCTTTTCTTGGTGTCATTCAGTTGGTTTCCTGATCTGTATGTGATTATTGATCGATATAAGTCTGGACGTGTATGAATTTTGGATGTTACCCTAGTTCTACAGTGCATATATGGGCAGGAATGAGTCTGAACACTCTGTTTTGGTGCATCACTGCCTTAGATTAGACTAGGTAGATTCGCTTTAGTGCTCTCTTTCTCCCTTTTCCCTCTAAGAATAGATAGGTGTGCCCTGACACTAAGAGGAAGCCGGCCTTCTCCGGAGACTCAACCTCCTAGTTCAAGTCCCACAGCTTGGAGGTTGTTTCCATGTTTCACTAGGTTGTCCTCGCGCATAGGCCTTGGACAAGGGTGCAAACCTAAGTGACAACAGGGACTTAGCTATTATTGTTAATGCATGTATTAAACATAATGCATATAATTGGTACATTCAGTATATAATGCCTCAAGTCTGGTGAATTCTTGATCCAATGTTTGAATGTTACATTATGCATACTTATAGAGAACATAGTCATTTAGTTGATTGTCTACTAGAAAATTTGGGCATTGATGGGGTTATTATTAATTCCTTACTTTCTCCACTTAATCCTCATGTCTTCCATAATCTAGTTAATACTATGACAAAACAACATCTTTAGAACCTTTCTAGCTTGGGTCTTCATTTTCACTCCTCGTTATGCTTATTATGATGACTGCTAGCATCAAAGGATTTCATAGAAAAATTATTTGGATTTCTCTTTGGTTGAATATTTTTATTATTTTATGGGTCTCGCCTATTCCTTTGAGATTCCATATACAGTTTAGGGATGTGATGGGCTTGTATCTACATTGGATTACCTTCTTTCTATCATCATAATCTCATTGTTTTATTGTAGATGAAGAACACTAATGGTAATTTTTGGGCTCTACTTTGTGGCATTTACTCTTGCACCAATTAATATCTAGTTTTAATTTTGTCTTCATATGAGCTATGGGCTTTTGAGCAATCATAATGTAATTACAATGTACTCTTTTTAATGTTGTCATTATTCTATGAGTCAGGTTTTAGGCATGGTTTTGGAATCCTTTTTATCATCTCTCTCCTCTTGGAGAATTGATGTAAGGGTTTATGGGATTTAGATTTAGGGCTCATGGTGTTTAATACTCTCTTGGTATATTATTTTTTCTTTTGTATTCCTTTATTGTATCTAGCAATGATCGGAGTTTTTCTTAACTAGTTCTTTTCTTTGGGATCCCTTTTTGAACTAGTTTCTATTATTAATATATAATGTTTTCCCAAAAAACTAATTTAGTTATTCCATTTCACATTCAATAGTATAATACCAAATTAATGATCTACTTATGAAATAATTTAGTTACAACTTCCATAATTATTATTCCCATTTTAATTACAATCTTTATTGAACAACTTAAGGAAATATAAAAACTAAGTACCAAGATCATATAATCATAATGTTGATGATAAAATAGGGTAATAGAATTCAAGTACTATACATAATGCAAAAGATGATCACTATGTTGAGCAAGCCTCAACATTGGTGGAGAGGAGAAGCATTGACATGTGCATAACCTCCCAACCATGGAGCTTAACTTATCCCACACAATCTCAATCGAGAAAGACCCTCCCTACCTCGGGATAGGCATGGGACACCATGGTTCAGCCACCAAAGTACTCTAGTGTTAGAGTGTCAGTTGAGCAAAAAATGAGGTTATGGACATCCTCCATCAACCTCCCCTCTATCACCTAGCACTCTGACCTCCAATGATCATTGTGAAAGGCATGCCACTAACCTACCTTGGCCAAGGATTTTTAGTGGGCTACTATTGTGCCTAATCACCCACTACTCAACTTGACAACAAGAAATATAATTTGGACACCCATGAGCTAACTCAGTATATACAGCTTTATCAATTAGTTACTTTCTATTCTAACATCTATGTGTTCCTAGAAAGTTAATTCTCCTCCCCATCCATTAATGCTTGACCTTTCCAATCTTGGGTGTATCCTAGGAGATTTTGAGTCATGTACAATGCAAGTATCAAATTTAGCAGTTCAATTTTTTTTTTTTTTGAGTTGATCTTATCGTAGTGATATATTGATCAATAGCTCTATATAAGTCAAATCGATGCTTCATGTAATGCAGTAAATTAGTGCTTGCTTTAGATATTCATTTACAAGGTATGCTATTAAAAAATGTGATCATTGAACCATACATAGTGATGACAAATTATTTCATTATAATTGCTTAAAAGATATTCACTTGTGCCATATGTACTAGATTTTTTTGTCAACAACTATTGGGGAGTGAACATAACAAATACTAGGTGAATGTTTTAGAATGGCACTTTTCCACCACTTTGCACCCCACAACCTCTGCAAAGAGATCCAATGCACAAATGCTAAAACCTTATCTTTAAGCTCTTGAATCACCTACTAAGGTACACCAAAAAAATTGGCATGATTTGACCTATGGTTTAGTAGACCTAAGTCTCAATTCTTTCTTTTTTTTATGTTTCATTTCATTCAAATGTAATTATATTATTATTTATAGATTAAAAAAATCAATTCTATGATTTTATCTTTACTTATTTCCAAATATAATGTTATTGTAACAAAATTATTAAGCTAGTAATAAATGGATACTAATTATGAGTGATGTTGTATACTTCCCTATGTCAAGATCATATATGTATATGTAGGCCATTATCCACAAATAGAAATATAATAATTAGTATTTTCATAGATTTGAGTAATGGTGGATGTCTCTTCGATCTGTTGGAATAGAACATTCGAATTTGAATCTAGGTGGTTTGGATGGTGGTGGAACTGGTGTAGACTCTAGGGGTAGCAAAGGCACTGGTCAAATAGTTGAATATTTGCACCCCTATAGCAGTGCCACAAACATGTCCATAGATCTATACAACTGTCCTTTCACTCGCACTTGTTTAATTTTTTTATATCAAATTTCATGTTTAATTTATGCATAATTTATAATTTTTCTTTATAGTCTATATAATGTAAAATATAAAATATATTGAAATGGAAGAAAATGTTTCTTAGAAGAACAAAAAAAATGTTAGAGAAATTGTTTAATTTTTCATTAAGCATGAATTATGATTATTGTTAAAAAAAATACAAATTTAAAATACTTTATAGTGTTTTTTTAAATTTTAATAAAAATGTTTAGAATATATATATATATGGGTATGCGCAAGATCATGGTGTGCCAAAATGTGGCAATCTGAAAAATCTGTAGTTCTAAAATATCTCAAACCATTTCAAAATCTATTCCAACTTTTTTTCCACTCACTTGATACTAAATGAAAACAATTAATATCTTTATAAGGTCTACTATATTTTTTGATACCAAACCTATATGGTCAACTTTAAAAACATCCTTAAAATGTGCTTTTGGCTTGTTTTTATGTGATTTTTACTTCAAACATGTAGCTAGCGACTTATTTTTCACCAAAATTTGATGAAATGAAAAGGGTTTCTTAAGAATGTTCTTATCTTTCCATAAATGTAAGGTTTGTCAAATTATGAGTTTAGTAAGTAATTATTACTTATTTTCTAATGGAGTTACGTATAAAACGTTGACTAACACACTACTTGAAAAACAACTATAACTTTCAAATGGTACAACATTTTTTAAATCCAAAAGATGCATAACATTTTATGTTTCTTCTACTATAAGGAAAAAAAATGAAAAATTGAATTTTACAGAGTTTTGAATTAGTTAAGGTGGTTAGACACGAGAGTTTTTTTATTCCAAAAATACTAAAGTCAAAAATTAATTATTTATTATTTATTTAGAATAAAAATACCCAAAAATGTGTGTCACATCTAGGCTTGAATCTACTACTTACATCTAGAATATTATTTAAAAATATTATCACTTGATTTTGATTAAGGTGGTTAGACATACATCTACTTCTTATTTTTGTTCTGAATTTTTTGTAATATTGCATTAAAATTCAAAATTTTGACCAATCAATTTTTTTTTTTTGAGATAAGTCCCAGCAGTTTAGAAACTAGATTCAATTTGCTAGAGATTATTTTCTCTCCACTTTTTGAGATAAAGTTAATAACAAGTAGAAAATTGCACGTCAAGTTGACATAACCCTGATTTTTTGATTTTTTATTGCCACTTAAGAGCATTTTTTGGTTGACCATGATCCTGCACATACCCATATATATATATATATAAATTTTGACCAATCAATTTTTTTTTTTTTGAGATAAGTCCCAGCAGTTTAGAAACTAGATTCAATTTGCTAGAGATTATTTTCTCTCCACTTTTTGAGATAAAGTTAATAACAAGTAGAAAATTGCACGTCAAGTTGACATAACCCTGATTTTCTGATTTTTTATTGCCACTTAAGAGCATTTTTTGGTTGACCATGATCCTGCACATGCCCATATATATATATATATATATATATATATATATATATATATATATATATATATATATATATATATATATATATATATATATATATATATATTTGTGAAATTGTAATTGTTTTGAAAATATAAGACAAATTTATTCAAAAAAATGTTGATCAATTAAATTATAGAAAGACGATCTAAAAATATAACTAATAATAATTTAATAATAGCATCTACATCTTAACTAGATGTTGACTTAAATTTAATATTTATTTTCAAAAAATATAACATAAGTCTAAAATTATAAAACATAATAAGAACTTTTAATGATATTATTTATTTTATAATAATATAATAAACTTTTCAATTAAATAAGTTACTTGGATAAAGTTGAAATGCCATACAATTGATCCAATAAATATTAATATTTTTTTGAAAAAAAATACTAGCATAATATTTGAGGTTACATAAATATTAAAATTAATTTATAAACAATTTATAAAGTAAAAATAAAAAATTCAAGAAACACATCATATTTTTTTACCATTAAAACTCCCAAACCCAAAAATGAGATAATCAATTTATTTTCATATAAAGACCAAATTCATTGATAAAATCATTTCACTGTGGAGTAGTATGTCTTTAATGTTCATGTTCAGCAAGTTCAGCTAAAGGGAGAATCATATAGATCTATGGACATGTTCGCGACATTGGCATAAAGATGCAAATATTTAACTCTTTATCTAGTGCCCGTAATAAAGGCCATGTTGTTAGAAAAGGGCAAGGTGGTCGTATTCTTATTGGCATCTTTTAAGGGGACTGGCAACTCTATTCTCAAGGTTTGTAATGCATGTGATGAGACTAAAGTGTAGTCCTAAAGGATTTTCTCATACCTGTACACTGAGAAAGTGTAACACTCTAAACCCTTCTACCCAAGTGATTCCATGAGTTCGGAATGCTTGAATGTCAACTTAGAACACCCTATCCACAAAGTACAAAAGAGTATGTTTCAAACATAAGAAGGCTCTTAGCTAAGCCTTAGAGATACTATTCTTTCTAGTAAACCATGCAATGGGAGGTTATTTGAGACAAGATGCAATAGTGCAAGTGTCCACAAAGGGATTCCTCAAATATGCAATGCAAGCATGAATCTACACTAGAATGGAATGAACAAATGCAACTAGATTAAACAAATGAGATGTGTTACAAAACTAGCATAGTTAAGCTATGTGATATTAGGTTATTGAAAAAGAGAAGTTAATCTACATGCCATGGATGATAGAAAGTAGACAAGACGTAGAAGTTCTCCACAAAGCTCTTCAAATATTTGAATGGTAAAACTTTAGCACAACAATACTCAGGAGTGTGGATCCTTTGAGGGGGAAAGTTCTCTCTCTTTTAAAGATGTATGCATGGTGGAGATCAAGATCAAATGATGGATGATCAAGGGTGGAGTTTTAAAATGAGATTGATCCATGTGCACACACAAGTCAACCAATAACCAAAGAATTGACATTGCATGTGAGACAAAAAGAGTCTTTTCCTTTAATTTGCAAAAATAGAAATAATGCTTTATGTGTGCACATTGATTGAGTTAGGAGAATGGGGTCTTTTTTTTAATTAAAAGGGACATTTTCTTTTAATCAAATAATGAACTTAGGATAGTGTAGTCAAACTTTAGATTATAATCAAATTAATTGAATTTTAGCAATTTGGTCTAGGTAAATGATTAATTAATTTAGCCAAAATATTTAGAAGGGGGCTAATAGTCTGGACGACCATTTTTAGGTGATTACATTTTCTCCTCTTTGACTAATGTGTGATCGATCTAGGAAAACATTACGTCAAAGAAAATAGAAACCAAGTAGGTAGCAATAGAGATATTTGATTTCAAAGAAGGAAATGCAAAAAGAGATAGCAAATCCTAAATGTAGAGCTTGATAGTAGTAATATTGAGGACTTAAGAAAGAGACAATGGCATAACTCAAGAAGAATGCTAACACCAAGCAAAGAAGATGGACCAAGAGAAAATTAAAAGCTCAAACATATGCTCCTAAGAAATAGATAGTTGTAGCAAGTGACGATAGTGTATTTCTACCCCCTCGAGATCAAAATCAAAATGAGGTAAGGGAGATGCAAAAATGAGCTAGATATGAGAAAATTGAGATATAGAAAAGTCCAAGATGAAAAATAAATGATTAGAACCAAAGAGTGACCATAAAAAAATGATAGAATGTCCCAATTTGACCAGAGTTGACCATGAAGGATAAAGCATGAAAAATAGGTCAAATCAAGTAGAAATGTGATTTAGATATGAAAATGTGAATTGAGGTAGAAATGATGAAGATATGGAGAAATGAAGATGCCCCAATGAAGATTCAGAGATTAGACCTCAAAAGGTTAGCTAACTGCATAGAAGAAGGTAGAATTTTTAAATGTAATTTTGACTATCAAGATGAACTCAAATTTGAATTTCAATCTAGAAAATGGATCCAAGACACTGAAATTAGCCAAGGAAACAATTTTCGAGGAATTCCAAGGAGTTTGAAAAATGGCTCAAAATTAGGTCAGAAGGCTATATAAGGGTCCAAGTGTCATTTTCAAACCATTTCATTTTTTGTGAGTTTTGAGAGCTTGTGAGTGGTCAAGAGAGAGCATCATGGCTTTAGTGAACATCCCAACTCATTGACAACATTTCAAGTGCAACTGATTGAAGAACCAACTAGCCCACTACGAGGCATTGGTAAGTTTTTTACTTTTTGCCACTTTTTTGAGCATTTATGACCTTTTTTCACACATTTTAGAGGTTAAATATGGAATATTTTGTGGTATTTTAAAATGTAATCACAGGTACTTTAAAAAATTACATGCAATACTTCACATTCAAAATTGTATCACACTAGTTGTTTATAGTTTATTGCATGAGCCATACCCAAATATCACCCTACCTTCAAAAAATTGTTGCTCAAAAGAAAAGTGTCACCCTAGTATGAAAATCTTTGTCATACAATATAATTTGTTGTCTCATTGTTTCCTGGATTCTGGAGAAATATTGTCTAGTTCTTTGTCCTTCCAAAACTAAGTTTGTAGTACTTTTTAACTATTCTAGGGTCTTGTCACCTCATTCCTTCCTACATCTGGTCTCAAATCTATATGTTACATGCTGTCCCAAGTTGAAAAGATAAGTCTAGTCTATTAGATGTAAGTCTCAACATGTCATTGATGATCACTTGTCAAAATCTAGTTATTGTTCTATGCTAGCTATTTTCTATTGAGCTTCTTGCTCGCTCGCATAGCTCAAGTCACATGTGTTGTAAATTCTTGAGCACTTTTGACAAGCCATCTATTCTAGTTTGACAAGTGATTATAGACACCTAAAAACCTTTAGAAAATAAAGTATTTTTATTTTCTGAAAATGTCCTGATGACATCATCATTTATTAATTAATTAATTATTTAATTTATTTATTTATTTTTATGCCATTAAATCCTTTTATCTTAATTAAAAATATTTAATTAAGGAATCCCTCCCAAAAATGTTTAAATCTTATTTAAACATTATTTCCTTATTTATTAATTATTTAATTAATAAATTGACCAAAAAATCCAAAATAAATAAAAAATTTATTTTTTGTCCAAAACTTGGCCAATTTTCTTAAGACCACTAACCTCTTCCAAAATCTTCTAATCCTTCTTTAATTTTGATTAAAGGCTAATCCCATCATTTCCTACCCCTAATCCCAACTCAAAAAATTTAATTAAGATTAAATATTAATCCTCATGTTTATTAAAAAAGTTTTAATAAATATCTCCTCAACCTAAACCCTTGACATAAATAAAGCTTTATTTATTTCTTAAAAATCTAATTTATCCTCATCCTAAGAAGTTCTAGACTCTTCTAGAAAGTCTTCATCCTCATCCTAGGAAATTCTAGACTATTCTAGAAAGTCTTTATCCTCATCCAAAGTCTAGACTCTTCTAGAAGATGTCTTTAAACCTAATCTTAATCCCCTCCTAACCTTGTCACATTCCCTAAACATGGGTTAAGACTTACTAACCCAAGCCAAAGTTAACAAATATCTCCTCCTTCACCCACCCTCATTAAATGCCATCCACTTGCCTATCCCTAAGCTAATCCTAAACCATCCTAATCCATCCTCTAATCATTTGCACAAGCCTAAGCAAGCTTAAAACCTTCCTAATCAAGTCCATGTCGAAATTCCTCTCATCTCCTTCAAAATATCTCAACCATAAAACTTTATGAAGCCCACTAGGCAATAAATGACTCTCCCAAGTCCTTTTATTGCTCTTACAAGCCATTATGAGGGTCTTTATGAAGATTTTATCCCTTGAGCCTCCTTTGTCAACTCATCCTTCCCCTTTCCTCCATCCTCTCACCATGTGACGTGTGTCACTCCTTGATTGGCTGTAAGGAAGCACAATCCATGTGTTCTCCTCTCATGCAATCTGAGCCCTCCATGAGCTTTTTCCCATCCTTGCATCTTAGCCCTCAATCCCTCAAGCCTCTTGCCTATTTAAGGAATCCTCTCGCAAGCCATTTTAACACAATCCATGAATTAAAGTCATAATTCCATTTTGAGAAGCCATTTTACATCAAAACCATACACTCACACCCAAATTGCAACTCCATTTGAAGCATAAGCTTGAGCATACATCTTATCTATTTAGACAAAGCCACTCAACAAGAGAGCTTCTCATTGAGAGAGCTCATTAAATGCTCATATTCTCAATTGAGAGCTCATCTTATTCTATCTTGAAGTTTATGAATTTTGTTTAGTTTGTAGAAGCTTTATTTAAATTTGGTTTCTATTAGCATACTAACATTGCTCATATACATTTTGGCACGCTCGGTGGGACCCCGCATGGGTCATCTTCATTAGCTTTTTTAGTCAAGTTTTGTATGTCATTTGCTGATTTTGGCTAATTTTGCTTGTTTTTTTGATTGGTAGGATTGTATAAATTGGTTTTGTAGGTCCACATGAGCATGAAAAAGACAAAGGAACTCATAATATATCTCATAGTGTTTGCAGATTTTTCAAGCTTATAGGTGGACAAAGAACTTGGAATTCTTCTTCCTCTTCTTGTCTATATTCTTCTTATTCCATCAACTTCTTATTCTTCTTCTTGTGGGAGATCTTGGCCATTTTTTTTTAAGGAAGAAAAATCATACACACTTATTTTTAGTGCTTAAAATGAACCCCAAATCATACTTAAATCCATTTAAAAATTAAAAATTTGCAAAAAAGAAAAAATCTTTTAACAAGTGAAACTAAACCAATCTAATCATTTGCATCCTTGCAACATCAAGGTTTTAGATGCATTCATGCAAAGTTAGGAACACTTCATTTTTGGGAATTTAAAAAGAACTTCAAGTTTCCATTTCAAAAGGTTCAAAATCAACACTAAGTGCACACTAAAATCTAAATCAAACTCAAAGCATCAATCAAGGATAAAATGAACCTCATTTGCAAATATTTTAAAGTTCTTTTAAAAATCTCATGAAAACTAAGAGTCCTAAATGGTTGCCAAAAATTATCCTAAAAGCTTTGTTATTTTTTTCAAACAAATGTCTTGTTGTAAAATCTTGAATGTTTCTTAGGTTTTTCATGCATCAAAACAATCTAGGAATATCATTTTTAGGCTTAAAATATGCAAACTAGAACACAAAATCTTGAATGAAAACCAAAGTCCAAAGAGTCATTTTCACTTTTGAGTCCAAAACAATCTTGAATGATCTAAGGTTAAAACAAAGAACTTCAAAGTTCTTAAAACAACACACAAAATCTCAATCTTGAATGGTGAAAGGAAAAAACTTGAATGTTTAATCACTTGTCTTTGAATGCATGTTGCTAAAATCACTCTTGAGTGCCATGGATTAAAATCAAGTTTGTTTTTTTTTTTATGAATGCATGATTAAAACAAAAAATCCAATCTTGAATGCCATAGATCAAATAATCATCTTTTGGGGCATAAAAAGAATCCACATTTTTGAAATCTTCTAAGTTATAAAAACTAATAAAGATGCTTTGAGTAAGTTTGTAGTTGGACTCACCCTCTTTAATCACCCATCAATTTAACCATTGGTTGCAATCTCAGCGCCATCTATGGGGATGGGTCTACCTAAGAGGGTGTTAAGTGCTCCACAAAGATCAAACTCCACTCACTTGGGTCTTTAGTGGTTTTTCTAAGTTAGAAAATTCCTTGAATGCGCATTAATCTCACTCACATTTCATTTGGGCATAAAAATTGGACAAATCTTGACGTGGAGGGCCTCCGGGTGTGCGCTTGGCAATCAAGTTTCAAACATCTTTGTTTTGGGCTTAAAACAAACTCACACTCAATCTTGAATGCCTAACAATCAATGAACATTGCATGGTTTGGACGCATTTTCAATGACGCTCGCATTTCTTATGTTGAAAATCCCTCGACTTTCATTATGCTGACGATGCTGTCAAATTGGAATGAATATTGTATGCCATAATCACAAGTGTCTTCAATCATAGCTTGCAAAATCTAAATCATCAATTGGAATAAACGTGTGTCTTTTAAAGCCCAAGATCATGTATGTGATCTTGTTTTACACTTTTTAGGAGGCCTGCTTGGGGATTTCATCACCCCTTGGGATGACCTCAACTCCAGTGTTCTGGCGGAGTATAAAAATTGGGAGGTGAATCCAAAGACACCTCTCTTGGAATCAAGATTTTGTCACTCGGGCTAAGCCTCAAGGAACTTTATACCCTTGAGAAGTGAAAGAGGAGAAGGGGGTTACCGCTCCTCTCGGCTGCGTGACATCTTTTTGGTTTCATCCACAGATTTGGGCCTCACGTACCTTGTGTATATCGGGGACTTCCTAGCTATAACAAATTTCATCCCTGCAGAAAGCTTCCTAGGATGTTGGTGTGTTTGACGTGCTTGCTCCAAAATTTTGTTTGCTTTTTGTTCATAGCTTTTGAATGAATGTTTGCCAACTTTGGTCAAAATCCCAAAAAAGCAAAAATCTCCCAGCCCAAGGCATACTTAGCGTAGTCACTGCCTCATCAGAAAATCATCCAAGCTCCCCCGCTGCAACAGAATCTATCTAGTTCTTTGCTTTAGAAAAATCCCAAATCCAATGTCTCTCCAAATCATCCCCCCCAGCCAGCTAGCAATCCAATCCAAAATCACACCCAAGCCTTTAGAGAGTTGTTGTCATTCTGCTAGAATTTGCTATCCAATGAATCCGACCAATCCACCAGCCTCACCAAGGTTATCCCTTTGACAGAGCTTTGTCTAGGGTAATCTAGCTTTGTCACTTGTTATCCCTCATCACCTTGAGCTAAAGGTTGGGATCCACAAGTGGTCAATCTCATGTCATGCCCATAGGATCATTAGTCTATCCTTAAGTTGACACAATCTCCACCAATCCAGCACATAGGAAGGCAAAACTCTCACTTTTTGACAGCATGCCCTTGAAGTCTTCCATCCACAAGAAAGCCAAAAATCTCCAGCCAATCCTCCTTAGGTCTGTCATACAGCTTTGAATCTCCCTAGGAAATCCTTCATCAGCCAATCCAAAATCTAGGCTTAATCCAAATCCAACCATGAGCTTCCATGTTCATCCATATGCAAGACCCCATCCCCATCCGACTCATCATCAAAACATGAAATCCCAAACCTATCATGATGTGTTCGGTCGTATTGTCCTTGCTCTCGCCACCTCCTATTCCAATGATGATGAAAATCTTGTTGACTATGACAGGTATATTGAAAGCCTTAGAGGCCTTTCACCAACCATCCCCCAAAATCCAAGAGTTATTCCAAACTATCTAGTCATGCCATCTGATATCCTAGCTTCTCCTCCATCACCCAATCAACCAAGCTTCCAATCTTCCACCCTCATCACACCAGCTATTCCTATCAATCCACCACCTCCACCTCTGACACACGAGTCTCCAAGGAATCTCCTAGAAGAAATACAAGAAAAGCCGCCTCCAACAGTCGATAAGCCATGTCATCTAATCCAACCATGTGAAGTAGTCAGTGATGAAGCTTCCCCATCTATAATATCACCCCCATCTCCCATAGCTATCATCTCCATACCATTCATCAAATTGCTTAAAATTCTTCCACTTCCTGCAAGCATCAAATTCCCACCACCCATCGAATCGCTCCAAATCCCATCTACATCTCCTCCTCCAAGCATTATCCAAATCCCATTTAATGAACCTCATGCATCCAATCCCATCCATTCCTGTCAAGATCTTGTCTAAAAGCATGTTGAAATATCCTCCGACAGAACAACAGATCCCGCCATCCCACTTATTCCCCTACATGATCCACTTTTACCATCCCCTCCATATCTAAATCCTACCATCTTACTTACTCCATCTCAAGATCCCTTTCCCTCAACCCACCCAACTCAAGATCCTATCCTCCAATCTCCTCTGCTTCATGATCATACATCTCCCATAATCCATGATGATAGATCCATTGAAAAAGAACTAATTATCATATCTGAAGCTCTAACTCCTTCAGCTAGTAATGGACTCACATCTTGTGTTCCAAATAATGAACATCATATTGAAAAAAGAAATGAAAATGTATTTCTAGATGTTGGTATCCACTCTATTCCTGCATGGTCCCAAATCCTTCCATCTCCACCCCAAAGTTCCCATCCATCTTATTCCACATCTATTTTGGTCCCTCATCCTACTCCTTATCTCCAACCCTCCATTTTAGGTCCATATATCCCTTATCTAAATCCCACACCCTTTCCATCCATTTTGGGTCCTTACCTACCTAATATGAATCCTTTATCCCCTCCATCTATTTTGGGACCTACACCTTCCCCGTTTCCATCTATTTTGGGCCCATATCCTTCCTTCCCTCCATCCATTTTGGGAAATTATATCCATCCATATCCTATGTTCCAATCTATCCTTCCATCCCCTCAAATCCACCAGCTAGATCATCAGAGGCACTCACCCTTGAATCCCTTCCAACCTTGAAACCCTATCACTCCATCAATTATCCCTACATCTCCTCCATGCTCTTGTTCCCATCCCATGGCTAATAGAAGCATATTGGATGCCAAAATACAAAAGCATAAATCCAAAAATCCACAAAAATCCAATTCTCAACATGTACCTTCTAAAATACATGTTCAAAACAAGAAACATTTAATCCCAATCAAAGAAAAAGTCAAGAGGCCACAAAAGCCCAAGCTAAAAAAGTCAAAAATCATGTGGATACCCAAGATGCTCATAAAAGAAATGCATCTCAAAGAAAAATCTCAATTGGCATCCATTCATGCTACTCAAATAGCCTCATCCATCCATCCTTCATCCAAATCTCCATATAAGCATCCTTCATCCCCCCAATCCACTTTTAGTCCATATGCTTCTTATCCTAAATTTCCCATCCTCCACCTTCCAACTCTACTTTTAGTCCTTATCTTTCTCTTCCTCCATTTTCTCCTCAACCTCACTCAAAACCATCTTTCCCACTACTTTATCACCTCTCAAGGTGTGTGCCAATGATGATCTTTCCATTTTCCTCATCCATTGACCCATAAGCCTTATGTCTTTGCATCCATTATCTATCAAACTCCCACCCACCATTCCACTTGTTCAATCCAATATTTTTTCATCCATCCTACCAACATCTATGAGCGAAAAATAGCTAAAGAAAGCCAAAATCATTCCAGCTAAGTCGAAAGTCAAAAAGTCAAAAAAAAAAAGTAATAAAGAAAAATAAAGCGTCCACTGGTGAAAACTTAGCAATTCAAGCGCCTTGGACAAGTACCATGATGAAAACTTGGCAAACAAGCATCATGCGTAATCTCGCCATCCCCAGCTTAGCCTATCACCCTCATGCTTTTGGTCATCTCTTGACATCCAACTCCATCTTCCAATCTATCCACCTATCCTCCATCCTCCATCTTCCATCTCACACCATCCACTTATCTCCTGCAGCTTCAGCCAACCATCCCAACTATCATCCATCTGCCTAGCCCCTTTAGCTTTTTCCATCCTAGCTTCAATCCTATCACATCCATCATAAGACCTCCTTTCGCATGTTATCTTCTGATTGGGGGCACTATATTCCTTGGAGATCTTGTCTTGTCCATCCTCCCTTGTCATTGGTATCTAGCTCTAGGCTATCCTCATGCAAACCCAATGTCATCTCTTTATATCCATCATAATGCTAGCTATCTACCATCCTATCCAGCCATCTCATCCTGCTCCTCTAGCTATCCTTGGTCACAAAATCTCTCATCATCATTGGATGCATCCTGCCAAATCCATATCTTTCGTTATCACCCCACCCTTAGCTTTCGCATCTTGCACAACATTGAACCATCCTGCTACCCTATCATCCTAAGCTTTTGCCTGCCTTTAACTATCTTGGTCAGCTTTAGCTTGTAAATATCTTGGTTCGTCAGCTTGTACATCCTCTTTAGCTTAGTACCATTGTATCTATCTAGCTTTTGTGTCATTTCCTCCTTGATCAACATCTTGCACACATCGCACATCTTGGTTAGCTATCCCAATGCATCCTTTAGCTAGATCTCATGTCACCAAAGTGTTATCCTTCTTAGTTCAGCTTGCCAGACGCATCACTCATCTAGATCCACCGGCTTAGGTGCTCTCTGATAGATCCTTGCAGGATATAGCTTTCCTCATGTCTGATCTTGGTCCGTTAGTACCTTTTCCTACCCATCTCGTTGGCAAACGGTTCTCTTTTGGATTTTTTCTTTCTTTTGATTTGGACTCTTCCCTGTTGGGTCTTGAAATATCTTTTCCAAGCAATCTCCTTGTTCCCTCCTCAAGGTTGCCACGATCTTCCATATCATGGTATACTGTGAATGGGGCAATCAGAGCTTAAGGTCTTGATCATGTCTTTTTCTTGTTTTCTTTTCTGCTTGTGGGTTACCCAGTGTCGTTTCCACACTGCTTCCTCTAGGATTCATGTGTGATACTGGGGTAATCCTTGCGTGTTTGTTTTGAGTTAGTTCGTCAGTCCTCTGGACAGTTGGTGAAAAGGCCTTGATGTTCTTGGTAACCTTGGTAATTAACCAACAGTCCTATACAAAATCTAGTGCTCAACTACATGGTGGTACTTCTCTTTGAAGTATCCCCCCGCTCAAAAAGCTTCAATGGTTTCCCTTCATCTCCATTATCCCCCATCCATATCCAACATTTATCTCTCCTACGCCAGCTTGTGCAGCCATATCTCTCAGAATCAATCATCACTCTTAGCTTTAGGGATCCACAATCCTAGTCTTAGGGATCCACCAATCCAAATCAATCCACCAAGCCTCATCTTTCGAGATCCACAATCCTAGTCCTAGGGATCTCCGAAACCCATCATCCGCCGATCTGACTCTTTGAAATCTTGTTGCATCAGCTTTTTTAATCCCCTCATCCATCTCCCCATCTTGGATTCCTTTTATAGTGCTCCGCTCCTTCATCCTCTGCAATACCTGAGATCTTAAGCTTGCTTCCTCTTGTGCCTTTGATTCTCCCTTTATAATTCTCTCGTAGTGAGAGTTTGAGCTAACTAAACCTCTTCTCTTAAGCCAATCTGAGTCTTCTTGCTCATCTTGAATTCTTGTACTTTTCAAGAAGTCGTCGAGCCTTGCTTTCACTCCCCGCCGCCTTCTTGAGGGGGCATCTTATAGTCCATTCTCTCCTTTTTTTCTCTAGCCTTGGGCATCTTATTTTCTTATCTTTGATGCCATGCCACTTGCAGCATCACAGCAAAGAGGGGCAAAATGTAGACACCTAAAAATCTTTAGAAAATAAAGTAATTTTATTTTTTGAAAAAGTCCTGATGACATCCTCATTTATTAATTAATTAATTATTTAATTAATTAATTAATTTTTATGCCATTAAATCCCTTTATCTTAAATAAAAATATTTAATTAAGGAATCCCTCCCAAAAATGTTTAAATCTTATTTAAACATTATTTCCTTATTTATTAATTATTTAATTAATAAATTGACCAAAAAACCCAAAATAAATAAAAAATTTATTTTTTGCCCAAAACTTGGCCAATTTCCTTAAGACCACTAACCTCTTCCAAAATCTTCTAATCCTTCTTTAATTTTGATTAAAGGCTAATCTCATCATTTCCTACCCCTAATCCCAACTCAAAAAATTTAATTAAGATTAAATATTAATCCTCATGTTTATTAAAAAAGTTTTAATAAATATCTCCTCAACCCAAACCCTTGAAATAAATAAAATTTTATTTATTTCCTAAAAATCTAATTTATCCTCATCCTAAGAAGTTCTAGACTCTTCTAGAAAGTCTTCATCCTCATCCTAGGAAATTCTAGACTATTCTAGAAAGTCTTTATCCTCATCCAAAGTCTAGACTCTTCTAGAAGATGTCTTTAAACCTAATCTTAATCCCCTCCTAACCTTGTCACATTCCCTAAACATGGGTTAAGACTTACTAACCCAAGCAAAAGTTAACAAATATCTCCTCCTTCACCCACCCTCATTAAATGCCATCCACTTGCCTATCCCTAAGCTAATCCTAAACCATCCTAAGCCATCCTCTAATCATTTCCACAAGCCTAAGCAAGCTTAAAACCTTCCTAATCAAGTCCATGTCGAAATTCCTCTCATCTCCTTCAAAATATCTCAACCATAAAACTTTATGAAGCCCACTAGGCAATAAATGACTCTCCCGAGCCCTTTTATTGCTCTTACAAGCCATTATGAGGGTCTTTATGAAGATTTTATCCCTTGAGTCTCCTTTGTCGACTCATCGTTCCCCTTTCCTCCATCCTCTCACCATGTGACGTGTGTCACTCCTTGATTGGCTGTAAGGAAGCACAATCCATGTGCTCTCCTCTCATGCAATTTGAGCCCTCCATGAGCTTTTTCCCATCCTTGCATCTTAGCCCTCAATCCCTCAAGCCTCTTGCCTATGAAAGGAATCCTCTCCCAAGCCATTTTAACACAATCCATGAAGTAAAGTCATAATTCCATTTTGAGAAGCCATTTTACATCAAAACCATACACTCACACCCAAATTGCAACTCCATTTGAAGCATAAGCTTGAGCATACATCTTATCTATTTAGACAAAGCCACTCAACAAGAGAGCTTCTCATTGAGAGAGCCCATTAAATTCTCATATTCTCAATTGAGAGCTCATCTTAGTCTATCTTGAAGTTTATGAATTTTTTTTAGTTTGTAGAAGCTTTATTTAAATTTGGTTTCTATTAGCATACTAACATTGCTCATATACAGTGATTATTATTCATTGTAAGAGCTACAAATCTAAAACACTTTTCTTGTCCTATTAAGAAAAAATGTATCCTTACATGTCGGTTACAACTAGATTTCAAGTTAGTAACTATAGTCATCCTTCTTTCATTTTTTAATAATTGAAGACACCACCTAGGCACAATCATGGACAACCTTGTGTGAAAGATCTCGATTCTACTCACACACAAATAGCCAATATTTAGCACAATCCACTTTACAGCTTTGAGAACCCATTTGGAACACCCTTTGATACACCCATGCGTGAAAATATTTTAACCAACATGCATCCTGAAGAAATCAAATGCCACTTAAAAGAGAAAGCATATGAAAATGAGATACTTATGGAAGCCATTCATGCTAGAGAAAGAGTTGATCAACAAGTTGAGTCTAACACTCATGCATACAATGAGGAAACTAGAAGAGAGTGTTATAGCAATCCATTTGAACACATTCCCCTTGGTGGCAATGATGGAAATCACACACCTCCAAGGACTCTTAGAGTCAATGTGGGAGTATGTCCATCCACACTTAGACAATCACAATCACATCAAGAAAGTGATGATGAGATCACTAGTGAAGATGTCATAAAATTTCAACAAGACGAGATTGCTCAAAAATTGATGCTCAAAGATTTGGAGCAAAATGGGGACCAATACTTCTAGTATGTGGCAACAAAGGGATGGAAACTCCCTCAAGATTTTGATGTACAACGAATAATCAAAACATGAGAGCCCATTGAGGCTGAAATCTTGAGAGAAGCAATGCAAGAATTAAGGAAACAACTTGCACAATTGCAAACTTTAAAAAAGCCACCTAAAACTTTATTCGTTGAATCAATATGCACTCTTCCATTTTATAGGAGTTTATACATGCTACCATTTCCTAAGGATATAGAGGTTCCTAAGTATGTCAAATACAATGGAAATGGTGACCCTCATGATCATGTCAGGCATTTTTATGCTATTAGCATGAATTTCATGCATGAAGACACCTATCTTATGTGTTTATTTCCTAGAAGCCTAAGAGGGCAAGCTATGGATTGGTTCAAAAAATTGATTGCCCCTCTTAAAACATTCAATGAACTTGCACAATGCTTTATCGAGCAATACTCCTACAACATCCAAAATTTTGTAACTATGATGGACCTATGCAATATCAAACAAAAAATAGGAGAACTTTTTGCAACATACCCTCAATAATGGAGATCCCTATACTCTAGGTACCCTCTGTTGGTTCCCAAAACCATAGATTAGAAATCCAAGAGCCTGCCACTTCTCTAATAGGACTTCTCAATAAGTTCAAGCCAACAAATAGGAATAGTTATGAATTCCCCTACACTTTGGGCTCTGCTACACCTAGGCAGGTAGACTTTCTCCTCGAACCAGATTACTTGGTTGAGAGTTTTCTAAAGTGAATTTAAACTTTGGGAGTTCTTCAACTGGAAAGATCCTTGAACTTGATCAAAATGAAAACTAGATGTTGGAGAATGGTTGAATGTTTTGTATAATTTAATAATAATTAATTTGACACTTGTAGAAGGAATATATAGATTTTTTGACTTCAATAATAGAAAGACCAATGCCTCTGCTCATCTGGGCAATAGAGTCAACTTCAGTGAATTTTCACATACAACTTTATAATGTTTTACACACTTTTTTGGCAATAATTAAATAATCAAGATGTGCCAGATCAAATATATACGCAACCACAAATTAGTCCATATTGAACTTTAACTCCTCTGGTAGGGAGACAAACTGGATACAAATACAAAAATGATTTAATATTTCACAATATCTATAATGTTCAAATTTAAAATGCTAAATGACCATGTCCACTTAAATGCCATATTTAAATTGTATACAAAATTCTAGAAAATAATTACAAAGGACAATTTGCCTACAGTTTAAATCTAGACACCTTTAATAATAAACAAAAAACATTTTATTTTATTATAAAATAAAATAAAATTGAGTTTACATTATAAAGCCATAATATACTCATTATCCCTCCATATAAATAATATAAAAATACTTCCTCTGAGAATATGGATGTGAATGTTCATATATGTCTCTTTTGTCTTTCAAATAACATGTTTACATATTTATATCTTAAAAACCAAGGATAGCATCCATTTACCAAAAGGTATGAATTTTCTTAAAACATTATTTATTTTAATTATCCTCATGTTTTATGGATTTAATCGTGTAATATATTAAACCTTATTGAGCTTATTTAGTGTAATGATCCATATTATTTACATGATTGTTGGAGACAAAGTCTTTGTCATATGGAATTAATCCTTTTTCCATATTGATATTATATATATGCATCAATTTCCATATTCACTAAAGTCATTATTAATAGCAAGGACTCTTAATATTCAATTTCCATTTCTTATTATTTAACAATGTTGTATTTTTTCATGATTCATCCTCAATTACATCTTCAATAGGTATACTTGATAGATATGATCTCCTCTTTTTTATTTGTTGTAACCTTTAAGGCTTCACCTTGTAATGATTTAATATGTCTTTAAATGATCTTTTATTATATACTTTCCATGATGATAGCACCTTAGATGACATTATATAATTTGAATTCATTTGTCCTTGGATCATGAATATTCTAGATACTTCCTTACTGTATTAGGCCTTTTCAATATATAAATAAATTGATTGCTACACCCAAAAAATATCAATCGAATCATTCTTTCATGTTAGGTCAAACCAATCAAGGAACCAACTATTTCCATCATATGTTCTAATGTTGTCATGTAGTCATATTGAGCTTATTGACATGGTCTATGCACTGAGAGTTTGATATCCTTATCAAGCTTCTTTTACTGTCAGCATTAATTCCCTTCCAACATCTTTGATATTTCCATCACTACTTTTACCTCATATTGGTTTAGACTATCAGAAGGATCTTGACTTGGAATATGTTTATGACTATCCATGTGAGCCACTAATGAAATCATTATGCTTCATGTATGTGTTTGCTGCTTCTATGCGGGCTTCAATCAAGTAAAAAATTCTTCAATATTGTCATTACTTTGGATATTAATTATTCTTATATGTATCACTGTTCATTCTGTCACTACTTCTTGTCCTTAAGTTGACTATCTTTGATATTAATAAAACTAAAGCAATCACTGAGTGTGGTCTTGTAGTCAATTTTAGAATGTTTTGGTTGTTTCTCTTGAAACAACCCATTTTTTTATTTACTAGCACTCAAAGTTATCATTGGGTGGTTATATCACTCACAAATACCTAGGGACAAGTAGCTCATTTATGCTTTTCTATAGATGATTTTTTTAGTCTTGAATGTGCTTTGGGACTGCACTTTTAGAAATTTGGTTGGGAGTGCATTGCAACAGCTGGAAGTTGATCTAAGATGTAAATAGTGTAATGGACATTATACTGTGTGCTTTGCTTAAATTTTGTGAAACCTCATTAGCTGAAAAGTATGCTTAACTCATCATCCAAATCAAATCTCTTACTAGAAAAATGATCTTCCAAGTTTTAGTTTAGTCAACATGTTAATGATCAAAAGATGAAATATGATATAAAGATGAGTTAAAACGGGATATAAATGGAGTCCTTAATTTTGGAAAATTGGGCGCCATCACCCTTGGCAAGTTCCCAAAGTTGAGAGAATTGAAATTTTTGTCAACACACTTGTACTAGAGCTATACTTTGACTTAAGAAAATAGTTGTTCACATTCTTTAATGCAATGATTGAGAGTGCATATCACATTGAGGATATTGCTACTAAAAAGGTGAGATTGTTGTAAACAAAGACAAAATAGAAGACAAGGGAAAACCTTCAAATAAAAAAAAATATGTTGTAAATGATGAAGTAGTGGACACTCCTAAGACCAAGGAACCTACATTTAACCATTATAATGTCATCTATGCTACAAAACAACAAGAAGGTTTGAAACCACAAACATCTAACAAGAGCTCTAAATTTTCCAAAAAATGACATGTTTATACACCAACGGTTGAGCCTTATGAAGTGGTCTTAAAAATCTTAATTGTAAACAAGCTGGTTACACTACCAAATAATTCCCACCCCTATGACCCACCCATCAGACCCTTGTGGTGGCAAGAGGATCATATTTGCAATTATCACAAGAGAAAAGGTCAACAATGAACATTGTTTTAAACTCAAAGATGTTATTCAAGATCTCTTAGAGACTAGTAAAGTTGTCAGAAATGGCTTCATTAAAAATTTTGACCACAACTTTTAAACAACCCTTGCTAGAATATGAGAAAGGTGAAACCTCCAAGGCTGCTAAAAAGAATCACGATTCCAAGATTAGTTATGCTTATGCTAACATGAACAACATTATAGGCATGCTTGAGCCCTTTGAGTATCAATGCATGGCAAGTTCTAATCATGAAAATTGACCCAATTATGACACTGAGGATGAAAGACCTAAGGTTTTCCTCAAAACAAGAAATTCTCCTCAACAACATAGAAATACCCAGCCTAAGGTGGTCCTTTGAGTGGCAAAACCTTCCTCTTCATCAAGTGAACCGCTTAATACCGTCACTAGGGGGAAATCTAAAGTTGTCCTAGAAGTTTCTCATGATCCTAATAATGCTTCATCTTCTAAACAAGAAATTACCTCCATGATCTCTAATTATGACCATGTCAGCCAACTACAATATACCTTGGCTCAAATCTCCATTTTTAATTTGTTAGAATTGTCCCCTTTACATAAGGACATCCTTGAAAAGGCCTTGCATTATGCCAACATCACCACAAATATTAACGCTGAATGATTTCAAGCTAACACGAACCATATCTCCTCACCCCACTATCTCACATTTTTTAAAGAAGATGATCAAGCTCTCAATCATCCCCATAATCTTGCCCTCCATGTTGAAGTCCAAATATTCTATACTTGCGTTCACTAAGTCTTGATAGACAATGGTGTAGGGTTGAACATCATCTCATTCAATGTGATCCAACAATTAGACATGTCTAAATTTGCTATTGACCCTATGGGAAAGATTAATATCAAAGCCTATGATGAGATTGAAAGACCTTCTAAAGGTCTCATTATACTTCCAATTTGAGTTGGTCCCATTGAGAAAGATGTTTTCTTCCAAGTCCTAGACATACCACTTGCTTATAATTTATTATTGGGATGACCCTAGATTCATGACATGCAAGCAGTACCTTCTATGTACCATCAGTGCATCAAGTTCCCTTTCAATGGTACTAAGATAGTTGTCCTCGATGACAAATCAATTTCTATCAACACATTATCTATTGTAGAAACATTGGTTCCACATAATCGCTCTTCTCATGAGTTGACACTATCCTTTAATAGAGTGTGAATAGAAATTAAAAATGATGAGCCTAGGCATGGATGAATACACTCTAGATTCTATTATTGCTTTATCTATTTCACCTCATTCTTATGAGAAACCTTCTGCCAAAAAGAAGCCTTCTACTTCTGCAATGACTATTTTTGGCACTTTTATTCAATCCTCTATTCCCCTAAAAGCAGAAAAAGAGGAATAGGCAATCAAAGATTGGATCTATAGGGAAGAGGAAGATGAGGAAAAAGTCATGGTTACTACTCCCATCTCTCTTAAATGCTATGGAAAAGGGTATAAACATTTGAAAAACATGGGCTATCAGGGCTATGAGTCCTTAACTAGTAACAAAAAGGCTCTAGCAGAACCCTTAAGTCATATTGAGGGTCACAACACTTGAGACACTACTAGCCTAGGCTTTGGGCTAGAGGATGAAATACCAACATTTGATAGAAGAGCTCCTATATCTAGTAAATTAGAGGACAATGATCCTCCTTTTGTCACTGCCACTTTGCAAGATGAGGATTTCATGCCTATCACCTCTCTCCTTTGGGGAGAAGAATCACTAACTACTTACAATGATGCTAAAACCTCTACTTCTCAACAAAATGAAAAAGTTGAATCCAACCATGAGGACTTAAATAGAGGAAGGATTAGGAAAAACATTGCTTGCCTAGTTGCTAGGAATCTAAGCATAGATTTTTGAGAATATGAGTGGGAAAGTACATCAAATGTATCTTATGAAGTAGGGGTGCATGTAATTCATGGCTATACTACCCAATCAAATGTAGTTGATTAGTCTAGTGTAGGGTTAGATGAGTTTCATTTGCAAACTGCTTTAGTGGATCACGTTGGTCCATCTAGGTCTATTCCTAATTAGGATTCTTTTGCAACATTCATTATAGGCTCAACTTTGCATGTCACTAGAGATGACTCCTTTCATGTCAACAACCTTGAAGCTTCCATAGCACTCTCCTTGATTCACCCTGATCTAGTAGATTGGTCCATTCAACATCAAAGACCTGAAATGTCATCTTTTTAGAATGACTACGAGATCACTTGCTACCTAAACAACATTGAACCCATCACTTCTTCTACCAATGAACCTATAGTTAATATGATAGAATCAGATATCAAGTACATCAATCATAAAATTAAAAGAAAAAACAAATGGTCAAATGGAAAAAACCACTTTTTGGCTGTATCTAAACCTAAAAAAAGTATAAAAAAAAGACATATCCAATGGTGAGAATCTTCTCAAGGCACTTGCAAATGAGGTACTTGGTAGTTCGCCAAGCTATTTTCAAGATAGATCTTCAATTCCCATTGAACCTACATAGCCTATTAATTTGGGGACAAAGGAATCTCCTAAAATTGTCCATGTGGCTTAGTCATTGTTAGCTTAAGAAAAGGAGAGTTTTGCAAAGTTCTTTCAAGACAAGTAGATCAATTTTGCATGGACATTCTCAAATATTCCAAGACTTGATACAGATTTAATCATGCACCATTTATCTATCTCTCCTAGTGTAAAACCTATTGAAAAAAAATTGAGAAAGATGCATCCACATGTGGCCTCATGGTCAAAGCAAAGATGGAGAAACTCTTGAGTGCAAACTTTGTCAGAGTTATTGATTATGCAAAGTGGATTTCAAACATTGTACCTATCTCTAAACATGACAAATCCATTCACCTCTATACTAATTTCAAAAATCTAAACAAATCATGCCCTAAGGATGACTTTCCACTACCCAACATATACATGATAGTGGATATGATAGCAAGTTCTAAAATGTACTCCCTAATGGATCATTTTTCTAGGTATAACCAAATTAAGATTGCTCCAACTGATTAAGAAAAGACTACCTTTACATGTGCTTGGGGCACCTTCTATTGACTGTCATGTCATTTAGACTCAAAAATGTTGGTACTAACTATTAAAGAGCAATGACCACCATCTTCCATGATATGATGCATAAAATTATGGAAGACTATGTTGATGACACACTGGCTAAATCTAGAAAATGAGACACACATCTTGAAGAACTTAGTCTGATATTGTATTGTATAGAACAATTTCAACTTAGGTTGAACCCAAAAAATTTTGCCTTTGGTGTTACATTTGGAGAACCAATAGGGTACATTATATTAGAAAATGGCATTAAGGTTGATCTTGAAAAAGTCCAAGCTATCATGGAAATGCCTCCTCCAAGAAATATTAATCAACTTAGAAGTTTGCAAGGATGTCTACAATCCATTAGAAGATTTGTTTCTTAGTTGGCTAATAAAGATTAATATTTTAACAAGAATTTTCATAAAGGCTCTACTCATATTCGGAATGAAGATTGTCACTAAAGTCTAGACCAAATCAAAGGGTACTTGGCTAAACCTCTAGTTTTGATGCCACCCATTCTAGAAAAACCTTTGCTTTTGTATAGTTCAACTACAATTTCTTCTCTAGGAGCATTATTAGCACAAAATGATTAGACTAGTAAAGAACATGTTATATATTACATCATCCAAACTTTGGTGGCTTACAAAGTGAACTACAATAGTATTAAGAAAGCATGCCTTACAGTGGTAATTGCTTCTCAAAAACTCCAACATTACATTTTAGCACATATAGTTCACTTGATTGCTAAAATTGGTCCTTTGAAATATTTTTTAACCAAATATGTGCTTACTAGTCATCTGGCTAAATGGATGATGATTCTTTCAGAAATTGACATTTAGTATGTTGAACGCAAAGATGTTAAGGGACAAGTCATAGCTGACCAATTGGCTGATTTTCCAATAGAGGATACAACACCTATGCAAATTGAGTTTCTAGATGCCTCAATTATGTACATCACTGAGAGGACTTGAAAAATGTACTTTGATAGTTCTCACACATAGAATGGGGCAGGAGTAGGCATTTTTTTTATTTCACCTCATGGTTACAAAATCCCTAAATCATACAACTCTTATTCCCTTGCATTAACAATATTGCAGAATATGAGGCATTAACAAAAGGGATCAAAATGGCTCTTGAATGGAGAATTACTAAACTGCACATCTATAGGGATTCCCAACTTGTCATTAATCAAGTGAATAATGAATACCACACTAAATATGACAAGTTGATACCTTACGAGAAGTTGATCGACACTCTAAGGAACTATTTCACTTTTGTGACATTCAAGCAAATTTCTAGAGTAGAAAACAAGGTTATTGATGTTATGGCTACACTAGCTTCTATCCTCCAACTACAAGAACACGAATTGCAATTTGAGTTCTTGGTGGAAGAAATATGTCAACCTACTTACGATTCCTTAGATAACCATGTGATATGCACTGTTGTAGGTCACAATGCCTCCTGGTATGCGGCTATGTTCTCTTACCTACATGATCAATGGCATTCCTTCCTCCATTGTTACTAATAATGGAGGAAAATTCAAGAACAAGGACCTCAAAAAATTGTGTGAGAAATTTTGAATCAAACAACATTAATCTTCAATTTACTATCCTTAATGGAATGTCCAAGCTGAGCCCTCCAACAAAACATTGTTGGAAATCTTACACTGAATAGTTCACAAGTTAGGGAAAGAGTTGCACTTACAAATTAATCTAGCATTATGGGCCTATTGAAATACAATATGTACTCCTATAGGGGCCACACCATTTTCTTTATTCTATGGCTCTAAGGTTTTCCTCCCATTAGAAGTTGAGATCCGCTCCTTACAAGTCTCCTTACATGGGTTGATAATTGATGAAGACTATAAAGCTATTCGAGTACAAGAATTGGAAACTCTTGATGAACACCACAAGGCTACTTTTGATCACATGAGGTCTTGTCATAAGCGCATGTCTACTCAATATAACAAGAAAGTTCATTCATGTGAATTTCAAGTAGGAGAGCTTGTGCTTAGAGAGAATCCAAAATATCAGTAGCATAGAGAGTAGAAGAGAAATTTTGAACCTAATTGGTTAGGCTCATACATTATCATAGTAGTATTTGGGTCTGGTGCTTGTCAACTGTCTACTCCCAAAGGGGAAGAACTTTCAAAGCCTATCAATGTCCTACATTTGAAGAAGTTTTATGCTTAGAGGCTCGCAACTCAATTATCTTGTACATATCTATTGATCTTGAAAAAATCCTAAAAATTAGAAAATATCCTTAAAAAATGATCATCTTAGTGAAAATCTAGCAATAGGTGTTTTGATGTATCACCAAAGAAAATAAAAAAGCTCAAAATATACAAAAAAATTTGAAAAATTACTAAAAAAACTATCAAATGATCAAAACCTGGAAATAGGTGCTACTTGAGACCCTCGCACTTATGTTTATCAGTCTTAATCACCCACTCTACAACACATTTCCTAGCTTGGAATTGCTTCTTGTCCTCATCTCGAGGGCATAGCTACTTAGCCTATTGAGGTTTCCTTGTACATTAGAGTTTCTTTGGAAACTCACAAAACAATGTTTCTCAACACTACCCCCCAGCTTGACATCAAATATTTTTCAGCACTTTTTAGATTGTTCACCTATAGTCTTCGATGTCGCAATATTTCTCACTATCAAAATCAAGTCTTGAAGAAATGCCCAAGTGACTATTTTGTCTCTCAAGCTATTGTTATGTTGCAAATTTTCTCGATGATTTTGGAGACTTGGAGCATTCTTGCATTTTTCCATTTATCTTAGCTCTCATTATACTTACATTGTGGCATACTGTTCATCTTAGTTTCCTTTATTCTTTAGCTTAGTTCTATTTTTTATCTTGCATTTCATTTAGAATAGCTTGCATTTGCATTGCATTTTATTCTAGATTCTTGGATATTGGCACTCTTGCCTCTACTCTTTGAATCTCTCATTCTATGGTACACCTTGCAAGGGTTGCATAACTTGCTTCATTTGAGAGCCACCATATTATTATTTTGCACCTTTACATGTCATAGAGAGAGAGCTATAAGATGCCTCTTGAGATGCCCTATTTCATGGGTATTCTAAAGAACAATGGTTTATAGAAGTGTGACACTTTTTGTAAACACGTTTTTGGGCACCAAAAATTTACTTTAAGAAAGTGTCACACTCTAAACCCTTCTATCCAAGTGATTCCATGAGTTTGAAATGCTTGGATGTCAACTTAGAGCTCCCTATCCACAAAGTGCAAGAGAGTACATTTCAAGCATAAGAAGGCTCTCATCTAAGCCTTAGAGATACTCTTCTTGTTAGTAAACCATGCAATGGGAGGTTTTTTGAGACAAGATGCAAAAGTGAAACTATCCACAAATCGATTCCTCAAATATGCAATGCAAACATGAATCTACACTACAATGGAATGAAAAATGCAACTAGATTAAACAAATGAGATGTGTTACAAAACTAGCCTATTTATGCTATGTGATCTTAGGTTATTGCAAAAGAGAAGTTAATCTACATGCAACTACACTAAAATTCCATGGATGATAGAAAGGAGACAAGAGTTATTTCTACACAATGCTCGTCAAATATTTAAATGATAAACCTACAACATAACAATACTCGAGTGTGGATCCTTTGAGGGAGAAATCTCTCTCTCTTTTAAAGATTTACAGATGATGGAGATCAAGATCAAATGATGGATGATCAAGAGTGGAGTTTGAAAATGAGATTGATCCATGTGCACACACAAGTCAACCAATAAACAAAGAGTTGACTTTGCATATGAGACAAAAGGAGTCTTTTCCTTTAATTTGAAAAATAGAAATAATGCTTTAATATGTGTGCACATTGAGTGGGTTAGGAGAATGAGGTCTTTTATTAAATTAAAAGGGGACATGTTCTTTTAATCAAATAATGAACTTAGAATAGTGTAGTCAAACTATAGATTATAATCAAATTAATTGATTTAGCAATTTGGTCTAGGTAAATGATTAATTAATTTAGCCAAAATGTTGAGAAGGGGGCTAATAGTCTAAATGACCATTTTTAGGTGATTACAATACCCATTGGTGTACTTCAAGATATTCTCACTTAGAAATTCTCTTTTTGACATGCTACTACTAGATATTTCTCTATTATTAATGTTTGGTTCCCCATTAAATTTGAAATTTGTGGCAATAAAATATTTACAAAGTCCTATCTTTTAGCTACAAAGATTGCAACCAAGGGTGCAAACACCAAAGATAATGCCTATAGTGTGGTGGGTTTTGAGGTAAGAATTGAGTCAAATTGTACTAATTATGAACTTAAATAGAATACCTGATGTCATTGAAAACTTTTAATTAGACATAATGCATGAGCTTAGTTGTTTCAAAGATGGTTGATTTAATGTGTCCAAAGAAGGTAGTGAGATTCTCATGTTAGTTAGTACCACATATTTGCCCGCAATTTGACCTTCATGAAATGTCAAAATAGAACATTAAGATTAAGATTTAATTAAGGAAAAATATGAAGATGTAATAGATATATTATATGCCTTGAAAATAAATTTTAAATAGAGGATAAGAGATAGTAGAAGATTAGTTGGAATATCATTATAGTCATGTTGAATGTTGAGGTTAATAACAATTAGAACTAGATGTTTATTTTTATAGTGATTTTGTATGCATTAGTTAAAATAGAAGTAAGTTAGAAAATGGAAAATAGTTTCTTAATAATAAGTATGGAAAAAATATTACTAATTTTAGTAACAAACTATTGTTGACAACTATAATTTCTAAGATAAATCTTGTGAAAACTAAAATATTCACCTAAAAAAATGCACTGATCTTCATATCAAATTTTTGTAATTATTTAATTTTTCAATCAATCAAATTTATAATACTTTATATGAAGAAAAGTGGTTAAAGAAATTTTACTTAATCATAGAATGTTAAATGTCAATAATGTGAATGTTTTAGTATTAGTAGAAGTAAAATAGTGATTATTTGATATATTAATTTGCGTTTATGATTTTTAGATAAATTGTTATTCGTGATTCTTATTTATATAATATATATTATGTATGTAATATAATATGTATTGTATATATTATGCATTATATATTATATTATATTACATATATGGTTAATATATTAATATTATATTTATAAGATGAGATATGCATATAGTTATTTATAAACTAAATGGCGATTAACTATAAAGACATGTCTCTTCATGTCTCTTGAAGAGACATGTCTCCTCCTCTCATATTATACATATATGAGATCCAAATCTGTATTTGAAAATCATCAATTACAATGACAATGAAAGTACATTTGCAAAAATGATCTCACTTACTTTAACATGGTATCAGAGCATGCTGCAAATGCATGTGAACAAACGAATACAAGTAATATACATTAATGATGAATTTTCTAACAAAGAAATTTTAATAGTGCAATACTCCCATACATATATTTATAATTGCAGTGACTACATAGTTTGCTATCATAACAATATATGTACAGCTCTCCAACACAATAACACATAGCATGTAGTCAACAATAGCCAGTTACACCATTATTAGGGTGTTGAGATTCTTCTTGATCAAGACTGCAACATAGCTGTAGTAATTAATACATACTGCACTAGGAGTTAACATAACGAGAGTGACCATCTTAATAACAAGTTTTCAAGATGCTCAATAATATCATTATAGTTCATCCATATAGTTACAAAATATTTAGGCCACTATCAAAGATAATCTCTAGTCAATCACCTATTCATTTTATCCAAATGTTTGAACCGATCAAACTTGCAATAGAAATTTACAATGGGATGAGAGTCAAAGACATTGATATATGATTATTTGAAGATATATTGATAATGAGACATGTATTTGAAGAGGTGTATCAGTATTCATACACACAGGGAATTCAGAGACAAATAATATGTCTTGTAAAGTAGCAAAACAAAGGTTATATCCTTAGTTGGAACATATGTCATCCAATACATCAGAGCCTATTTATGATATTTTTCTGCATTTGTAATGGCCAATGATTAAGGATATAAGCCAAGGAAAATCTAAGTATATAAAATCCTTTCATGTGCATATCACTTTGGATGATGTTGACCATGTGAATCAACTGGAAGCTCCACTGGCATATATATCCAGGCACATAATAGATGTTCATGTCACACCATCGAAAAAACATGATGAGGAATAAGAGATGTTGTATTCAAAGATGGTACACAAATCTTGACTTGTGCCTCTTTATCCATGATAGTGATCTGGAGAATCAGGTAGAGAATTCACTAAGAGCTCATTAAATTATAGATATTGGGTGAAGATTCACATCTTCTTCATAGAGAGAAAGCATGCAAAAGCTCCCCTTTTGGAAGGGAATCACACCTTCAAAAGGCCCAAAGGAATGAAAGCCTTTGATTGAAATAAAAAAGAATTGAACCCCAATTGATTGTGACAACTCATAGATCATAATAGAAAACATCTTAGCATGGCTTACTCCCTCTTAATCAATAAAATTGGGTTCACTAAAGGTTAACCAAATAGCATCTTCAATCTTCTCCCTCTAAATCCTAAACTCCCTCTTTTTCCTACAAGAACATTCTCGGAGGAAAAGATCAAGGCAAATAGCTCATATAGTATAAGAAAAGAGATCCACTATAGAGTACATGGAAAATTTACTCAAAAGTGAATTTACCTTATGTAGTCAAAAGATAATCTCCTTTACATGACTTCTTTATTCATTACTAATTTTATTTTATTCAATATTCGATGTAGTTATTAATATATCATCATGATTTATTGTCATAAGCATATTATATATCCATTGATATATTATAATCACATATGTTTACTTATGAATCTATCTCAACTAATATCATGATAAATAATAATATAGCTATCTTGCCACATATCAATTAATTAATAAAATCTATCAATTTAATAAATCTCATATTATTCTTTATAATATTAATAAACATTCAATATTAAAAATTTAAATATCAATTCTATTTACTTATGAAGTAATAGAAATTACTTAAAATAGAAATTTAACATGTGAACCCATACCTTTTATATGTAGATCAAATTCCTTGTGGGGATTCGGTGACTTACCTCAAGCATTGTTTGAGTTGGTCTTGCAATATCATTTGTCTCCTTTTAATCAAATAGAAACAATTCATCCTTTGCTTAACCTTTTCCACCATATCCTTCTTATTTGCAGGAAATCCAAATATGCCATATTGAAAACAATCCTCCTTCATTTTCGAGTTGCACATGAAAATGAGACCACCAATCTTGTCCTTGCGACTCCCTTCTTTCTTTCCCTACTTTTAATAGCAAACCACTTGTGTTGGGGGCTACCACACTTTTTCAAATCTCCTCGTGTTCTTTGCTTTTCCCATCTTATTTATAGCTTGTGCTATCATTCCAAGTAGAAGCCAATGAATAGAGTCATAACTAGTAAAGGGTAAGTGAATCCAATGGTTAGAATTCTCACAAAGTCCTCTTGCATTCTAATCATTAGTCATATGAGCATTCAAGTGGAATTTGCACTAGACATTGGTCGGATCTGATCAAGACATTCAAACCACAAAACCTTATCAACATTTAAAGGGAACATCCAATACAATGGGGGCTCCCAACCATTAAAGTCAGAGACCCCAACTTTCCTTCCTTCCACATCAAAAAAATGCCACACATAGAATAGGTTTGTAGATCAAATCTAAACTTCCATTGAATTGAGTTTATCAATCAAGATTCCATTGCATCTAGAGTGCCAAGTATGCATCTTTGGCCAGATTTGACAACACCAAGTAGACAATCCAAATTGAGCACATATTTCAAATGGGCTCAATGTTGAATATAAACTTCAAAATGCTTGTGATCATCATTGTTGCTTAGGTATCTCCACTTGAGAAAGACTTAATTAAATAACAAAGTGTAGAACTTATAATTTTCATTATTATCATAGGGTTTAAAATTGAAACCTGCTCTGATACCATGTTGATGTTTCTCTAGATCTGTTGCAAATGTAATGGCATTGCCTATAATGAGGTATATGTTTTCCATACACAACATCCTCATTTATATTGAGCATGGGTGAATAGACATGTCTATTCAATAAATAGATAATTAATAATACAAACTTAATTATGTTATATATATATGCTTATATCTCACATAATATTATATCTCATATATAATTATATGAATAACCATAGAGTTATCTGATAGAAGCTACCAAACATTAACATGATTGATGTAAGAACACTATCATAATAGTGACATTTCTTTATCGCATTACATCCATTGGTGACAAATCGCTAAAAACATGGTATGATTCGATTGATCTCATCAAAAAGTAAGTATTGTGTTGATTAATTTGTGTTAATTTTTTCTTTGTGCAAGGTGGTAATAATTTATTGTTTATGTGTATTAACATATAATGTAAAGGTCAAATTTGTATACATGTACTTATATATGTATAATTACATTTGATGACAATTAATTTGCTATAATTATTGAGAGATCTAATATGGGAGTATGGAAGATTAAGTTATTACTTCTATTAATAAAAATAAAAATATTAGATTTTTTATGTTATTGTTAGTAATAGGAATATGTTTAATATTAAAATGAGGAAATATAGATTAAAACATACATATTGAATATATGTATATATTTAAATATTTATTTGATCCACATTATATTGGAAATTATATAAAGATTATTATGTTATATACATAATTAGATCATTATGAATTTTCATTTTATAAATGTAAAATTATTTTCTCACAATTGTAGATTATTTATATAGTGAATCATGATATTATTAATAAGAAATATAGTTATGTTGTAGGAATCCTAACTAATATTAAGATTCTTATGTATACTATAAAAACTATGTGCCTTGATCTTTTCCTTCGAGAATGTTACTTTAGGAAACTTTGAAAAAGAGGGAGCAGATAGATGATATGATTCAATCAATCTTTTGTGATCTCGATTTAGAGGGAGTAAACCATGTTGTGATGGAATCTTCAATGATTCATAAATTGAAATAGTAATGAGAACTATAATTCATTCAACTATGTAATCTTAATGGACCTACCCTTTGTGTACATGATATGAAAGTGCAAGTTGGAACTTAGAAAGAAGTATTCAAATTTGATGTGATGTGAAAGTGTTTAATGATATATGAGTGGTAACTTTACATTGTGGGAGAAATAATAGGCAACGTTTCTTTCCCACTTGAATCATCCTTAGAAAAGGAGATGTTCCATGATCTTCATGGGTAGATAAGTACTTATATCTTTTACATTTATCTATTCATTTATGTGTAATTATATACATACTATAAAGGTCACTTTCTTTGATCTTTTTCTTTATGTTTGAGGATATTCTTATGGGAAAAGAAGGTTGGTACTTCAATTTGCTACCAAATATTGTGCAGACTAAATCTAATGATAGTAGTTCCAAAGACCCTTATGATCAAGAAGGATAATATGTGGATCTTGATGCAAGTATCTTTGATGATTGAGACTATGAGATTCTTCTACATTAAGATGGAGTGTGACACTTCTTCAAAGGAAATGCTAGAGCTTAGAAGATTGATACTCAGAGGGAGTTTGGAAATCCATGTGGGTGACTACATGATGTTGATGGGCCTACTCCTACATATATCATGAGGGAGTGATGAGTTTTTCAAGCATCCTTCAAAAAATAGGTTATTTTCTGAGGAAGTAATAACAGGACCTGACATCCAGGATCTATATTCAGAGGGAGAAATTTTGAGATCCAATCCCTTATGGATGATATCTTCTCTATAAGGAGAAGTTCTGAAGGGAAATGTTAAGTTGAAATATTTCAAAGGTAAAAAATTGATATGTTGATTTGAATCTATATCTGGTTATATAATCGTTGTTTAGATATGTAATGAAAGGTGACAATCTTTTATTGGCATATATAAATAGAAGGTAATCATTGTAAGGTGACGATCTTACATATGATAGGCCTATTATCACAGTTCTTTGGGCCAGAATCTACTAGACACCATGATAACAAACAAAAGGTAATCTTTGTAAGGTGATAATCTTACAAATGATAGTGTTGTTATCATGGACATCTCCAGATATTGTTTTCGGACAATTAGAGATCATGGGTAACAAATCTATTATGTCATCATGGACATCTTTAGACATTGCTTAAGTGAAAGTAGAGATCATGAGTGTGTTATGGGCATCTCTAGACATTGCTTAAGTGTAAGTACAAATCATATGTGTATCATGAACATCTCTAAACATTGCTTAAGTGCAAGTAGAGATCATGAGTGTGTTATGGGCATCTCTACACATTGCTTAAGTGCTAGTAGAGTTCATGAGTGTGTCATAACATCTCTAGACATTGCTTAAGTGCAAGTAGAGATCATGAACTACAAATGTGTCATGGACATCTCTAGACATTGCTTAAGTGCAAGCAGAGATCATAGGAAATACTTTATGTTGCTAAGAGATTTTAATATAGATTGTGTTGATTACATAATGATTTTGATTCTAATCTAATGATGTTTTACTTCTCCCTTGCTAAAGAGGGAGTGTTAATGTTTTAGCATCAGTAGAAGTAAAACATTGATTATTTGATATATTAATCTGTGTTTATGTTTTTTGAATAAATTCTTATTGGTGATTCTTATATATATAATATATATTATATATGTAATGTTATATATTATATATTATGCATTATATATCTTATATATATAATATATATGATATATGTAATATAATATGTATTATATATATTATGCATTATATATTATATTATATTACATATATGGTTAATATATTAATATTATACATATAAGATCAGATATGCATATAGTTATTTAGAAACTAAATGGTGATTAACTATAGAGACATGTCTCCTTCTCTCATATTATACATATATGAGATCCAAATATACATTTGAAAATTATTAATTACAATGGAAATGAAAGTACATTTGCAAAAATGACCTCAGTGACTTTAACAAATAAAAATATAATGTACATTCTATAAAGGCATATAGACTTACACCCAAGTCATAGGGACATTAAACAAGAGACACAATGCATCAAAGTTCTTGCCAATAATTGAAAAAGAAGGAAAATGGAGATTTATAGGTAGAAAGGAAGGATATGAAGAGAGTGCTAAAAGAGAGAATGATATGTTATTATATGGACAATTAAAGGTAGAATGATAGAGAGAGTTGAAGGGAATTTATTATTTCAAGAAATATATAAATAAAAATAGAAATTATATTATATGAATGAACTAGTCATTTCTACCAATTTAGTTATAAGTTGAAATATTTGATTTAAAAAAATAAATTATTGATTACTTAATTCAAATTGCCAAAACATCTAATTAGTTTGACGAGTAGTATTAGTTTTACAATTTGTAAAATGGTATCAAACAAATAAGAGTAAGATTGTAAAATAGTAACTAGTAAAATATAATATAAACTTAAAGAAATAACATTTTACAAATGAAAAAAATAAACATCAATGTAAAACTAATCAATATATTTAAACTAAGAAATATAAAACATTTAACTCTATATTTAGAAAAATAGATAGTGATAATTAATATTGATTAGACATTCATTTGTGAGGTAGAAGATAAAAATGATTTTTTTTGGGAAAAGTTAATCCATTGTCACAAATGTGGAAAATGTAAAGTTGTAAAATGCATTCATTAATGCATGATAGACTTGTTAGAAAATATTTTTATTTTATCATAAATGACAAAAATAAACATCAATGTAAAACTTGAAAAGTTAATCCACTTGTCAAAATGTGGAAACGATAAAGTTGTAATTAATGAATTCATTAATGCATGATATACTTGTTAGAAATTATTTGTATTTTTGTTAGAGAAAATTCAATTTTCTCCCTACCAAAAATACTATGATCCAATAGAATGAATGAAAACTGTGATTTATAAAATAATGAAAAATTAGAAAAAGATATAAACATTTGAAGTTTATTTTAATCTTTTAAATTTTATGAGTTAATTAGTCAATTAAATTGAAAAATTGAATTGAATAATTCCAATACTTCCCTACCAAAAAGACAAGAACTAATATCTAAATATGAAAGTGTATGATGTCATGTAATGTCAATATTAGAAATGTACAATATTATTTGTCAATCAGAATACAAAAATAGTAATTTTACCCACTGATCGATATGTTTTTAAAGATAATTGAATCATTATGAATGAGAATGTGAAAAGTTTGATAGGGGCACAAACTTTTCACAAAATTGGTCTCCTATAGCGATGCTTCCTCCCTTTCTTTTGCCCCTTGCATAAGTATTCATTTGATGAAAAAATAGTAGGGGAATTTGACATGTATTATAATTTTATCGATGGACAATAGTTATTTGAATTTGACACATATGACTTGATTAAGAACTACGTGCTTCGTAACTAGGATGCCAATATAGTTCTATATTGTCCATGTCATTTGTGGAAATGGTAGTATTATGCAATTTAAATAAAATTATATTAAATTCATATAACCTATCCTATCTGAAGAATAGGGAAAGTAAATAGTGTTTTGTTTTGTTGCACTGGAAGAACATTTTCAAAACAGTCATGGAAGTCAACCACATTCACTATTTTACCATAATAGCACATTGATTGGATGTTTAATTGGGAGGAAGATGCAACAAAGGAGAGGTGCTAGAAAATAATATCAATTACATAGATGATGTAGGGCTACATTGATGCCCTTCAAATTAAAGGGGTCGAATATCTATATTTAGTAGCTATCTGTGTTGTAGAAATAGCTCTTCATCACTCCAAGATTATTAGGTATATTTTTCTTGAAGTTTCATTTCTAGATTCTTCAACTCTGGGTTTCATTTCATTTCATTATATAATTTTATATATATATATATATATATATATATATATATATATATATATATATATATATATATATATATATATATATATATAATGCTATATTATTTGGAGTATGTTCTTTTGGATGCTAGGTGAAAGATGGACTCAAAATTGGTGTAAGCATAAAGAAAATCATGTTGAAGGATCCAAATGCCTATCTATAATATAATTTGTTCCCTTCTGAATATACCTAGTGCTAGATAAGCATAACTCAATTGTAGCACACAAAGAGAATGTCTCATGATTCCAATGACCATCTCATATCCTATTTCATAAAAAAAATCCCAAAGCCGCTCTTACATTGATAGCCATGGAAAACATGAATTTGTGGGATTAGGGACATTCTCTGTTACAAATTCTAATAGTCTCTAAAGTTCCATTGAGCTTTTCCGCTAAGCTTGCTCCTTGATCAGGTTTTCCAACAATCGAAGACACTTTGCCCAAATTTGTGCTCCACCTTAAACTTGTGATAATATGAAAAAAAAACTTTAAAAATAGTCTAATCTACAAATCAAAAACGTAATACACATTCTGATCTACAAATCAAGATGTATATTAAACTATAGGTTGTGGCCATAACCAAATTCCAAAATATAGAACCATTGGGTCACTACTGCAATGTTCCTAGTTGGTCTTTAGTCATGAAAGACTTATGTATGCCAACCAAAATTTTTGCATGACAATACATATAGTTTCTGTCAAAACTAATTTCTAGCCCCTAAAACATAACATGGGCCAAAATCACTCAGTTAAATAAATTCCTGCTAGTCTTCAAATCAAGTTCTATCAATACCCGAATCTAGAAAGAAAAACTCTAGATTCTAGAATTTAGAGGATACTATCTCATGTTCATACAATCTTGCTATTTTAGTTTTCTAGCATCCATTGAAACCTAAACCTTTGTTATATGGCTATGAAAAATAGTTTTTTGTGAAATTGATATTAAAAGGAATAGCATTTGACAATCATATTAATTAATTAATTTATTGTTGGAGTCACATGCTAGCAATAAGGGATTCAAAATCTGTGCAACTCATAGTTTTGCTAATGGTTTGTAACATTATATTAACTATGACAACAAATAAATTATTTCATAGTGGTAATGAAGCTTTTTAAAAATGAGTAGTCCTTGCAACCACTAATAGGATGAGAAATGTAAAAACTTTCCCTATTATATTTTTTGAGAGGAGCAGGAGAGTTGAACTCAAACATTCTAGGCAAATATGGATTTGTTGGGAAATGACGACCATAAACTACATGATCAACTACATTTACAAGTTGAAACCCAGATTTTTTGATCAACTACTTCTACAAATTGAAACCTATATGTAATATTTTCTTATTTCTACACCTATAATTCAAGGGTCACATGACAAAAGAAAGGTACATGTTTTATTATTTCTTTTACAAGCTTCCAAATATAGGGTTACATGACAAAAGAAAGGTACATATTTTCTTATTTCTTGTACAAGCTTCCAAATACATATCGATGAAGCAACCATTTGGCATACCCAAAATCTTACAAAGGCACACTCAACCTTTAAATCCTCAAATCTAACACTATCACCCGGAGTACATTTATACTCAACTTGGAAGAGAATATATTCTCTTATTTTACAGGGATGGCCATTTGACATTTTTCTACAATAAATCCCTAATAATTCAACTTTCTCTGAAATCTTACAACATTGATTGATAATTAAGAAACCAACTCTTACCATTTGATATAGAAAGTTCTTCCAATCAAAATTTAGAGTGGAAACAAATTTCTATTCATTTAATTGAGAAGGAAAATTGTAATAGCATAGCTCCAATCATAGTAAAAATAGTGGTAGCTTTAGGCCTCATATTGTAAGCAGTCTACATCATACTTTGGCAAGACAATGCAATGCAGAACTGGATAGAAATCATAAAGAAACTTCGAGATAAAAAGTTTCATAAAAATTTGGAAAATTCACAAAGAAAGTTCCAAATTAGTAGCTCAGGAAAAATCTGGAGAATCTTCCTTGTAAATTTTTTTTGTTTTATTTTACTTGATTTTTATAGTTATATATAATTATGATGTAATAAGATTTGTATTTAGTTTGAAGTTGCTCAAATGAAGGAAAAATGAATGAGAAATTTGGGACTAAATGGTTACGTGTAGAGGGAACTAATAAGATAAAGATAAACCTTGTGTTAGATTGGCAATCTTTGAGCATCTAAAAACATATTTTCAAAAAATTAAAAAACCTAAAATCTTTGAACATTTATAAACACATTTTCTATATATCTCATATTTTTTAATTCATCAGCTCTTCCAATCGGGGATGCCTCAAAATTCTAATTTTTTTAATTATATAAAGCTCTCACTAATTGAAATTTGAAACAAATATAGTAAAGAAAAACCTTGGATTGGAAATATATGGTCATCTATGAACACTTAACCAGCCGATACCCTATTAACTCTGGAAACTCTTTCAAATAAGTTCGGAATATCACATGTTTCAACTGAAAGGGTGCCTAAAATTGAAAATATTTTTTAATAAAACTCTCAATCCTGAAAGAGAAAATCCGGATACAACCATAAGATAATGCATTCCACTATATAACCTTACTAAATACTGAGAAGATTAAAATACCTCTGTGTGATTCCCCCACAATGTTTTGAATGATGCACCAGCAAATGTTGAAGAGGAATCCGTGCGGGCAATGAGGGCAAGCTTCGTGGTAGGGTCGTCTGCTCGTAGTGTCTTTCAAGCTCGAGCCATAGTAAGGAAGCTGACGACTCAACACAACTATCTGATTGGCCTAAAAAGAATCTAACTCGATAGCCCATGAAATTGTCGACAATGGAATGGAAACACCTGCTATTGGTTTTGGCGAGGATATTTTGCAACTCCATTAATGCAGTGCAGTTGTCAGTTTATGTAGTAACAACTTAAATTTGGAATATTATATTACTAACTACAACTGCAAATCCGAAAGGGTAACGAGTATAACCATGGATTGCAGATCTTGAGGACGCCACAGACGATGAGTAGGAGTGAGCTCAAGTGCCATTTCTCTTCCCAAGTCTCTCAGGTGGTCATGCATTCTGTAATTATCACCGATCTCTTCTATAAGACATTTATCTTTTAGTGTTTGCAGCGCAGTTTGAGCTCCCCATCCTGATCCCTCCATTATCCGTTCGGCTATACACTTTGGTTTCCCCAAAAAGAAACAAGCCATATCCATGAAAACTTGTTTTTCTTCATCCTCCAATGCGTCAAAACTTATTCTCAGTCTTTGTTTTACATCTCGATGCAGCGTCCTTCTAGCTTTTAAAACATTCGACTCCCAAAACTTGAGATCTCTACCATGAACAAGCCGGCCCAGAACCAAAAGAGAAAGAGGCAACCCGCCACACACGTCTTCAAATTGCTCAACCAAAGCCTCGTACCCTGCAGTTGGAATGGAGTTGTCAAACGCACGCCAGCAGAAGAGTTGCCTCCCGTTGTTTCTGTCCATTCCTTTTAAAGGATAACCAATGGTAATCTCTGCAGAGATCATCACTCCAACGTCACGCGTTGTTACAATAATAAGACTATTACCTGATTTATTTAAGGTATCCATGATCGATGTCATCTACAACTATTAGGAAGTTCAAAGAGATTGTTGGTAGAAGACCATTGAGATAGCTTGTCCCTTCCTCTATGCTTGTAAAACTTTCTTCTTCGTGGAAAAGATCTTTAACAAGCTTACTTTGCAGACGATGTAGTTCACCTCTCGCAGACGCTTCTCGCACATCAAACAGAAAGCTTGCTCTAGAGTATTCTGAAAGTTTTCTATTAAACAACTCTTTAGCCAGAGTTGTCTTTCCAACTCCACCCATACCAAAAATGCCAACAACATTAGGCCTATTTTTCTCTTCTGCCAGGCCGCACTGGTTCTCAAAATCTTGTACAAGTTCATCACTTGACACCGTCTTTCAAAATCTTCCACAAGATTGTTAAGCCCTACTGGATACTTTGCAACATGCAAACATCGTCTGCTTTGTAGTACTTCTGTTTCTGCTGCCGCTATTATGGTTTTGTAGTCGCTGAAACTTTATAAAATGAAAGCGGAATTCAATGCAAAAATACTAAACAGAAATTCAAAGGAAAACAGAATTATATAGAGTAGTACAAGTACCAAAATCACAGAAAGGTTACCTGTGAAATTCTACTCCAGCTATAAATGAAAGAGTTTGAAGAGCTTCCTTCCACTCGTTGAGTTTCTGGAGGTACCTGCCCTTTTTTTCATACTCAATGAACGCACCAGCATATCTTCCCTTTTCATACTCAAAAAAATTTCCCTCTTTTTCAAAATATGCATTGATGAAATATTTTTATTGCATTACTATAAATTTGTTTAGTTCATGTACTAGTTATGGACCCACTCACATATTGACTCCTCTTCCCTACCAAGACAATGAAGAGGTTTGGTCCATATTTGAGTTCTTACATGTGGTTATCAAGCCTACAAAACAAATATATTGCAAACAAATAAATATTAAAATCTAATATTTTATATTTCAAATATTATTAAAAAATACAAATTGAATGGTGCTCTCTAGCATATTAGATTATAAATAAACAAAAATTAATATAAGCTTTTTAAATTTTCTTCAATACAATTATTGTACCTCTTCTAATTTGTAAGTATTAGTTTAATATTTTTTATAAGTAGAAGTATATCTATTGATCATTAATATATTTAGTAATGTTTATTTGAAAAGATGTTTCATATTATAAAGACAACTTTTGAGACATTCCTTGTCTCACATTTAAGAAAAAATGCTAACTTGCAAGTAATGTTTTCATTTGAAGTCTTGCAAAAATATAGTTATAAAACTAGGCAAGAGCCTACAACACAGTGGTAAATTGTTAGTCTCTTATATAGGAGGTCTTGAGTTTGAGTCTACTTGAACTTAGTAAATAATAATAATAATTTATAACATCAATTGAAAGAAAATGGCATTTCGTTTGCTCATGCAACATATTTAGTATGATCACAATTTGTTTAAATTCTTGAGCTGGGCCAATAGACTAAATTTCATGAAGCTTTTTTCAAAAAATTGAATATCTTATAATCGATTCTTTTGTATTATATTTCATTCAAATGTAAAATTATATTATTATCTAAAAATAAATAAACAATTGTATAATTTAACCTTTAGTAATTTTAAAATATGATATTAATTGTAATTTCCAATATTATATCCATATTTGTTTCTTTGTATAGAGATCTTTTGAACTTTAATATAAATTTTAAATGTATTTGATGAATTTAATCATTTTTAAATTTTACTTTTCTTATTTATAAATAATTTTAATCTCAACTTTACCTACAAAATTATTAAACTAGTATTAAATGGATGGGGACTATTCACATGTTCCCAAACGATGCATGTGATGAGACCAAGTTGTCGTCCCAAAGGCTTTTCATGGGCCATCTTCATTTGGGGGATATTGGAAAACATATTCTTACCCATAAAATTCTCTTCTCATAGGGTTCACTTTTGGTTAAGACTTTTTCAGATGTGTTCGTAACACTCCCAAGTGGCATGCCCTCTTTGATGTTGAAGCTAGGACTAGGAGGCCTTTCCTTCTAGACTAAAACCTTTCTAACCTATTGGTTGGTGTCTCTTATGGGAATTTTATGGGCTTCCACCCAAATATCAAGCTATCCCTTTCATTATAAGTAGTGTTCTTATACTATGACTATAAGTGTGAGGAATTTCACTCTCCTTAGGAGTTTTGTGCTTTATTCAAACATTGTAGAAGTTTCCCATTGTTGGGATATGAATATTTTTCCTTGCATTGTATTGGCTTTAGAATCTTGTTCTCCCATCCAATAATGAAAGGTTTGTGGTACCATCATTTCCTTGTTGATGGAGACATAGATCTATGACTAGGAATGGTTAAGCTCTTGTAGATTTTATCTTTCACATTTTTTACCTATGTGAAAGCTTAGTCTGGTATTTCACCCACCACCCCCCCCCCCCCCACATCCCCCACCCTCCCCTGGCACCCAATCTTATTTTGTTTGCAAAAGAGTTTCCTTATACTTTTCATCCAAATCTCAGTAGAAAGAGCTAGAGCTTCCTTTGTAGAGTGCACCCCATCTAACTCCTACACAGTTTCTTGAATTCCCTTATTTATGTGTGTGCCTTTCAGGAATTGTTGTTAACAAATTGGTTTTCTAATAAAATATACTCAAACTCACAAAAAAAGGTTTTATGTTTATTAAAAGTTGACAAAACCATTAATCAATTTGATCTTTGAATTGAAAGTTCTAAATCTCTTAGATATATACAATGAATATATTTTTTATTTTCTAAATAAATGGGGGTATGCTCTTAACTAGAGAGAAGAAGAGGCATATAATGAATAGTGATCACCAAGAGATATCCAGGAATCAAACATAGATCAAATTCTTAAAAATAAAACTTATTTCTATATACTCCTTCCTATGATCAATAAAATCAAATTGAGGTATAACCACAAAAAAAAAAGGAATCTACCAACAACATAAACAAACATAGTTTGGTATCCATGATTAATTCATTCCATTCATCATTCATTTGTCCATTTAAAAAAATAAATTTTTAAGATAAACCTAATGAACAATAGTAATAATCTCAAAATTTGAGTCTCACTCGATTGACATAGCAAAAGGGGGAGTTCTATGCTAAAATTGCCAATCCTTTTTTATTAGATTCAAATGCATATAATAGTCATTTCACCCTCCCCATGGGATTGTTACAAGACAACTATACTTTGAATAAATTTTAAATATAACTAAAACAAAATGGTCTTTTAGGAAAAGAAATTAATCATAAACATGAGTAACTGACAATTTTCTTAAGCACAAATGTCATAGACCTCCCAATTCTACTCCTTAATTTGTTGAGTTTGTGGGTCATAGTGATTTATGAATTCTATGGTCAAGTCTATACATAGTATAGCAACAAAGAAAATTGGCTTCTTGTAATAAACCACTCTCTACTAGACTCATAGTAATGGGATGTTTGTTTAAACTCTTAATTCTTCTCCAAAACTTGTCTAGATCTACCCAACCTAGTTTTGTATCACCAATTTCACATTAAGTACTCTCTAACCCATTTAAATGGTTACACACTAGGTGCTTGTACTTGAACTTGATTTTGATCTTTGAATTGCAAACTAAACTTAATATCAAAGAAATGTAGGCCAAATAGTGTTATAGCAATGAATGAATCAAGATTTTTTTTGTTCATGTTTGCAGGTTGAAATTTAATGATACCCTAGATCTAAAACCTTATTTACACTTTAAATCATGTCCAAAATAATCTTTGGAGGATGCTATAATTGTGTAAAGATTACTCTTATAAGGATTGACAAGTTGTGCCATTAATATCGGTCTTGTCAACTAATGGTATGCCAGTACTTGAAAACTAGAATACATCATATATTGCATTAATAACTCCATTTCATTAATTTGAGTTCTTATTATGGTGTTGGACTCTAAAAAATCCTTTAGAAGTCATAATTAATTCCACTTCTCCTCCTTTATGTCAAGAGATTTCCCTTTGTTTAAGATTTCTACTTTGAGCTTCAGAATCTAAAGTCTTTTCAAGAATTTCTAACTTTCTCCACCTTTTAACTTTATGAGGAAAAGAGACTTCATTATTTTACAAAAAGTTCCAAGTTGAGTGATGGGTTCTAACACTACTTCATTCATACTCAACCTTTCTTTCTTTCTTTTACTTCCAAACTTTCTTCTTTTAATTAAGTGTTTTATTTACTTCTTCAAGTTTCAAACACCATTTCAAGACTTGACCTTTACCCCAATTTCTTGACTTTCTCCTTTTCTCGATCCTTCCTTAAGTTCCTTCTTGTTCTTTTCTATCCTTTTGGTCGATTTGACAACACTTTTGAATTTTTGAATTTTTCCAAGTATAAGTCATTAATAAATCACTCCATTTTCCTTTTCTTTTCTTTAGTTCCATCCACACTTTCAGATTCTGACAGTAGTTTTGGAAGTACCTGACTAGTTTGTATTTTACTTCTTGAATTATGACAAAGGACTTAACTTTTTCAATCAAGGGACTTGTTGGTCTTGTTTTTGCCTCACGTTTTTATGAGAAAATCATGGCTTGATTCCTTTTAAAATTGTTAACCCTAAAAAATAATCTAGTTGGTATCTTGTATGTTGTTCCCTAAGTAAGCCCTTTAGGTCGTATGCCTTTACTTTGGAGATTGAGCAGAAATATTATATATTTTCTAGATGCCTTTTAAAAAGTTTTCATTTTGTTTCACTTTTCCCCAAAACGTTCCTCATTGTCAAATCTATTTAAGATCTACGGTGGTCATCTTGTCACTATGGAAACCTGTGGTCACTTTATCTCATGTGGCATGGCAACCTCCCATGAAAGGAAAACATGGTGGGCCAAAAGTGAAAATGATGCCACAATTTGTGCTTGTCATTAATGAACCATGTTAACACAATGGAATGTCAGATGCATCAAAAGAGTAGTAAATTAAGTCATAATGAGAACATGTGTTATTTTCACAGTGCCAAATCTTTCAAGAATTACGGTGGTCGTTATGTTGCCACTGGAATGTGTAAGAGTTTCACTAGTTGTGACATGGTGACCTCCCAAGAAAGTGAAAAACACAATGGGGCCAACACTGAAAATGGGCACCAAAAAGTTTCTTTATTATTTACTAAGTAGTGTCATCATTATGGAATGTTACAAGGTGCATTAAATAAGGTATCCTAATAAGAACATGCTTTTTCATGAGGCTGGATTTTGTTCAAATATACGATGGTCACTATGTTGCCACCAAAAATTGTAAGATTTTCATTGGTAGCAACATGGCGACCTCTTTTGAATTAAAAACATGGTGGGACCTAATTTCAAGAAAAAGTGCCGAAAGGGTTAACTATTATAAATGACTATGCCAGCATGTAAAGGTGGTCTAATGTCACATGCCACATGGATCCACATTCATAAAAGGATACATGTTGATTAAAGCTATTAGATTGAAGATGCATCAACAGTAGGCACCATGTCACTATGGAAACCTTCTTAATGTTTAGTGTATATGACATGGAAACCAAAGGAAGAACAAAAGGATCCAACACAATTGCATTAAAACCCTTGTGAAATACACATCGTCAGATTAGAGATGAAGCAATGATGGTCGCAATGTCACATGTAGAAGTTTCTCGATGTTTATGCATAGTGACATAGTGAGAGTATGACATGTGTCCGTGAGCACTAATGAGTCCAAAATAAGTTTCCAACAATGGAAGGAAATTCTTGTGTGAAGAAACTTGATTGGGTTGACTACCAACTTGGCAAATTGAAAATGAGTCACTCATGTTTTTATTCCTAGATCATCAATTTTTTTAGGATCAACAGTATGTTTTCAAAATTAGAATGTGGTGCCACCCTGTTTCTCCTTATAGTTCATTTATGAAAATAAAAGGTTCCCTATGCAAACCTAAACTAGAGATATATTGCAATATTTTTCCATTTCTTCTCTAGGGTATGTGTAGGATCATGGTGTGCCAAAAAGTGGCGATCTGAAAAATATGTAGTTCTGAAATGCCTCAAAGAATTTCAAAATCTATTCCCACTTTTTTCCCACCCATCCTGATACTAAATGAAAACAATTAATACCTTTATAATTCCTACTATATCTTTCAATACCAACCTTATATGGTCATCTTTAAAACATCCCAAAAATGTGTTTTTGGCATGTTCTTATGTGCTTTTTACTTCAAGCATGTAGCTGATGACTTTTTTTTAACCAAAATTTGATGTAATGAAAAGGGTTTCTTAAGAATGTTCTTAGCTTTTCATAAATGTAAGTTTTGTCAAATTATGAGTTCAGTAAGTAATTATTACTTATTTTCTAATGGAGTTAGCTACAAAGTGCTAATTGACATACTGGTTGAAAAATAGCTATAACTTTCAAACCGTATAAGATTTGTGAAATCCAAAAGATGCATAACATTCTATGCTTTGACTAGTATAAGAAAAAAAAAGAAAAACTTAATTTTGATTTTTTTGAACTAGTTAAGGTGGTCAAACACGGGAGTTTTTTAATTCTGAAAATAGTATAGTAGAAAATTCATAATTAATTATTTATTTGGAATAAAAATAGCCAAAAATATGTGTCACATCCAAGCATGAGTCTACTTTTTATATCTAAAATTATATTTAAAAATATTATCATTTGATTATGATTAAGGTGGTCAGACATACACCTACTTTTTATTTTTGCCCTGAAATTTTTGTAGTACTACATTAAAATCCAAACTTTTGACCAATCAAATAATTTTTTCTCTAGATAAGGCCTTGTAGTTTAGAAACTAGATTCAATTTCCTACAGATTATTTTCTTACAACTTTTTGATATAAAGTCCAGAACCACTTTAAAATTATGTGTCAAGTTGACATAACCCTAATTTGCTAGTTTTTCACTGCCACTTAAGGCCATAGTTTGGTACACCATGATCCTGCACATACCCTCTACACAAATGAATTTTAGAATTATAGAGAGAAAAGAGCTAGCTGAAGAATTGTTCCTCACACATTTGAAATTGCATAAGATTTTTAGTATCCACCATTTGTTGTAGAATTTTAAGAAGGATAACTAAAGAGCCAAGTAAGTATCCAAATTTTTTAGATAGTGAAGAGTTCTTGTATTTCTGTGTCACTAGTAAACATGCCTCCAAAGAAAGTTTTCTTAGGAAAGGTAGATTATGTAAGTAGGAATATACATGATGAACTTCTTGAATTATTACCTAAGTCTGTAAATGAGTCTGCCTAGATGAAAAAGCTAATTCTTTTAACCCTAGGCTCAAGATTACGGATGGCTTATATGATAGAAGGAATTGGGTTAGGGATGCTACCACTACTAAAACAAGGCTCCATCTTTTTAAGAAGTTGTTCTTAGAAAGAAAATTGTTTTCTCCCCATGGAAATATTTGGAATTTTGATTTGGGAAAACTTGTGGTCCCTGTTGTTTTTATGGATTCTGACCTACTCATGGTCATTGCCCAAAATTATGAACCAACTACTAGGATAGTGTGAAGAATGGATGGGGAATTCCTATTAAGAATAAATCTTGAAGAAATTCAAGAAGTTTTTTGTCTAGAACTATTTTTAGATTATCATATAACCATTGACCTGCAAGGACTAGAAAAGAATACTTATCTAAGAAGGATAAGATCAGGCAGGGTCCAGTGAGGGCACACATAGGTTCAATTCAAAATTTTCTAGTAGTTACAACATCTACTAAAGAGCCCTTTAAAAAGGAATTTTTCACTTCTAGGTCCATATAAATATATATGACTCTATGTAGGGTATTTGGTGAGGATGAGGAAATTTTTGTGCCAATAAAATTTATGTATATGTTGATTCAGATTTCCTCTTTTGGTGTTGACATTATTTTTTATTTTGAATCCTATATAGTGGAGAAAATTCATATAGGGTTAGTTGGAATCACAAAGAGCAAGGTGTAAAAAAATTTTGGTCATTATTCACTATTAATGCACATGTTCCTATATAAAGGGGTTACATATTTAAAAAAGAAGATGGTTTTAAATTGAAAGTATGAAGACAAAGATCTACCAGTCCAGTTGTGGAGTGCAGACATGACCTGAGATGTAGGGGAGGCTATTTTTGTGAGGTTTGATAGGTACTTTGCATCTAGGTTAAGATGCCTCATATTAAGGGACAATCCTAGAATCCCGAAGGCATTGATGAATTTTATTAGACCCATAGATAATCCTTCTAATTTGAATGTATCACATAATTGGGCAGATATCATACCATACCCTATTTCAATCAGTTTTAGGGTTTATGGTTTCCAAGGGACTCCCCATGTATTGCCTTACTAGATGCCTTTAAAGGTAGGGATAGCTAAGATGTTGTGGCAACTAGAAGGATTAGAGGAAGCACAATCGGATAGAATAAATAGAGGCTCAATTTTCCCAACTTGTACTATGGCCCACCATTTCATAATCACAACAAGTGGTTGGTTGTTCTTGTATAAATTCCTGGACCAGTACAAGTGTTGATCTTAGATTGGTTTTGACAAGTGAGTATCAACACACTTAAGAAATTTACTTAGTCCATAATGAGTTGCAATGAGTGTTGCGTCATTCATGTGTCGAGTCACTCAAGTGCTGAGAAGATAGACCATGCCAATTGATTCAAATGTCAAGTAAATAGTAGATGTCGAGTAGTTTAGGTGCCGAGTCAGAATAGTGTATGTCAAGCATTAGAGACTACATATGTTGAGTAACACAAATTGGACATATTTGTTTGTTATGGCACAAACAACTATGTAAACCATTTTTTAGCTGACCTAAGAATAGATTACAATCTTTAGAGATAAGGATGAATCTATATGTAGATTCCCTATGCAAATTACATGAAGCAAATCAAAAAATGGGAAGGGTTAAGCAACAAAATGGATGAATCTCAATCGTAGATTCATACATAACTATAAGCCACCAAAGTATTCTTTAGGAGGACAAAGCCCTAAATTTTTAAGAGAGTTGAGAGCATAGCAAAAGGGGTGAATGATCGAATTGAAGAAGAAAACAAGAGAGTTTGTGGAGTATTCAAGGCGACTTAGTAATAAGAATGAATTGCAAAATTAGTTAAGTGAAGAATAGAGAATAGAGGATACAACATTGAGACATCAGATTGTGATGGATTAATTAGAGACTGGATAAAGATGATCTATTATCAAGTAAGCAAGTGCCAACTGCAAGATCTATGCTAAGACATTTTGATAGATAATTTCAATTAAATCTCCTAGTTGGAATAGTCCTAACAGCCTTTATCAAATCCTTTAATAGGGTGGCATTCCAAGTGAATGACCTAAAGTCCTTTAACAAGGAAAACTTCTAATAGGGTGTTGAAATCCTCTAACAAGGTGGGACTTAACAATCTTTGTAAGCCTTTAACAGGGTAAGCCTTTCATAGGGCAAATCATGATTTATGGTCAAACCATTATAACCTTAATTTTCTACACTTTATTGTTGCAGTAGTGAAGATTTGTAGGTGTCACCCCCACCCTAGTTTTACCTTCTCATTTAGAGGGTTTCTGGGTGACCATATCTGGTGTCATGTGTGTTTGATTACTAACATGTTTTAGATGCATTTAATTTACATGTTATTTGAGTTTATATATTGAATGCAGGTAATGAATGATGAAAGTTTTATGGGTCCAAGTTTAAACTCCTAATTCACCCCCCACCTCCCTCAGAAGTTTACTCCTTTCCTACTTGTAATTCCAACAATTGGTATCAGAGCCTAGTTCTCAAAAAGAGAAGCTTTGCAACTTAGAGGAAAGATTTTGAAATGGAAGTCAACAAATTGGGAAAGACTATTGAGAACTAGGAGATTGAAATACATCTTATACTACATCAACTGAATGAAGCTAGAGATTCTTTGAAGAATTCTTTGAAGAGAAGGAATGAATTTGCTATAGTAGAAAATGACACACAATACAAAGAGATCAACACCACAAAGCTATTTGAAAATGCTAACTCCAGTGAATTTGATGCAACAGTTGGAGAAATAGAGCACAAGATGAAGAAATCAAAAATCTCAAGTTGGAGCAAGAATCACAAGCTATACTGCTATGTGAGGTGATTGAATAAAAGAAGAAAGCCATGATTGAAGAAGACAAAAGAATTTTGGCAAACAAACTAGAAGAGAAGTCAACAAAGCTAGCTAGAATCTCAAGCATGCAATTGGATACCTTAATCCAAATGCTGAATGCTCATCATGAGTTGAATGTCAAAGACATTGAGATTAGTACATTAAAGTTGTAGAATGAACAATTGTAGAATGACCTAAAAAGAGAAAAGGAATTTGTTGAAAGCTTTAGCAATCCAAATGAAGCCATCAAATACTTTGAGTAATTACTAAGATCCCCTAGATCTAACAAAGATACATTAGGATTGGGCTACATGAGAATTGAAGAAGGAGAATCATCCAAATTTGTTGAAGAAAGGAATGACAGAGGTAAGAATTCCAAACCTACTTGTCATAGTTGTGGAACAAAAGGACATACTACTAATGTGTGCAGGAGCAACAATACAGATAGAAATGTCAAGCCTAAGAACATGGTTCATTGTCATAAGTGCAATAAACAAGGTCATCGGGCACATGAATGTAGAACTAGGACCATGGAATTTTTTGTTTTTGAAGGATATTGCTACAACTATTAGAAGTATGGACATAGAGCCTTTGAATGTAGATCCAAGTCCATGTGGTCATCAAACAAGCCAACAAAGGTAAGAAACTATGGAAACTCTTATAATTGAGATTACAATACAAGATATAGCTACCACTATTGTCAAAAATGTGGACATATTCTTGAGAATTGTATTATGACTCACCTCAGTGGTAACTACAAAAGGTGGTTGAGTCAAACCACATGCTTTAGTTATTTGAAGACTGGTCATATTATTAAGCATTGCGAATTTGGTAAAGGCAAAGGAAGGGTATATGTTGAACACGCTAGGAATGAGATGAATAAGACATGGAAGAAGAAATATGGTTGCAATACATCAAATGGAGAGGGTATCACTTCACCCAATGGGTTAGGTGGTCAAATCTCATCAAACTAAGTAAACAAGAGGTATGTGGGATTGATATTTAAAGTATTATATCATACACCATTCCAAAATAAGTTAGTACTAAAAGGACTACATTAGCATGAATGAAGATGCAAGATGTTGTTGAAAATTCAAGATTAAATTTTAAGTTTTAATGTTGTTTTCGAGCATGAAATGTTTTCAATAGATGTCAAGTGGAATACTAGTTAGTGCTGAGTTTCCAGATTAGCTAGTTGATATCGAGTCTATAGTAGCTGGTGAGTGATGGTATTATCAATGGATGTTGAATGATTCAGAAATCAAGTTAATACCAAGTTTATAGCTATACAAGCACTAAGCATTAATTGCAAGGGTTTTTTGAAGGGTATATGGTCATTTTTCACTCATTTCTCATCATTTCAAATTTGAGCAAGAGAAAGTAGAGAAAAAGGTGATTTAGAAATTTGTTCAAAGCAACTGTAAAGATTTTAGCAATGATTTCACTCTAATTTTTTATATTTTTAAAGGTATTTATCATAAGTTGAGCTACGCAGTTTGCATTTACAAAACCCTAGTTTGTCACAATGGCATCTAGCTCAAGAAATGTAGAAGGGAAAGAGGTCTTAAATGTCCAATTAGTTAGTAACAAGGTGAAACAACCAAATTTCAAAGCAATTCCAGATGTAGCTTACAAACAAGATCCTTGAGGCGCATTGTCCATGATTCCCCCAAATGTCATTATGGGTCAAGATGTCAGGAAATGTTACAACTATAAGATAGGAATAATAGGTGACATGGAAATAAGGGAAGCCTATGGTAGATTATGTGAAAATGGTGTCTTGAAAGAAGAATTCAAAATTGTTGAAAGGAAGGGTTTGACACATGCCCTAGAATTTCCTAGCATATTCAACACAGAATGGATAAGAATAGTATTGAGCTAAATACATGATGGATCCTTATGGTTGAAAGGTGGACCAATAAAGATCACCAAATGAATAATCCATAGGGTTACTAGTTTCCCAACCCTAGATCAGCCCAAGACTCTAAGAAGTGATAGAGAGGAACACAGGGGAAAAGTGGAACAAATGAGGAATGGTAATTGACACTATCATTGATCCACTATTAAACTATTCTATAAGGGTTATCTCTCACAAGTTTTATCAATCTAGTAGATTGAATAATGTACCCTATATTGCAGTAGATGTTGGATACAAAATTGTGAAGAAATATCATACTTATGATCTAGCTAAGCTTCAACTACAACAATTAATGGAAAACCTTAGAGTAGTAAGGAACACTAAGAGTACACAGTGTAAATTTGGATCAATTTTAGTTTGAATATTTTTCTATGTGTAGAATACATTCCCATCTTTTGGCATTATAGGATGGAAGACAAACGAGTTAATTATTGTTCAAATAAATGAGTACATTGAGAAGATGGGAGAAAACTTTGAAACTAACTTGACAAGTTACTTTGAAGACTTTAAGAAGTCTATGAAGCAAAGGATGAGGACATCTATTTCTTTGGTTGAACAATATTACAATGATATATGTTTTCTTGTAGACATTGATTACACACATGTATAGGCTACCACACCTTGGGTAAGATGGTTAAGACCCTTAGTTTATGAGATCAATGTTGATGAAGTATTAGCAGCAATAATTGCACTTCTAATGGAGGAAGTGGAAAAAATAGAAAAAATCTTTGAAAACTATGATGTAATCAAGTCAACGATAGAAATGGAATTGAAGATAAGCTCTACACTAAAGAAGAAGGACAAACTAGTGAAGAAACTTAAAGTTAAATTTGGTGAAGGTGCTAAAGAGGAAGAAGAGGAAGGAGATGAAGAGGATGAAGAGGAAGAACAAGAACAAACCCAAGAACCTCTTACATTAACCTAAGGCATGGGTGAGGATAAAGAAGAAGAGGAAATAGAGGGTGCCAAGGAAGAAGAAGTCAAGGAAGCACCAACACATGCTGAACCAAAGAAGAGAAAGGCCAAGACACAACTTGTGGCTAAAGCAAAGAAAGTTGCTAAACCAAGCCTAGCAAAGCTGGTAGCACCTTATCACTAGAGCAAGCACATGAGCTACCACGCAAAAATAAAGGAGAAAACCAAGTAGATAGAACAAGGAGGCGAAGTGCAAATGAAGAAAAGAAGGAAATATATTGCACAACCTGACTTAGATGAAGAGATAATTGAATCAGATGATCTAAGCCAAGTCAATGTGATAAGTCATACACCACTTTCTAATCTTGGAAATTTGTGTGAAAATGTCAGAAATAATGTAGATCTATCTAGCCTTAAAAATGTAAATTTTAATGATTTGGGAGAAAAAGTTAGTAAAAGAAGCCCTATATGAAATGATGTCTAAATTTAAGACTATGGAATTATAATTTGCTAACTTGGTACCCAAGCAATTATATTATTTATTTGAGCAAAAATGGCATTATTGTTTAGATTTGTAAAAGCAAATAAGGGAAACTACTTTGGCCCAAGTAATACCAAAACTGACAAAAGGGCAGATTGTTAAGGCAAACAAGAAATATGGAGGAAGGTTCACACCAAAGTATAGAGCCTTCAACATTCTCCAAAATAATATTAAAGATGTTGTTAAGAAATCCACTCAAATGTGGAAATTAATCTATGGATTAACTAATATAAAACAAGGGGAGAAGGACCCTTTTGAGGTTAAAAATGATGATAAAGAAGAAGATGACAAAGAAGATAGCAAGGAAGAAAGAAATACTATTGAGGAGGAGACTAATAAGATGAATACTGACATGACAACATCTAAACAACAGCAAGAGGAACAGAGTGTAGAGTGCCAGTCCTCCTCATGACATTAGTACAACTATAGAAACTATCATTGTCAAGGATGTCTCTGATGCATTAGCTTAGAACATCAATCCATTGACTGCAAAAGATCTAAAAAATATTCTAGAACAATCTACACTACAAGCACAACTATGTGTAAATCCTATTTTGATCGGTGTAGAAGAACTTCAAAAAGTAGTAACTAAAGTTAGAAGGAAAAAGGTGAATTCACAAGAACCACCTTCGACCATCCCTTCAATTACTAGTGATCAACCATTGATTCAAACAGCTGCAAAGACATCTATTAAGGTTCACACAAGTGTTAAAGTAGACATAGTTGAGCAAAGGCAGACTGCCAAAGAAGAAAAATAAAATAATAGAGCAAATATCATAGATAGATTCCTTTGTATCTAAAGCACAGACACAAGGTGCGAGATGAATCATTGTCATAGATCAAGATAAGCCAAAAGAGTAGGAGCAATTACCAAAGGTAAAGGAACAAGAGGACATCCAAACATTGTTAACTTTACCAACATCTAGCTCTTCACCTAAAAAAGCTCTTCAGAAGCCAAGTATAGAAGCTATACATTGCAGATTTTAGTGCTAGGTGTACACTTGATTTGTGTCACACTCTAAACCATTCTATCCAAATGATTCCATGAGTTGGAATGCTTAGATGCCAGCTTAGAGCTCCCTATCCACGGAGTGCAAGGAGTTAGTATTTCAGCATGAAGGCTCTCAGCCAAGCCTTAGAAATGTACTCTTCTCGCTAGTAAACCATGCAATGGGAGGTTCCAAAGACAAGATGCAAGAATGCAAATGTCCCAAGGAGTTCCTCAAGAATGCAATGCAAATGAAGATTAAGCTAGAATGAGATGCAAAGTGGAGCTATGCTAAAACATGTATGAGAATGTTACAATACCATTATTAAGCTATGTGAGATTAAGCTACATGTAAAAATGAAAGCTAGGCTAAACTAGAATGCCATGATGCCATGGATGAGAGAATGTAGACAAGAAATAGAAGTTCTCCACAAAGCTCCAAAGAAGCCTGTTAGAAAACCTACAGCATAACAATATTCAAAATGAGGATGGATTGAGGGGGAAAGCTCTCTCCCTTTTAAAGATGTATGGATGGTAGAGATCAAGATGAAGATGGTGGATGATCAACGGTGGAATTCAAATAAATGAGTGATCCATGTGCACACACAAGTCAACCAATAGAATATAAGTTGACTTGTCATATAAGACAAAAGTCACAAAGCCTTTTCTTTTAATTGCAAAATAGAAAAAGGACATTATGTGTGCACTTTAAGTGGGTTAGAAGAATGGGGTCTTTTATTTAATTAAAAGGGGACATGTTCTTTTAATCAAATAATGAACTTAGGATAGCATAGTCAAACTATAGGTTATAATCAAATAAATTGATTATTAGCAATTTGGTCTAGGTAAATGATTAAATTAATTTAGCCAAAATGTTGAAAAGGGGGCTAATAGTCTAGATGACCATTTTTAGGTGATTACATTTGCCCCTCTTTGACTAATGCATGATCGATTTGGGAACACATTATGTCAAAGAAAATAGAAAGCCAAGTAGGCGGTGATAGATATAGATATCTGATTTTGAAGAACGAAATGTAGAAAAAGATAGCAAGTCCTAAATTTACAGCCTTATAGTGGTAGTACTAAACACTAGGAAAAGATGATGTCAGAATTCAAGAAGAATGCTAACACTTAGCAAAGTAGATAGATCGAGAACAAGTGAAAAGATCAAACAAATGCTCCTAAGAAATAGATAGTTGTAGCAATCAGTGATAGAGTATTTCTGCCCCCTCGAGATCGAAATTGAAATGAGGTAAGGGGATGCAAAAATTGGCTAGACATGAGAAAATCAGAATATAGAAATGTTCAACATGATAGATAGATGATTAGAACCCAAGAATGACTATAAGAAACTGATAAAATGCCCCAATTTGACTAAAGTTGACCTTGAAGGATATAGCATAAAAATTAGGTCAAAATGAGTAGAAAGGTGATTTTAGACATGAAACGGTGAATTGAAGTAGATATGAAGTATGGAAATGATGAAGACATGAAGAAATGAAGATGCACCAATGATGATTCAGAGATTAGACCTCAAAAGGTCAACTAACTGCTTAGAAGAAAGTAGAATTTTAAAAGACAATTTTGACCATCAAGATGAACTCGAATTTGGATTTCGATCTCGAAAATGAATCTAGGATGTTGAAATTATTTAAGAGGTCAAAACTTTATATAATGTGATGATAAGATAGAAAAGAGATGAAGTGAAAGATTAAGAAGGTAAAAAGACATGAACAAGAAGAAAGTAAAGAAATATATGAAAGGAGTTAGCCGATATGTCCATAAAAAGATGAAGAGAGAGCTCTCCCCATATCCAAGAATATAAGATTAAGCTAGAAAATGAACCTAAAATGCAAGCTAATATGCAAAGTGGTTTACCAGCAAGAAGTGCATAACATTTAGACTCTTAATTTCATCATTGAGCATTTATTAGGGACATCATGAGATCATACAACCATCACTAGTATAACTATGAGGATATGAATATGATCGATATCAGATAGGTATGTGGAAATGCAATCTAAGCATCAGAGACATGTAAGTCAAGATAACTACTTGATTAGATTCTCTAAGTTTAATTTAGCAAGATTACACCTGTATCAAGGCATAAGCGCTAGGATAAACCCCAAGTGTGGTCTTGTGAAACAGTCAAGGATGATACATTTATAAGTCAAAGTGTTGAATAGGACAAGCACGAATTCTTACAACACTATAGACAAAAAAAGTATACCCAGAAGCAAAAATCAAGAAAACATGCCCCATGCCCCTAGTCTTCTAGTCAATGACATCTTTGAAAGACTATTAGGGATGGAACATATAGTAAATAAATCATCATAGACAACACACAAAGTAGATAAAGATCAGCATAGCTTAGTTGTTTAAGTATTAAAGTGCATGTGTGTAAGTCACTTGGCCATTTCTTCAAGACTTGATTTTGATAGTGAGAAATATTGCGACATCAGAGACCGTAGGTAAACTATCTGAAAAGTGTTGAAAAACACTTGATGTCAAGGTGGGGGAAGTGTTGAGAAACACTATTTTGTGAGTTGTAAAAGAAACCCTAATGCACAAGAATACCTCAATAGGCTAAGAAGTTGTGCCCCCAAGACGAGGACAAGAAACAATTCCAAGCTAGGAAATGTGTAGCAAAATAGGTGATTGAGACTGATAGATAGAGGTGCAAGGGACTCAAGTAGCACCTGTTTCCAGATTTTCACCACTTGACAAATTTTTTTAGGACTTTTTTCAATTTTTTGTATTTTTGATTTTTTTGGTGATACATCAAAGTTCCTATTGCTCGGTTTTCACTAAGAAGATCTTTTTTTTAGGACATTTTCTAATTTTTAGGATTTTTTTCAAGATCATATATGATTTTTTTTGGAATTTTTTAGAAGGTTTTAGATATCACTAGTTCTCAAGCAAGATCACCTCATTTTCTCCCAATGTCTAGCAAGGTATAGGATATGATAGAGCAACAAGCCAGTGGATAAGCAAAGATGGATGAAAAAAGAGTATGAAGCAAGTGAAAGTGATCCTCAAGGACTGACTCCTCAAGAGTACCCAAGCTAGGGAAAGAGGTGAAATAGTCATATGAAGCATATTTTGGATAAGCAATGGAAGTAATGAGAAAGATAGCATGTAGGATAAGAAATGAAGCCAACAAGTGAGATAGCATGAAGTGTGTAGTCCAAAAGAGTAGCCATGTCAAGAGACCTATGAGAACCATGTTTCATTTATTATGATCAAGACCAAGGGGTCAACTAGATAGTATAACAATGGGATAGAGCAATAAGAATAAAGCTCAAGATAGAGGCTATGAGGGAATGGGAGAGCACAATAGAAAATCTCGTGGATAAGATAGCCAATATGCAAAGATAGCTCAACATTGTCAAGATCAAAGAGAGAAGAGGGGATAGATGGATGATGGAAGAATTACGCATGATGCCTGTTTGCTAGGTTTTCATCATGGTACTTATCCAAGGTACTACAAGATGTAGTTTTCACCATAGGATGCATTTATTTCTCTTTACTTTTGCTACCAAGGTGCCACAAGAAGTAGTTTTCACCAGGGCACATTTTTTTTATTTTTATTTTTTTGCTTTTCTTTCTTTTTCTTTTTCTTTTTTGAATTTTTAGAAAGAGCTCAAGATGTTTGAATGTAGATGGTGCTCCGATAAAATAGATAAGTCATGATAAGCCAAGACCATAGAAAGGTATGTTCAAAGATGTTGATGGGGTGATGAAAGAGAAATGGTAGTAGGAAGAGTATATGGAGGATAATAGTTCATGTATAGAAAGTAAGTGTAAGCTTTAGAAGATTTCATGAGGGTAGTTGAAATATTGGACAAGATCAACATTGACACACACCTTGAAAGGTATTGGAATGATGGAGGAATCATGGATGAAGTAGCTTGAGGTTTAGATGTATGAGGTGGTAGAAGAGATTCGGAAAAAGTGGAGTGGAAGGCTTTGGAATATTTTTAGAAAGATTTTTGGAAGAAGATGGAATGGAAGCCTTTGGAAGCTTGAATGTCAACTTTGAAGTATTTTCAATATTCAAGTCTTTTAAAAGAGACTTGGGAATCCATATAGCTTTAGATTTTCCTTTGGATACTTCAAAACACATTTCTTCAATAATGGGTTTAGGAACCCATATTTTCTTTGATTTAGCTTTTTTAATAGTGGACCTTTGCAGTCTCTTTTGTGCTTTCTCCTTCTTAGCATTCACATGTCGATTAGATGGGACATAGTGATATTTCTTTTTCAATGGATTCTTATGTTTATTCTCACTTCCAAAGGACTTGAGATTTGTGGATGAATAAGGATGATATGACTGGTTTAGATGTATAGATGGGTGAAAATTCATCAAGGATGAGTGTCTTTGTTGATCTTGAGGTATTATAGGAGAGCTAGGGAATGAGCTATGAGTGAATGTAGGAGATGGAGGAACATAAGGCCCCAATATGGATGGAAGGTTTGAATGCTTTAGCTTAGATGGATAAGGACCAAGGATAGATTTAGAAGATGCAAAGGGATAGTGGGAAGGGATATCAACATCTTTAGAATGAGCAACATGGTCAAAGCCATCAATAGACTCATAAGTACCTTTGATAGGAACAACATTTTTAATAGAAGCACTTGAAGCTTGAGCACAATTTTGAAGTGGATGTGGAGAAGTAGAACATGAGGGGATGCTTTGATCTTGACAAGTAGCTTTGGATAGCATATGAAGAGAACTTTTCTCATAATTTTCAGTAAGCTCAAGGGAGATAATGGAAGTTTTATCTTCATCATACTTAGGAAGTGGACAAGATATAGGATATGGAGGGGAAAAATCTTGAAAGAGATGAAAGAGTGCTTGATCTTGATCTTTCTTGACATTTATAGTTTTTTTTTTTTGAGTCCTCTTGACATGGAGCCACTTCCAAGGACAAGGGAGAATGAAGAGTGAATGGAGTAGTGTTTGGATTAGGCATAGTAGTGCATGAAGGTTGAGGATGTTTAGGATTAGTAGCATGGAAAAGGTTTACAGCCAAGTGAAGGTTAGCTTGAGTTTCTTTTAGAGGTAGCCTTTGAGGATACACATAGTCAATGTGGAAAGCATTAGGTTCTTTATTTGATGGAGGCATGTTGGAAAGATTTGAAGTGTTGGGAGATGCATGAGTGTTGGAAGAAGTGGAGGTATCAAGGAAACCATCACTAGACATAGGTTCATTAATACGATCTTGCTCAAGAAAAGTATCCTTAGCACATGAGTCACTAGAGGTTCCAAGATCAATAATCTCATCATCAATGAGATCTTGGATTTTATGTTTCAGCTCTATATAATCATAAGTAGCATGGTCATTAGATCAATGATAGGAACAATAGGTATCCAAGAACGGATTTCCATAGGAGCTAGACTTAGGCAACATGATGAGCTTGGTGCCAAGAAGTGTTCTCAAAATGTCATCATAAGAATTCCCCAAGGGAGTAAAATTTATTTCAAAAGTATGTCTAGAGTCCTTTGGTTGCTTCCCAAGTGAATAGCATGCATACATGTCTTCATCATTGTCTTGGTCAAAGATAGGTTTATCATAAAATTTTGATGTATGCTCCAAGGATGTATCATTTTCTAGCTCTCTAAAAAGACCTTTAGATCTAGTAGGCAAAGACAATTGATGTCTTGAAGTAGAGCATGTAGACCTAGAAGAAGAGGATGAACTCAAAGAAGGTGACTCACATGCATGTAAATACCTTAAGGAAGATTCATGTAATGATGAAATATTCTCCTCTAACCTTTTCTTAAGTTTAGACTTCATTTCTGTCATGCACTTAGAGAGATGAAGGTAAGAAAGATCATTTGTCTCATCTACTTCTTTGTATTGTGCATATAGATCTTGAAACTCTTTAGTGACATGGAGGATATCATGATCATCTAGATTTGGTTGAAGTTTGGTAGCACAAGGTTTAGATCCCATAGTTTTAGATGCAAAGCCAAGCATAAAAGAGCCTAGAAGATAACTTGATGTTGAAACTATAGGAGGTAGAGTGTTTACTTTCCAAGATAGTAGAGAGAGAGATTAAAGTAACTTGTCAAACAATATGTCCAAGAAAATTATGACATGAATGACTCAAGTCAATAGCTAGGCAAGATGCCCAAATAGCCAAATAGATAGAGCAAGCAAGGTGACAAGTAAACAACTCTCCAACCCAAGCGTGTAGTCAAGAAATCAAGGCAACCATTTCAGAAAAAGATAACTAGCAAGTGGACATAGACCATGAAGATAGAAAGACCAAGAGCACTAAGACCAAAGAGCCACTTTAAGCATGTTCAAAAACTAGAGACATAGCAAATAAAAGTCAAATGATGAGACTCCCCTTAGCAAGAAACACAAGAAAATGTTTGCACTTGAAATTTTGACTTGGTTGACAAATTTTGGCAATAATTGATAGGATAGAAAATTTGATGTTCAAAAGCAATTTCTTTCCAAGCAAGATAGTGACACACGGAGTAGTCTTCAAACACTCAAGCAAGGGACAAAGAAACCTTGCATGATACAAGCATATCTAAGGTCTTAAAAGTAAGTCGTATAACTATCATCATGTGTATGTTCCAAAGATTTCCATAGGTCTAGCACATTCGAGAACACATCAAGAAATATCTACCTAAAGGACGTGGTTCATTACTCAACAACTTGGCCCACACTTGATACTCCTTTGCCTCACACCAAGTGGTTGCCCACAAGAGATATTGGCTTTGTCATGGAAATGCCATAAGCATAACCAAGGGAACACAAATGGTGAGTGTAAAATCTTGGGGTGATCCGGGTAGTCCACTAGGATCGATCCTTGCACCAAGAAGTTGAGCTACTCAAAAGTTACTAACTTAGGGTGTTTAGATAGGGCTTCTATTTATAGTGTTCCTCTTGCTCCCAATTATGGGACACCTTACCTTGCAATGAGTAACCGATCTCGTGACCACAAGAGTACCTTAAGCATTCTTGCCTAGTGATCTCCCTATGGTCGAAATCCCATAAGTGATCACACTAGGTGAAGATAAACACTATGTCTACCAAGGTTTTGTATCCTTGATAGCCTTGAGTTTATAGTGGGTTGGAAGAGCTAGGTAATCTGCTTGTCCCCACTTGGGTCATTCCTCTCAGGTTGTCCAAGAGCAGACCCTCTAAAGGATCCTAACTACCACAAAGAGTGGATCAACTTTCAGAAGTCAAGATTTCTGATTCACCACAAGGGTGAAGAGCATACTCTCTTATTCTAATCATTTTCTCCCAAACACATTAGGAAGATTTAGTTACCCCTTGCTTTTGAAACCAAATGGCAAGTCAAGATTTTTGATTCACCACAAGGGTGAAGAGCATACTCTCCTATTACCAAAAGACTCCAATCACAAGTTTTATGTGCCTATAAAATGAACAATTATTCAATGCCACACATAGAAACAAAAATCAAGAAATTTTGGGTTTTTATGCTTTGGGCAGCCCTACAAACAATCGTTAGTAGCCCTTGTGCATTTGAAGCTTTGACATGCGTTCTTTTTATGCAATGTTTTAATTTTTTTCACAAGGATGGCAACTTGAAATCACAACATATTAGCACCACAAGTTAGTGTGAAATAACATAAAATAATACAATAAAAAGTTGTTAGTTGCCTCAAATATCTAAGTTATCTTCCAATCAAGTGTATGCAAAGAAAGTGCAAACTAATCACAAATGCTCTCACTTTTACTCTTTGCTTTTGACCTAGTCAACAAGATTGGACTTGTTTGCTATGATTTCAGATCCAAAAATAGAAATAAAAAGAAGATACCCCTGCCAAAAATTAGAGAACTTTCCAAAAATGAAATAAATTCAAAAAAATCTCTTCATTTGCTCCCTAGAGATCAATTTTGTCAAAACAGGCCAGATTTATCAAATCGAGTTTTTGATCCCTAATACGACCTCAAAAGTCAAAACACAAAGAAATAACCCCCATTAGAATTCAAAAATATTTCTGAAAATGTAGTGTTTTCCAAAAAATGTGCTGATTTTCAATCAGAAATGGCTTTTTATGAAAAAAAAAGAAAAAATCATAACTCTCGCAAATCATGTCAAAATTTTTTGAAAATTGGACTGAGACATTTTGAACACATACTTAACGTGAAAAAAAAAATTTAGAACCAAAATTCAATTGGTTTAAAAGATATGATCAAATCTTTAAACCAACTAGATTTCTGGCCTTCAAACCAATCTACTTATGGGTTGGCCTTAAAATCCAAGTGATAATTCTACAAAAGCACTTGATTAGATCCAATATGCTACTGTAAAAAAATAGAGATGAAAAATAAAAGAAAATGGAGCTAAAAACTTGATTCAAGCCCCACGGTGGGCGCCAAAAATGTACACTTGATTTGTGTCACACTCTAAACCATTCTATTCAAATGATTCCATGAGTTGGAATGCTTAGATGCCGGCTTAGAGCTCCTTATCCACGGAGTGCAAGGAGTTAGTATTTCAGCATGAAGGCTCTCAGCCAAGCCTTAGAAATGTACTCTTCTTTCCAGTAAACCATGCAATAGGAGGTTCCAAAGACAAGATGCAAGAATGCAAATGTCCCAAGGAGTTCCTCAAGAATGCAATGCAAATGAAGATTAAGCTAGAATGAGATGCAAAGTGGAGCTATGCTAAAACATGTATGAGAATGTTACAATACCATTATTAAGCTATGTGAGATTAAGCTACATGTAAAAATGAAATCTAAGCTAAGCTAGAATGCCATGATGCCATGGATGAGAGAATGTAGACAAGAAATAGAAGTTCTCCACAAAGCTCCAAAGAAACCTATTAGAAAACCTGCAGCATAACAATATTCAAAATGAGGATGGATTGAGGGGAAAAGCTCTCTCCCTTTTAAAGATGTATAGATGGTAGAGATCAAGATGAAGATGGTGGATGATCAACAGTGGAATTCAAAAAGAGGAGTGATCCATGTGCACACACAAGTCAACCAATAGAATATAAGTTGACTTGTCATATAAGACAAAAGTCACAAAGCCTTTTCTTTTAATTGCAAAATAGAAAAAGGACATTATGTGTGCACTTTAAGTGGGTTAGAAGAATGGGGTCTTTTATTTAATTAAAAGGGGACATGTTCTTTTAATCAAATAATGAACTTAGGATAGCATAGTCAAACTATAGGTTATAATCAAATAAATTGATTATTAGCAATTTGGTCTAGGTAAATGATTAAATTAATTTAGCCAAAATGTTGAAAAGGGGGCTAATAGTCTAGATGACCATTTTTTAAGTGATTACACTAGGTTTAAGCTCTTCTAAGGTTGAAAAAGTAATTCACTATGGATATGTAACTCTAGATGAAGAAATAGTGATTCCTAAATTTGAATATGCAAGAATGACACTAGAGAAAATAGGCACTTTGTAACAAGCCTTAAAGAAAAAGAAGCATCAAGAAATGGTTAGGATGGAATATGGGTAGAAGCAAGCTCTCCAAGAAATTAAAGACATCTTTTTAGATGCATTTAGCTTGCTAGCTCCTAAAGAAAACAAGCCACTACTGGAAAAACTATCAAATATTGTGGAAAAGGTTAATAATGAAGACCTAGATACAAATTCTAAACTTTTAAAATGGTCTAAAAGAAATTTTCAAGGGAAAGTAAATGAAAATATATCTACTAACATAGCACTGACTCAAGTTGCATTAGCAACCAAGGTTGAGGATGTGAATAAGGTACTTGATAATATCTTCTCATTGTAGACCAAATTGTGTGATCACACACTCTTCACCCAAAACACCAAACATAGAATGTTGAGCCTAGAGAGGAATCTAAACATATCAAGGACACAACTACCTAAGAACTCAGCTCAAAGAGAAAAGAAATTCCATACATTACTTCAATCACAGAGTCAATTAGCTATGTTGATAGAAAAAGAGGCTAACATAAGAGCCAAATTGACAAATATTCAGGCCTCCCTCACCCCACACATGGAAATCCTCCATAAAGAACTAGGCTATGCAGAAACTCTACTAAAGAAAGACCCCAATCTTTCTACTCTAGATGGCCTAGTACACCTTGTAGCAAAGCTAGCTATCCAAATAAAGTCATTGGATGTTGGATGTGACAAATAGGATGCAAATCTTAAAACAGAGTAGCATAAAGAGTATAAGTGCATTGAATTCAAAGAGTATCAGCAAAGAAAACTCTACTTAGAATGGAAAATAGATTTTGGATATAGAACAAACATATTAATTCAAGGAAAGTTACGCATTTTGAGGTATATAAATTATTGCAAAAGTTTGAAAATTTTGAGCTTCTATAAATAAGATGAGTCATGTATATGTTATACTTGAGAAGATTAGATTGATTATGTATATTCAAGTGGTTTTGACACTAATGTCAAAGGGGGAGATTGTTGATCTTAGATTGGTTTTGATAAGTGAGTGTCAACACACTTAAGATATTTACTTAGTCCATGCCAAGTTGCAATGAGTGTTGAGTCACTCATGTGCTGAGGCACTCAAGTATTGAGTAGATAGACCATGCTTTGTGATTCGAGCATTGAGTAAATAATAGTTAGTGAACAATTTAGGTGTCGAGTCAAAATAGTGTATGTCAAGCATCATAGACTATATATGCTGAGTAACAAAAATTAGACATATGTGTTTGTTATGGCACAAAAAACTATGTAAACCATTTTTCATCTAACCTAAGAATAGATAATGATCTTTAGAGATAAATATGAATCTATATGTAGATTCCCTATGCAAATTACATGCAGTCAATCAAAGAATGGGAAGGTTTAAGAAAAAAATTGGATGAATCTCAGTTGTAGATTCATACCAAACCCTAAGCTACCAAAGTCTTCTTAAGGAGGATGAAGCCATAAATTTTTAAGAGAGTTGAGAGCATAGTAAAAGGGGTGAATTATCAAATTGAAGAAGCAAAGAAGAGAGTTTGCAGAGCATTCAAGGTGACTTAGCAGTTTGAGTGAATTGCAGAATTAGTTAAGTGAAGAACAAAGGATAGAGGATACAACATTGATACATAAGATCATGAAGGATTAATTAGAGACTAGATAGAGGTGATATGTTATTAGGAAAGCAAGTGCCAACCACATGATCTATGTTGAGACATTTTGATAGGTGATTTCAATTAAATCTCCTAGGCAGAATAGTCCTAATAGGCTTTGCCAAAGCCTTTCATAGGGTGGAATTCCAAGTGAATGACCTAAAGTCCTTTAATAAGGCACATTTATACCAGGGTGTTGAAATCCTCTAACAAGGTGAGACTTAATAGTCTTTGTGAGCCTTTAACGGGACATGCCATTCATTGGGCAGATCATGATTCATGGTCAAACCATTGTAACCTTAATTGGATTCACTTTATTACTGTAGTAGTGAAGATTTGTGGGTGTTATCCCCACCCCAATTTTACCTTCTCATTTGGAGGGTTTTTGGGTGACCATATATGGTGTCATGTGTGTTTGATTACATGTTTTAGATGCATTTACTTTACATGTTATTTCAGTTTATATATTGAATGCAACTAATGAATGGTGAAAGTTTAAACTCCTAATTAAACCCCCACCCCCCCCCCCCCCCCCCCCAACTCAAAAGTTTTCTCCTTTCCTACTTTTAATTCCAACAAAAAGATGGTTCTATCTCATCCCTATTTTTGTGACACTGAGGGATTTTTTGATATGTTTAGAAGAAAGGCTAAGGTGGGTGCAAAGGACCACCAATTCTATATCCCTGAAGGCATAATAAGGAATGAGTTCTCTCTACAAGAAAAATAGATTAAAAAGGAAAAGTGGAGGATTTATTGTAGGGTTTTAGAATTTATTCATTGATTTGATAATATTTATAAGCCTCTAAAAGATGCCAAAATAGAGGCATACAGATTGAATAAACTCATGACTACTTTTTTCTAAAATCATGGAAGTTATGAATGAGAAGAAGCTATTCTTTATCAATTCTTTTCCTAAGAAGGCCAAAGAGGTCATGAGGAGGTTATCTTTAATTCCTACAGTAGGTTCAAGGTAGTTAGTTGTTCAAAGAAGACCTGGCTACAATATAATTCAAAATAAAGGGGCCACTATAGATAAAATAAAAATAATAATGGGATCAACAAGTGTTTTTCTTGAGGAAAGAACTAATGATCCCTTGCCCAAGAGGTATAAAGTAATAAAGGAACAAACACCTTAGATTGAGGAATATTTACCTACTCAATCCCCATTACAAATAGGAGATGAACAACTCACTAGGGAGAAGGTTTAACAATTGGGATCCCAAGGGGGAGTTTTCATTACTCAAGTACAGTTAGAAGAGGGAAATCTTAAAGAACCTCTAATAGCAAGCCTTGAATTAATAGTGGCAGTCTATTCAAGAAGAGAGTTGGACCTTGTAATGGAATAGGCCAGCCATGAATTCTTCTCTGATGATAATTTTGTCAAATCCAGAGCCTTCTACCAATTTTCTTAGAGAACAAACATGGGAATTTTCGAAGAAAGATGCAATAAGCTAAAAAAAAAGAATTTGAAAATGGAAGAGGTGGATGTTCAAAATCAAATAAAGGAAGAAATGATGCAAGAATTCAAGAGCTTGACCCCTAAAGAGGGGATACAAATGTTAAAAGCATCTGGTGTTTTGTTGCTACCAATTGGGATACTATAGATGCTTTAGTTTTTAACTTTGTTATAGACAAAATGAGTATATAGGATCAAGGGAAGAAAGAAATGAAGGGTGCCAAATTTAGTGAGGACCAGGTTGCATTAGTAATTTGGTTAGTGAGAAAAGGATCTAGGATTGGCTCTTCCTAACCTAATGATACTAGGTTGATAGGCAACCTAATTGTGAAAAAAGTTGAAGAAATTAGTAGTGTAGAAGCTCCACATCTAGGTGTTGTGTCAGCCCACTTTACCTTAGCCACAACTCTAAGAGATGAAAATCAAAAGTTGAAGTTACAAGACATTTATGAAAAGGTTCTGGATGCATTTAATAAAGAAGTTCAAAAAAGAATGAACTTGAGAATAAGGTGATGGGATGATCCACTAGGCCAAGAATCACCTACCCTCGCCCACCAATGGAGCCTTTTAAATCCACTACCCTCATTGAGATCCCAAACACACCATAAAGGCCAAAATATTATATTATAGAAGATTTTGAAGAAGAAAAGAGAAAATTGTGGGCATTACATGTGGAACTAAATATACAATATGAAGATAAGCTAAGAAAGGTCCTCATGTATTTAGTTGATAAAATTGATTGGCTCTCATTTTATGAGAAACTAGCAAAGACAGTACAAATAAATGGGATGAAATAAATGCAAATGATGAAGCCTTGAAGCCAATTGTCAACAAGTGGATTTAGAGGAGAAAAGAGGTCACCTTTTTATTATTTTCTATCATCAATTTATCACATGAACATATAGAAAAGAATTATTATATTGCCAATGATCTTTTAGAATTTGATGATAAAAGAGTTGAGCTACAAAGGAGAATTGCCAGTTATCTAGACGAGTACAAGAGTATTAAATTTGATTTTTTCCCACATGCTTTAGATAAAAAGAATAAATTGAAAAATAAGGAGAAATGGGCTAAAGAATTAAATGATCTATTTTTCCTAAGGATGAATAGAGTCATAAATGAAAAAAGGAAATGAATGTTGGGTAGCTACTAAACAAATTTTAAAAGTTTACTTATTCTTCAATTCTTTAACACATGATTTTTGTTCAAATTGAAAAAATTTCTAAAAATGTGATTAAGAAATAACATGATATTCTACAATTTAATTGGCCAGATGACACACTTTTTGACAAGTGGATGGCAGATATCACTCATGGTGAGCAGTTAGAAGATGTTGAAATTGATGATGATGAGGAAATGGAACAAGATGAGGTACATATAATTTACACATCAGCAAGAGATCAAAAAGAAGAAAGGGACAAAGGTGAGCAACCAATTGTAGTTGCTAGCATAGAAATCCAAACTAATAACTTGGTAGAAGAGAAAATAGATATAAATATTGTCTTATCAATTCATGATGAAATACATGGAAAGCCTCGAGTGGAAGTCAATCTACAAAAAGCAAAGCTAGATATGTTACAATTAATTCCATTAACTACAATCTCTGAGGAGCAACAACAGTAAGAAGGCCAATCATCAAATTTTTCACTCACAAAGAAATGCAACAAAAGGTGTAACAGGAAATGGTCCAACCAAAAGTTGTTATGATGTAAATTTTTTCTTGGTGCACATTTCTTTGTCTTTTATGACAATAGCATTATAGATATTTTTCTATCTTAAGGAAAACTATCAGTTCCTCTATGACTAAAACTTGTTGCATCTCATACTATATAAGTGAGATTCCAAGGCTAGAGTAAGGTTCTAAGTCATTTACAATTTTAGTGTTGTTAAGTATTGTTTAGTCTAGTTTCCTGATTCAAACTTTATGATTTATTTTCTCTACCAATATTTGAGAATACATAGATGTCATAGGATCTTAATGTCTTACCTTGAGTCATTTTTGAGTTTAGTTACAATTGTCATATAAGTTTCAACGGAAATTAATATAAAGATGAACTATCCCCATATCTTTTCCTTCTAAATCTTGTCTCCATCTTTATTGGCTGGTTATCTTGAAATTGTATAAGCAAAGCTTGTTCAATTAAGTGCAATTAAATCAAATTGTATGTCATTTCACTATTTCTTTTAGTTCAATGAATTAAGTAAATGCTTTAGTGAAGTTGATAGGATTTGCATGGTAGTGGGAGAAATGTGCATAAGAATGAGTTTTAGTGAGAATTGTTGATAATATTGATTGTAATACGGTCAATTAGGTCTGGAAATTGGATAGACTCTAAATCCCAATGGATGAGGCACTGGTCTATTAGTTCAATCTATAGATAGAGAAATCATGATTAAGCATCAAGCTTAAAACCAAACCAAATCAATTTTAGTTTCATGTTTGAAGAATTATCAAATTTGGTCAACACTTTTTATATTTAACTTATGAGTTCTAGTTAGTTGCTAATGCCCAGAATTTTCTATGAATCTAAGAAGAATTATGACCAATCTGCTATAAGGGATGTGTATTGTTATAGAATATTATGCAATGAGTAAAATAAGTTTGTAGTATCATGTTTTAAATTTTTCATCCCTCGGGTGCACGCTCCTTGGTTTTGCAGAGGCTAAAGAGTACAAGATATTTCTAATTTTGTTGAAGTTGGGTCCACATCTAAAGCACATATAACTATTTATGGGAATTAGCTAATCATTAGGTTGTTGTGATCTTTTTATCTTGGTATTAAGTCCATTTTTTCTTGATAGTGCAAAAACACCAATAGGACTGACTCAACAAATAAAAACAAAGGAAAGATAGTTTTGATTGGACACTTGATTGTTGATAACCATTCCCAACTAATGCCAAATCCTAAAGTCTTGAATATGATGAAAATGACTAAGGCAAGGAATTTCCAATAATGGAAAATTTTAATTTGAACCATTTTTAACTACATGTATTAAAAATGGGGCAATAGATTCCTCTACCTAGGGATGAATACTGCAAGAAACTCAGCATCTCTATTTTTGCAATATGACCAAATAAAGGATTGAACACAAAAATGGGATGCATACAAAGACCAAACTAAATAAACACACTAAAAGAATACTAATGAACACAACCAAAACTTACTATGATACAATTATAAGGGTTTCCTATTTTCCAAGATCTTACATTTGACATAATTTTAATTCTTGCCCATTGTGTGACAATGGTAAGATTGTTTTATTTAGTTTCACTAGATTTAATGAGTTAGTCCCACAAACCTAATAGATCATGAATGACCCTTTTCATAATTAATAAAACTTTTTGTATGTTCCCTTAGGTTCTCTCCTCTTATCACACAACAACACTAAATCACCTTCCATAGACTTTATAGGTATGACCCTCTTATCAAAAATGTTTCAACTCTAGCCTTATAAGAGAATAAGGCCCATTATACCTTCCCTCTCTTGTTGAATCTTGGTCAAATACATAATCCTTTTCTCAAGAGCATATTGGATAACAAAATATTTCATTGATATTTATAACTTAGAGGCAGGTCATTTCAAAAGAAATAGTAAACTAGATCTAATGCCATACACTAATTCAAAAGGAGACATGCCAACTACTTTCATTGATGGTGTCTTATCTGCCCATAAATTTCCATGCAACTTTTTGTTGGAAACAATTCTTCAATTTTATGTTGTCCTTGATGTTACACAAATGTTAGAACTAATTGAGCAATGTAGAATTTGCAATATTAACCTTGTATATCTCAATATTAACTAAGTAGTTGGGTAAAGAATACTTTTTTACTATTAAACGAGCAATTGGTTAATGAAGGGAATCTTTCTTGTACTATTGTCCAAGTGGTCAAGCATCAAAGGAGTCATAGTGTTGATGGAATGTTCAATCCTAGTGTTGGTCGAGTGGTAGAAGAATGCATTTGTCTAATAATTAATTAATTGAAAATGATTATATGGATGTTTATTGATGTTTTGGAAGGGAATACTAGTCGACTTGTCCTAGCTTATGATATATAAGAAAGGTTAACTTGTGAGAATAAATAGAAGTTAAATATGAAATAAGATGGAGGTGTGAGCAAAGGAAAAGGCAAAACAAGAAAGTGTGGAAGATAAGTTGCAAGGAACATCTAATCAATAAGGATCCAGAGATCAAGCCAAAACAAAGATCTAAATCTACAAAGAAAATTACTTCATAAATTATGTTGTTACCTTATAACCATTGTAGTACTAAATAACTCTCTTAATAGAGTTGACTTGACAGTTATATTGTAAATACTCTAACAAGGTGACATTTCAAGATTGAAGTGTTTAAAGATCTCTAACTAGGTCACTCCTAACAGGGTGATCTAAATCCTCTAACAAGGTGTTACTTAATAGTATGTTTATTATCCTTTAAGTGATTTGGCTCCGAACAAGGTTCACTTTAGAAGAGTGAAAAATATTGTACCTAATTGCATGGTGGTTTTCCCAAATTGGGTTTCCACGTTAAATCTTGGTTTCATTTGTGTTCATGTTATTTGTTTTATGCTTTAAGTTTCTACAACTAAGTTACTAAAAAAGGTTATAAAAGATTAGTATTCATAAGATTGCTTTGTTAACCATGTTTCAACAATATTCTAGTGTTAATTGAGTTGGCCAACATTGCATGATTAGTGGAAAGTATTGTAATATGAGGTTTTTAGGATGAAGAGGCATAGAGTGAATCAAATAGATCATACTATAGGTAATCTTAATCTTTTCCTTCAAATTGAAATTACTATGATCTACACAATGAAGAATGGAGGTTGAGTGCTTTCCTCGAAACATGCAAACAAAAAAATGGGGAAGGAACTTTCCAAGAACTTCTTAAGTCCCTGGTGTGAGAGGGGGAAAAGGGTAGGAAAATACCTAGAACTTGTTCAAACCCTAGTCTATATAGTCAAAAAATAAGGGTAGGAAAATGTCTAGAACTTATTCAATCCTTAGTGGGAAAATGTGTTAAGAAACTTGTAAAGGCCCTAGTCTGTACAATGCAGAAAAGGGAAGAAAATTGGCTAGAACTTATTCAGTTCTCGGTGTATAAATGGCTAGAAGTGTATAAGGAAAAAAAGGTCAGAAAATGCCTAAAACTTGTTTAGCTCATGATCCATATTGTTTAAAATGAGGGAAGAAATATGGCTACCTCATTTAGTCCCCGATCTATACATGAAAAATAGGGGATGGAACATCAAAGGGAAGGGAAAGAAAAATACTTTGAAAAAGATGAATTGCTACATCTTTGAAAGAAGGTAGATTGCTATGTCTATCAGCCACTATAGAATAATTTGAAGCCTCTTCAAGAAAGTCAAAGTCATTCAGTTTCCACGAATCATTTGATAGAATAAAGGAAATTTCTAGGGAAGGGGAATCAAGGTGGGCACTCTAACTTTAGGGGACCACTAAAATTGTCATGTGGGTTGTCAATTTTTTTTAATTCTTTTTATTTAATTATTCTAGCATATGGAAATTTATTTTATCATGTTTAATGGTGTGTTGCGATGGCATCACATGAGAGGTGGTCTTTTCAAAATTTTACCCCATTTTCAAAGTATGTATTGATGGAATATTTTTATTGAACTACTATAAGTTTATTTAGTTCATGGGGTCACATATTGACTCCTCTCCCCTACAAAAACAATGAAGAGGTTTGGTTCATATTTGACTTCTTACATGTGGTTATTAAGCCTACAAAACAAATATATTGTAAACACAAAAACATTAAAATCTAATACAAATTGAATGGTGTTCTCTAGCAAATTAGACTGCACATAAAAAAATTAATACATATTTTTTGAAATTTCTTCAATACAATTATTGTACCTCTTCTAATTTGTAAGTATTAGTTTAATATTTTTAATAAGTAGAAGTATATCTATTGATCATTAATATATTTAGTAATTTTTATTTGAAAAGATGTTTCATAATATAAAAGACAACTTTTGAGACATTCCTTGTCTTATATCCAAGAAAAAAATACTAACTTGCAAGTAATGTTTTCATTTGAAGTCTTGCAAAATTATAGTTATAAAACTAGGCAAGAGCCTACAACACAAGGGAAAATTTTTATTCTCTTATCTAGGAGGTCTTGAGTTCAAGTCTACTTGAACTTAATAAATAATAATAATTAATCAATGACATTTTGTTTGTCTCAATTTGTTTAAAATCTTGAGTTGGGCCAATAGACTAAATTTCATGAAGCTTTTTTCAAAAATTTGAATATCTCATAATCGATACTTTTGTGTTTTATTTCATTCGAATGTGAAATTATATTATTATCTAAAAATAAATAAATAGTTGTATAATTTAACCTTTAGTAATTTTAAAATATGATATTAATGCAATTTCTAATATTATATCCATATTTGTTTCTTTGTATAGAGATCGTTTGAACTTCAATATAAATTTTAAATGTATTTGATGAATTTAATCATTTTTTAATTTTATTTTTCTTATTAGTAAATAATTTTAATCTCAACTTTACCTAAAAAATTATTAAACTAGTACTAAATGGATACCAACTATGAGTAACAATGTATACTTCTCTATGTCAAACTCATGTATGTATACATAGGTCACAACTAAGAAAATAACTCACAAAATACAATAGAACAATTATCATTCTTATGTATTTAAGTAAATGATGGAGATCTCTTCAACTATTTTAAAACTTTTGAATCAAGAAGTAGGTAGTGTAAAACTTGAATTTGAATCTAGGTGATTTGGATGGTGATGGAACTAGTGTAGATTATGGGGGTGGCAAAGGCCTTGTCATCAATGGGCAAGGTGGTATTACTCATGTTGGCATCTTTTCGAGGGGGACTATTCACATGTTCCCAAACAATGCATGCGATGAGACAAAGTTTTCATCTGAAAGGCTTTTCATGGGCCATCTTCATTTGTGGGTTACTAGAAAACATATTCTTAACCAAAAAATTCTCTTCTCATAGGGGTCACTTTTGGTCAAGACTTTTTTGGATGTGTTGGTACAACACTCCCAAGTGGTGTGCCTTTTTTGATGTTAAACCTAGGAGCAAGAGGTTTTTCCCTCTAGACTAAAACCTTTCTAACCTAGTGCTTGGTGAGTTGTCTATCTTTATCTTTGATAATTTAATTGATGAGAGTATTTTCTTAATTGAGATGTCTCTTATGGGAATTTTATGGGCTCCCATCCAAATATCAAGCTACTCCTACAAAAATATCAATCTATCTCTTTCTTTATAAGTAGTATTCTCATACTATGACTATAGGTGTGAGGAATTTCACTCTCCTTAGAAGTTTTGTGCCTTTATTCAAACATTGTAGAAGTTTCCCATTGTTGGGATATGAATATTTTTCCTTATGTCGCCCTAGCTTTAGTATCTTTTTCTCCCATATAATAGTGAAAGGTTTGTGGTACCATCATTTCCTTGTTGATGGAGACTTAGATCTATGACTAGGAATGGTTAAGCTCTTGTAGATTTTATCTTCCACATGTAGTGCCTACCCCTAGTTTACATTTTGTTGTTATTGTTGAACTCTTTTAGGCTAGTTTTATGCTTGATGATTAGCAGCATTATTTTTGAGATTATTAGATATTGTTTCATATTAAAATGATTTTATGATGAGACTACCTGATACTATATACTTCAAGTATGCATGATGATTATTATAGTGATTTATGTTATTGATGATGATTAGTTAGATGGATTATCATATGTGTTTTCTTATGGATACTTACCCCATACTAAATGTATATGGTGTACATGTGTTTTATTATGGATACTTACCCCATACTACATGTGTATGGTGTGTGTGTATATTTTCTTTATGTATGAAATTTTAGATGTGGTTAAGGAAGGGAGTTGTAGTCACCTGCTAGTTGAGATCTACACGATGCACCACTTCCTACCATTGCCTATTTAGCTTAGTATATATATGCTTGTACATGCATGGATTTTATGTAGATTGTAGGTACCTAGTATTGACTTCTCTAAATTTCCAAGATGAGCATACCCTATTGCATTATCTCAATGGTAAGAGAGGGGAGATAAATTCTTAAGTCCAAATCTTAATCTTTAAATCCATTTGTCCTAGAAAATTAGGACAAGTATCTGAGTTGATTACCTTCCAAATGCATTGTATGACATAAATTCATGATTACAACTCTTTAGTTTGATCTTGTATGTGTTTTTCCATGATGGATGACAATTTTTTGAGCAATGTGCTCAAACACTTTGTTATCAAATTTCTTCTCTACTTTTTCAATCAATTTTTCTTGACCATCGGAGTCCTCATTAAACTTTTGGACTGCTTCTTCCAATTGAAACAAAATGTGTTGAGAAGTATCAACTTCAACACCTATTACCTCAGTCAAAATATTCTTAACACTTTCAATGATTTTATGTTCTCTGTCTCCTTCCTCTCTTAATTTCTTCTACTTTGCTTTCTTTTGAAGGAGTTTACTAGCTATTTGCATTTGATCTATAGTGGCATTATCAAAATACCACTTTGGAATCTCAATCTTCTCATCTAGATCAATATCCTCCTCTATCTCTTTTCCACTCAAAAGTCTTGCACTTGGTTGAGCCTTAGGTTCAACTACCTTTGTACATAATGCCTTAGAATCTAGAATAAAAACAATAGTAGAGATAGTAGGACTAGTAGTAAAAACTAATATAGTATCAACAAATGGAATACTAATGGGTATGCTCACTAAATCCAAAGTTGATATACTTATAGAAGTATCTGAAGTTGTAGAAAACAAATCTATAGGATCCAAAATTATAGAACTCAAAATTGTACTTACTGTTAAAGAATACAAAATTGTAGAACATGTTGTACTCATTGTTGTTGAAGTTGGCTTAGAAACTAAAGAAGAGGGATGCTATAGCTCGGTAGATGAAGTGGTAGATACATCCATTAGTGATGTGTTGAGCTGTGAGGGAGAAAATAGTGATTGGACAATTGATGTGTTTTTTGTGGTCACAATCAAACTTGTTGAAGTTGTCTCTGAACTTGATGTAGCTACTAATTTTCTTGGAGAATGAGGAACTGAGGCAATGACTACTACTACTATCTTTATAGGATAAGTGTCCTTATCATCTTCTTTTTCTTCCTTGATAGCTTGTTCCTCTTTATCTTCTTCAACTACTTCATCATCAAATTTTATTGTCTCAAAGTGTGTTCCTTCTTCCTCATCATCACTATCATGATCCTTGACTTCTATTAGAGAGTCACTCAAATTTATGCAAGTGATAAATGTTTTTTCCAAATGGCTATAGCATTCTTGACTTCATGCTCTATATCCTTCAACAAAATTAAACAAGTATTAAATCTAAGAGTCATCTTGTCTTCATTTTTCTTCAAAGACTCTTTTACTTCAGCATTGGTAATGCTTGGTAACAACTACCTTAGGCTTTTCTCATAGATATCTTTTGCTATCTACATAGCTGAGTTTCATCTTGGCTTCAATCTCTCTAAAAGTTCATTAGAAATCTAAGAGGCTATCTGATCAGGAGAATACTTCCATTTGCCCATTTTGGTTAGCACCAATTCTTTAATCTACTTCTTCTCAACCTTTATACTAGTCTCATACTTCAATGATTTGAAGTTGGTTATGCTTGAACCTTCTTCTAGTTGTTTTAGTTTTTCATGGAAGGATAGAGGAGGCTTGCTAAACACAACTTCACTACCTTTCTTCCTACATCTCTTGGTAAACACTGCAATGGATGGCTTGGGTGACTTGGTGCTTATCACCTTGCCTTTCTTCTTTACTGGCTCTTCTTTTTCTTACTCTTCTTCATCCTCTACATCATCATCATCATCTTCTCCCTTACCCTCAAACAAAATAAGAGGTATGCTAGATTTGAGTTTTTCTATTCTCCTCTTTCCTTTGTTAACTACCTATGGAAGCTTGATTTCAAGCTTTATTCTTGCCTTAGCATCATCATATGTTCCAAAGTGTGGTGCCTTTGGATCAAAAGGTTCATTTATCAAGGTCTTAGTTATGTCTTTTTCTTGATCAATTATGTTTACCTAATAGGGAAGAGGTTTTACCCATACAACTCTTGGAATCACTGCCTGAATGTAAACTTTGTCACTGTCTACCATGAAACAAACATCATCTTTGTAATATTCAACCAATTTCCTAGGAATTTTGAATCTTTTATTCATTTTCTCCTCGAAGAAATCAAAGTATTTATCCATTATGTTGATAAAATTCTCACCCATTTGTGTAATATATTCATTAATATGATACAAAACTAGCACATCCTTTCTCCATACAACTGTACCTTTAGAAGGGAAAAAATTTTGAACATAGAAGAATAAGCATGTCAAAAATGAACTGAATTTGCAAGGGTTATTCTTGGATGTCCTAATACTTTCCATGTTCTTGTTAAACTATTTCAAAAAGTCTGCAAGATCAAATGACAAATTGTTCTTCATGACTTTGAATGCCAATTCTACTACTTCACATGACACACTATTCAAATGACTAGAAGTGTAGATCTTGTGTGCTATCACATGTATGCTAAATTTTAGTTCTACATCTATTACACTACAAATCTTCATACCTTTGTCATCCCACTTGGCTAGGGTTTTCTTCTGTAACTTCACCTGACCTAAGGTTTTAGTAGTTTTGGCTTTGGAAAGTATGGGAAGGCCAGTGATATAATGAATCATCTTCTTAGTGATAAAATTGGTTTCTCAAGCCATAACTGACCACTGTAAACTTGGATTAGAATGTATCTGATCCATTTAATTGGAAACTCTAGGGCAGGGGGAGAATGCGGGTTAAACCTTTATCTTCCAAGTGCTTATGTTTGGGTTTAAGAACACCATTCAAACATAATTCATGTAGGCCATCATCCATCTCTAGGGTTCCAATTTCTTAAATTGTACACTTAAAATGAGTCTAAATATCATTAATGAGTAGTACCTTAGGAGGGATTTATGATTGAACTCCATTTGGATCGAGGGTTTCTGTAATTGCTAGTACAAGTTTGAAATCTAGTGGTTTCCATTCGACTCCTCAAACCAACATTTCTAATCCTTTCCTTGCCTTGCTACTACTACTTGATATTTCCATGGCTACTTAGTAGGTTATGGAAAACTTCAAAAAAATTCACTACAAATTGCTCAAAATTGCTTGATCACTCTATAATTCGCTTGATTGCAACAATACTTTAAAATTCTTGGTGAAAAATGAATTCAATCTCCTACCCTCTTTGATAAAATTTTGTTATTAATTCTAAACATGAAATTATAATTATGTATGCTAGGCTGCCATCCACTATCTATTCATATTGCTCGATGAATGCTTCATAAGTTGGTAACCAAACATAGCTCGGTAGAGTCTATGACCAAACCTAACTTGGTAGATAAAGTAACTCGGTGGTAACTGATTAGCTCTTCTATGATCCCTTTGTATCTTGAATACTGATTTGGATCTTTGATTCCTTTCAATTTTGGAACTATTTAGATGTGATCAAGGTAACATAGTTCCACTCTTTTCTTAAGAACTTAATTAGAAATGGTGAAGTCACCCACTTCTTGAGTGACATTACCATCATTTCTTGGACTAGCTTCCTCGATGGATTTAGGAATTCATTGCTTCCTCATTTTCTTTCTAATGTTGTTTGTCTTATCTTTTTTTTCATCTTCAATTCTACTTGTATTCATGCAATTCTTTGCTAGATGACCAACTTCAGCACAAGTGTAACATCTTATGGTGGTATCTCTCTTCCTTGTGTGATGTTTAACACAGTTCATGCCAATGTGTCCATACTCTCCACAGTAATGACATCTACACTAGGTGTTATAGTCTTAACAAAATATTGCTTTCACAATTTGATCTGCTAGATTGAATGTCTTGGTTCTATAGTTTGATGCCTTGTGACCTTGTTTCTTGCATTTGTGACATTTGCCTTCAAATTTTGGTTTTTCTTTACATTCATTAGCCTTGTGACCATGCTGATTACAATTACAACATTTACCATTGAATTTTTCTTTACCATTACTCCAACATTTTTTTGATGTATGACCTATCTTACCATAGTGAGTGCAAGTAGGTCTTTGATTCCTTTGAGCACCTTGTTTGGAGGATTCACCTTCTTCTTCTTGGTATCCAATTCTTTCTTTCCCCTTTTGTCTATAGCAATACCACTCATTTAGTTGATTCAATTGATTTATGTCTGCTTGGGATTTCATCATTCTCTGATTAATTTTTTTTTAGTGTTTAGATCATTTTTCAATCTTTCACTGATTTTCTTCTTAGAACTCAACTCACTTCTTAATCCTTCATTGATTTGTGTTTATGAATTTAGATCATTCCTTAATCTTTCATTGATTTTTCTCTAACTCATGATTTCTTCATTTGCATTGGAGATTTGATCAATAAGATCTTCATGTTGAATGGATTGGTTTTGGATCTCATTATTTCTTCCATCCATTTCTTCTTTCATCTTGTTTCTTTGCTCCAAGATTTGACATAGGCTTATTGACTAAATTTTTTGTTCTCTTTTGAGCTTTCTTATTTCTTCTTGCAGGGAACCATTCTTCTCTAAGAATTCTTTGATTACATCATTTTCTTCATCTAAACTACTTGAAGGGAAAAGTTCTTCAATCTTTTCTTTAATGTACTAATGATCATTCATCTAATTTGCAAGTTCCTTCCTTCTTTTCAGAAATTGGTAAAGTTTCTCCTTAGCTTTCTTGAGTTGCACAAGGGCCATTTCTAGGTTTAGCTTTTCATTATCAATTGCCTTATCAAGTCTGAATATCTCCATTTTCTTTGATCTTTGCTTGAGCTGTTAAGCTTTATCTTGAGAACCACAAATGCTCTGATACCAATTGTTGGAAATATTCAAGACTATGCTAGGTTACTGAGAGGGAAGAGGTGAATCAATAACCTCAAAAACTTTACCAAAATTAGATCTTAATTGCAATAATTCAATAACCATTAAAGCATTAAATCAGATCTAATCTTCATGCATGATAAACTAAAAACATTACATTCATGGCACATGAACACAATAATTTGGTAACCCAAAAACCTTCCAAATAGAAAGTAAAACTGGGGTGGGGATGATACCCACAAAACTTCAATACTATAGCATAAAGTTGGCCTATTAAGGCTTACAATGATCACTTCTAATGATCTATCCTGTTGGGAGCAATTACGACTGCTAGGTCTACCTTGTTAGAGGATTTGGAAACATACAACAAAATATGCACTTGATAAAGAGAGTTGAAAAAGATTTTTAATTCTACATTGTTAGAGGATTTGAGCTAGTTCACCTGTTAGAATGGAATAGTTGATCTCTGACTTGCAACTAATTTGCTAATAGAGATTGTTTAAGGTAATGATCACCTTGTGATAGATATGACTTTGCTACTCTTTTGCTGATATGACCTTACAATATACCTTACAAAAACCTCAAAAACTTTATCAAAATCAGATCTTAATTGCAATAATTCAATAACCATTAAAACATTAAATCAGATCTAATCTTCATGCATGATAAACTAAAAACATTACATTCATGGCACATGAACACAATAATTTGGTAACCCAAAAACCTTCCAAATAGAAAGTAAAACTGGGGTGGGGATGATACCCACAAAACTTCAATACTGCAGCATAAAGTTGGCCTATTAAGGCTTACAATGATCACTTCTAATGATCTATCGTATTGGGAGCAATTAGGACTGCTAGGTCCACCTTGTTAGAATTTGCAAACATACAACAAAGTATGCACTCAATAAAGAGATTTGAAAAAGATTGTTAATTCTACCTTGTTAGAGGATTTGAATTGGTTCACTTGTTAGAATGAAATAGTTGATCTCTGACTTACAACAGATTTGCTAATAGAGATTATTTGAGGTACTAATCACCTTTATGTGATAGATATGACTTTCCTGCTCTTTTGTTGATATGGCCTTACAATAACCTCAAAAAATTTACTTAGATCAAATCTTAATTGCAATAATTCAATAACCATTAAAACATTAAATTAGATCTAATCGTCATGCATGATAAACTAAAAACATTACATTCATGGCACATGAACACAATAATTTGGTAACCCAAAAACCTTCCAAATAGAAAGTAAAACTAGGGTGGGGATGATACCCACAAAACTTCAATACTACAGCATAAAGTTGGCCTATTAAGGCTTACAATGATCACTTCTAATGATCTATCCTATTGGGAGCAATTAGGACTGCTAGGTCCACCTTGTTAGAGGATTTACAAACATACAATGAAGTATGCACTTGATAAAGCGATTTGAAAAAGATTGTTAATTATACCTTATTAGAGGATTTGAACTAGTTCACCTGTTAGAATGAAATAGTTGATCTCTAACTTACTACTAATTTGCTAATAAAGATTCTTTGAAGTACTGATCACCTTTATGTGAAAGATATGACTTTGCTGCTCTTTTGCTGATATGGCCTTACAATATACTTTGTTGTTGATTTACATTCACATGCATACATTCATCTATTCAATCCTTCACATATGTTATATTGGATATAATACAATGCATTACATATATATCAATCCAATTTACAAAACTACAAAGTTAGCCAATATACAAGTTAACACCAATACTACAAAGTTGTCTTGAATGAATACACTCAAGTTTTGAAGACTGACTTGGTGAAGTTCTAATACACGACGTCCACTATCATAACTCAGCATTGTCATACATTTAGTAGAAGTAGAGGCTTATTTCATACTGATCATCTCAAAGTAGTATTGAACTCAGTCTACACTTGCAACTTGGTAGACACTGTGTAACTTGGTAGAAACTAAATTACACATTTACCATGACTTCACTCGGTAAACACTGATCATTACATAGCTTGGTTAACACTATCTTCACTTCACATGAATTGCTAGCTTGATTTGAACTGCAAAGCTTGGTAACAACTAAACTAGTCGGGTTAAACTACTGGACTTCACACTACTTGATTTCACTTGGTAATCACTATGATGCTTGGTAGGAGCTATAAGGCTAAGTGGCTACTGAATTACATGACAAACACTATAAACTAATCAATGAGATTGGTAACCATACAGAATCTAAATAAGTGTTGCCACTAATAACAAACTTGACTTAATGTCAACATTTACATCTTGATATAATAATTTGTTTATATAATATCTTTTTTGTTCATCCCTCATAACACACCAAATATCCAATTGACCACTAACAGAAGCTACATGGGTCATAATAGACTTGAGGGAGGATGCCAAATGTTCTCTCATTGGATTGGTTTGTCCACTAGCTTTCAACCTACCAATGAGTGCTTCTAATCCATTTTTTCCTCTTTCTATTTCATTTATTATGTTTTCTTGTGTGCCAGGAGGAGGTCTTCCAATTGATGCAAGTTGCAAAATTTCTTTTTCTTGTTGTGGAGGGTTTTGATTCTCATCTTGTGGAGGGTTTTCATTTGGATCTTGTGGAGGGTTTTGGTTTTGATATTGTTGTGGATTTGGTATTTCATTATTCACATTTCCTAATAAGAAACTAATTGCAATCTAAATAAATAAACAAATTTAAAGCAAAATTGAAAACAACCTACAAAAAAATGCAAAAACAAGAGTAGAAAACATATGATGTGATCTTGATCTCAAACTTTGGCGACAAGGAGGCATTTTGAGGAGGTGGGTGGTGAAAGTCTTCAATCCTTCAACTTGCATGCATGCTATGAGGAGGAAACCCTTGCAAAATAAAATGAAAATGAAATGGGTTGCAGGTTTGTAGCCCATTTATAAAAATTGTAAGTTTTATAAAGAGCGTATGTGCTATAGTGCATACGCACTTTAGAAAAATTTAAAAAGGGTGTCATATTTTTGGCACCCCAACTTGGTGCACACACCCTAGTAATTTATTTTAAAATTCACAATTCCTTCCATAGTGATTTCTCTAGGGAGAATGGTATCATCCACAAATTGTCCATGTGTAATTTTAGGTATTCCTTTTGTTTCTAAAACTCCTTTAAGGGTAAGTGCAATAAGTTTAGTCTCACTTTTGGGCAAAAAAGTGGAAGTGTTTTTCCTATTTTTGAAATTTCTTGTCAATTACTATCAAAATTTGATGCATTTAGAGATTTAAAATTAAAAAACTTCACAGAAAAAAATTGTAGTATTTAGAATCTACTTCTTGAATATGTAATTTATTTGTGTACCCATATGATAATTATTTTTTTGGTATGGATCTTTAAAAACCACTTTTTCAAAAAGCCTATTTTAGGAACATACCACACTCGTGTATGAACACCATAATTTGACACAAATAAATAATTTTTTGTAAATCCTTTTAAACAAAGTTACCTAACACACCAAAGATTGATGATAATAATTTACTTAAGTTTTCATTGAATAATTTTTTATTATTAAGTTTTAATTGGCTATAAAGGTAAATTTTAAAACATCTCGTGTATAGACACCATAATTTGATCAAAATTTCACTTTTTCAAAATTCTTTTTTTTTATTAACCTCAAAAGAATTGTATGTACATTAATGACATATAAATTAATTTAAGAAAAATCATAAAATAAAAAAGTTATCAAAGTTTTAGTGAATCTTGATATTTTACATTTAGCTACCACCTTTAATTAAAAAATAATGCAAAAATAGTAAATACAATCATAACACTATAAAATTTATATTTTTGAAATCAAGATAGTGAGAGCTCTAATTAATTCTTGTTTCATTAAAAAATTTGATGAGGAAGACCCTCTAAAAATTATGGCAAGGCATGAAGGCCTTAGCCAAATCTTGAGAGGGCAAGGCATAGGTTTGGTCTCACTACACCTATCTCGAACCAAAATTTGAGCAAGGGAAAAAAAATCTTGTTACATGTTGTAAGAAATGGGTACCCATTATTTGAAATTCTAAAAATGGGTGCCCATTTTGAAAAATTAAAATTGACATTCAAAATACATTTAAAATCCCCCAAAAAATTAAAACAATTGAATTTTTTTGAAACTAGTACTCATTTTTTTAAAAAAGTAAAAAATGGGTATCCATTTCTAAAAAACTCAAATTTTTTATTTTTTCAAAAATGGGTACTCATTTTTTGAAAATAAAAAATGGGGACCCGATTTTTAAAAATGGGTGCCCATTTTTTAAATTTAGGATCAAGCCTAATACGAGTGCCCATTTGTTTAAAATAAGTAGTTGTTTCTAAAAGAGTGTGATCTTCCATGGACTTTTGTGGAATTGAGACCCAACTTCTTGCTTCTACCCTTAATTTTAGATTTTGTCTAAGCCTTTTTGATGATTATGCCAAAAGATTTTGCCATAGTTATGAATAGGAAGGGTGAAATTAGATCTCCTTATCTATTTCCTCTTGAAATGCTAAAAGAAACCTTCTAGTGTACAATTGATGAGAAATTTCTTTTTAGGGGTAACAATATAGATAAAAACAAGGTTTATCCATTGGTGTGAGAATCTAAAATCTTAAAGGGTTTTGCATAGAAATCTCCAATTCACTTTAACATATGCTTTTTGAATGTCTAATTTTAGGAATATGCATGTGTTTTTATTGATTTGGATTGAATTAATTAACAATTGGATGATGATAGCTTCATCTAATATTGATCTATTAGGCACAAAACATGTTTTTTCCTCAAAGATTAATTTAGGTAATATTGTTTTGAGTTTTTTAGGTAAAGCTTTCAAGAGAATTTTATATATCGTATTGCATTATGCTATTGGTTGAAAGTCCCCAGTTTCTTCATAGTTAGCTTTCTTAGGAATTAGGGCTGAAAAAGTATTATTAATTTTTGCTAAAAGAGGCCTAGACTTTCTTGTGGCTTCAATTGCTTTCCATAAGTTATTTCCTCATATATACCAACATTTCTAAAAGAAAAAATCTTGAAACCCATTGGGACCTTTTGATTTATCAGAATTAAGACTGATGAGGCTACTTTGATTTCTTCTTGTGTGGATGCCTTATTTAGGAATTTTTTTCCTCAGTTGTTATTAATTTTGGGATTGATCTTTTCATAATATTTTAAGATCTTAGATTCAAACTTTTATAATTCTTCAGAATGTTAGTGTAGTAATTTATAAATACTTCTACTATTTGGGAAGGATCTTCTACTATGTTACCTTCATTGTTTTCACTTTTTTTTATCCTATTGAATAATCCTAAATAGAGTTATTATTAAAAAACTTTGTATTACAATTGCCTTTAGATAACCAAGTTTCTCTCAACTTCTCTTTCCAAAATAATTCTTCTTATCTACTTGTTATTATCCATATCATTTTTTATAACTTCTTCATTGAGTCTCTTTAAATCTTCTTCTAACTCTAGTTTGTTTTTTAGATGTCAACGCTAAAATATTTTTTGTCCCATCTTAAAATATTTTCTTTTAAAAGTTTTAATTTGGATACAAAACAAAACATTCTTGATCCTTCAAAATTACTTTCTAGCCATCATTGCTTTATACTATTCATGAAATTGTTGTTGAGAAACCACATTTTCTCATACTTGAAAGGGTTTCTTAAGGGTTTTAGTTGTTCTAATATCTAGGTATGTGTAGGATCATGGTGGGCCAAACTATGGCCTTAAGTAGCGATGAAAAATCAGGATGTCAATGTTAGTCAACTTGATGTGAAATCTTAAACTAGGTATGAACCTTATAGCAAAAATTGTAAGAATATAGTCTATAGTAATTTAAATTTATTTTCTAAAACACTACCCTTTTTCTAATAAAAATATAATTTGATTGTTCAAAAATTTTAATTTCAATGCAAACCTATGATTTTTTTTAAGACAAAAATAAGTAGGTTTATGTCTGACCACCTTAATCACAATAAGATGGTAATTTTTTAAAAAAGATTCTAGATATGAGAAGTAGATTCGTATTTGGATGTAATGCATTTTTGTTGTAATTTTATTCCAAGGAAATAATTAGTTTTGAATTTTTTTCTACAACATTTTTTGGAATAAAAACCTTGTGTCTGACCACCTTAACTCAGTTAAAACTATAAAAATTAAAATTTACTTTTATTTTCCTCATAGTAGGAAAAGTATAGAGTGTGACACATATTTCACATTTTGGGAAGGTTATACTATTTTAAAGTTATAAATTTTTTCAATCAATTCTTAAATCAACACTTTATAAGTAATTCAATTAGAAATAAATAACAATTACTTACTAAATTTATAATTTGACACCAATTATATTGATGGAAATATAATAATTTCCTTAAGAAACCATTTTTATTTCATCAAATTTAGATGAAAAGTGATCTTTTTCATAACATCATTTTATGGCCAATCACAATCCTACACATACCAATCTCAAATCCATCAGGGTAATGATTGGAACCTACATTTGGTAATATTGTGGTCTGAATAGCATAATTGAAAGTTCTAAGATCACCTCTAAACCTAAATTTGTCCAACCTTCCATTATTTGAAAAAAGTTATTTCTTCTATTATACCACATGTAGACACCATTAGAAGGAGGAACTTTGGTTATATTATCTCTCAAAAACCAATCTTTGAAGTTTTTCATTGCTTGGGACACCATTTGTAATCCTCTAGTTTTTCCTTAGAAATCTAGTATGGTATTGAATGGTGATAGCTTATAAAAGCACCGATTTCATTCCAAAATTTATGTTTACTTGTTTTAAAAGTTGAACCATAGACGTTTGTTAGAATGAATTGAATATCATTTTTGAAACTATTAACTCTTTCCCCTATCTAATAATTATTTGATAGTAATCTTCTTAAATCTAATTTTTGGGATCCCATTTGATACCTATTCATCCTGAGGCTCCTTCAGACTCAACAAAATCAATTTTCCATAGTCTAAGTTTCTTAATTAGTTTTTCTCCCTCAATTTTACTTAATTTGGTTTCTTGGATTAGAATAAGTTCTAATTCAAATAAAGCTAAATTTCATTTAAGAAAGCTCTCCTTGTTATAGGAATTTAATCCCCTAACATTACATGTAGTTTGCCTTATTGCCTTGTAGGAACGAACTTCGCCTTCCTAACTTTTGAGACTTCTTGGATATTGTTTTAGTTTCCTACTTTTCTTGTAGCTTCTCTTAGCTTGGCTAGTGATTGCCTTCCTCTTTTCTTATTCTTTTTCCCACATCTTGGAGCCTCTATTCCTTCCATATTAAGTGTCAGACCTAGTTTTCAATGTATTCACTTGCATTAATACTGTTGTTTAAAATTAATTCATCCTCCAATTCCTCTTCATATTCTCTAAGTTCTTGAATAATGTGATCTTTGATGTCTGATATCTCATTATCTATGGTTTTCTTTGATTTACCTATTTTGTAAGCTCTTTCCTCTATGTTAATGTTAAAGTTTTAGTCAATTCAAATGTATTTATCTTTTATATTTGTGTGCTGATCTTATATGAGATATGAAGTTTATTAGTATTATTATTATTATATGTATGTATGTATGTATGTATATAATTCATATTAATTATTTGATTATCAAATAGACATGTCCCATGAAGGAACATGTCCATTCTTGTCCCATGCTCAATATAAATGTGAGATGATATTGCATTTGAAAAATACATACTAAATACAATGATAGTACTTATTACATTTGCAACGATCTAAGAAAATTAACATGATATCAGAGTAGGTTCCTCTCCTAGACCTATAAGGTTTCTAAAATGTGTACTCCATTATTTGATGTAGATAATATGGAAGGATTCACGCTAAGCACATGAAGAAAGAAAGATTCCAATATCATCTAAGCTGATTGTTAGTAACAAGTGCTTGCACTATCAGTTTGGAATTCATATAATTGATTGAAATGATAGATATCTTTAAGTTAATATCTACACTCACAATAACAATGTTTACACCACAAATATGTAAAGTAAATAAAATTTCCACCCTGGACATCAAATTACCTTCTATTCTCTATCTACTGCAACCTGCAAGAGCATAATGAAACTAAATTCACAAAGGACAATCATATATTATGATACATTTATATAATCTAATTAGTTTTTGGTAGCTACATTGGCACAAAGGAAATTCTTTGAGATTCAACAATTTATCAGGTAATATGAGATACAATAGTATGAAGACCATTGCACTATCCTCTATTTGTGTCAGTGAGATTGATTATGCTTTTATTCATAGAACTCTAGGAATTATCAAATATGAGAAACAATATTGATACATTTTTCAATGTATTTATATAAGAATGACCTTCATCATTAAGTGGAAGATTAGATGGTCCAATTGTCTGAGGAGTTACTCAATGAATGCAAGATCATTATTAAAGTGATTGTTTGAAAAATAAGGTTTTGAATTAAAAAATTAGTCTCGATGAACCATGTGGTTTGTTAGAATTCATGAGTCATCAAACATGAAAGGTGTGACTCTACATTGTCACTGTGATGTTTCCACTATGGAATGGGATCTAACATGGAGATTGAGATTTGATGTGCATAAAACAATAAAAAAAACTTTAAAGGATCACACTTTAGGTGTCTAATGTGTTGCACTAACACATAGATATACCCAATTTGAATTTTTGAGAGAACTAATGAATTGTTCACTTTATTTATTGGGTATCAATGAACCCATTTGAATAAAAGAAACATCAATTAGATTGATATCAAACATATATGATATTTAATCTCTATTGCCTTTGGTTATTATGATTAAATTATCAATTCTAGTAAAGATGGAAATATATATGCTAGACCTTTGTAATTACTCAATACATGTCACACAATGGTACTTGGGCATCTACATGGGTCATGTAATCATCGACGATGTAAAGAATGGTGCATACACAACAATATTCTAATGGTCAAAGAAATATGTTCAAAAAACTCCACCTACAATGGAAATAGTTTCATATAGAAGTTATTAAATGAAGACAAACTCATACCTTGTTAGATATCACTTTACTCACCCAAGTTAATATGAGATGGTGAGATATGTTAGTGAAGGTAAATGATTTGTTTAGGAAAAGAGGTGATTGTAAAGTCAATGAATGTATTATGTGTGACTTTATAATAAGTCAAAGGCCAATAGTTGGAAGAGACAAAAATCATACAATAAGTATTAACCCCTGATTGACTTTAAATTACTACACATATTTCATAGATCATTCCATAACTCCCACATTACAATAATGATTCTAGAAGAAATTCTAGTGTGTCACTTTGCACCCTTCACTTGAATGTAGTTGGAAGTTTATAAAAAAATTTCAACCAACGAGACCACTATCATTTAATATATCCTATCACACAATATGTGTACCTCATGGAACTTGTCATTTCATTGCTTGAAACATCAACAATCATAATTTCACCATTTTCATTAGATATCCTTAATGATGTCAACTTGTAACATTTTCAATGGTAATGATAATGTATATGGTCCTTCATAGTGGGAATGAATAATATAAGGGAAATTTTTGAAATTTTACTTAGAAATAGTAGGGGCCATGCTAGTATGAATATATGAGTCCCTTGCTAAGTAGGATTATGGTCAAACTCCCATATGAATATAATATTTGTGACACAAGCACCATTGGGACTCATTATCTTGTATATAGTTGGCAGCTAAGCTATTCAAGTAGATTTAATCATTTTATTTGAGGAAATAATGTGATAGACAATCATCAAAAAAGAGAGGCACATGTATATTTTAGAAGGATGTACGTATAATTTCAAAAAGTGCAAAGTCATGAGTTGTAAAAGAGTAAGACTAGCACTTAACCTTTGAAGGGTGCAAGGGTTAAGTCGATAGTCTTTATATTTTTCATGATGTTCTTGAATAGTTAATCATATTTTCTCCCAGTTTACTTCTTTATCCCATATTTATAGCTTTCTTATTCACACGCATAGACAATCCTTTCTCCCTCCCTCTCTCTATCTTATCTTATCCCTCTTTATGTTTCTTTCATATGCATCTATGCCCCATTTCTCTACTTTTTTTTAATCTACTATATGTATGTGCTCTATCTATCTATCTATCCACTATCCATCTATCACCTCATATATCTTTATCATTATCTCTCTTTATCTCCCTCTTCTCTTCTTCCTATTTCTCACCCTCCCACTTCCCTCTTTCTCTCTCCCTTCATAACTATTGTTCACTTTGATATTTGATTCTTATCCATGCATCTATACACTCTCCTCACTCCCTCACTCTCTATGTATCCTTCATTATTTAGCTATCACTCTAATTATTATTTCCTATATGAAATGAAAAACCTAGCTATTTAAAATCAGTAATTTAAAATTGTCTTTATCTCATCATATATATCTTTTCTCTCCATCCTACTCTATATTTCTACGTCTCCTTTTTTCAATATATCCATATGTCTTTCTTTAATACACTAACTTTACCTATCTACCATTCACCTCTCGTTATCTATATTCTATTATGTATATTTCTCTTTGATCTTCTCTATCACCTCACATATCTTTATCATTCTATCTCTTCATCTTCTCACTTTCCTCTCTCTTCTTCCTATTTCTCTCCCTCTTGCTACCTTCTTATTTGCCTTTCACTTTATATTTGTCTCCCTTATACACATCCTCCCTCTCTCTAATTTTTTCTCCCTATTTTTTAGTTTATTTTATTAGTATCAATCTTTTCACCTCTCTATCTCTCTCTCTCTTGTCTTCATGTTATTCATCTCAAAGTGGAGAATGATCATTGTTATCGATGATAAAAGTAATATATATTTAGTCTATATAATACAATTCAATAACTAAACTTTGAAATTAAATTAAAATTAGAAACAAATAAAGAGAAACTATTGAATTAATAAAATCACCTAGATTTAATCATTTTTAACAATGTAACGAATACCTATTATACAATCAAATCAATTTATTATAAGATATATAAACTCAAACTCACAAGATCCATATCCTTCTCCCTAAATGTTCATTATTCTAATTATTTATCCAAATAAAATAATGACAACATTCAAAATAAAATTTATAAGCTTATAGTAAGTTTCATATTTATATATATTATTATTTTTAATTATTATCTAATTTTATTTTTCTTCTCAAACATGAGAACTTTATATTATTTTTTTAATTTATATTAATTTAGAATTAATGTTTTTTAAAAATAAAAAGAATTAGAATGAATTCATTTTGAACTAAGGTTATGATAATTCTTTGTGCTTCCCTATTTTAGTTCTTAGTTTTTATTTTCTATGTTTCATTATTTTTGTTTCAATATTTTATTTTTTCTTATTATAATTGATTATAAAACTAGTTCTACAATTTAAATTTTAACCAAATTTTTTAATTGCCTAGACATTTTCATCCCTAACAATGGGGGAGAATTGAAATTCCTTTGAATATAGCTTTGTTGTTTCTAAAACACAACCCAAGTTTGTCACTTTGAAAAAAATAGAAAAAAATAATTAAACAAACAAATGCATCTATCATTTTGTATTTATAACGACATTTGACTAAGCATCTATTAACATAAATTTAAATTTCTCTTAAAATATGAAACATACAAAATAGAAGTAAAGTGAAAGGAAAATTTGACTTGAAATTATGGTTCCTTGGCATATTTGAAAATTGCAATCATTTCATTAGTCCCTCTTCATCTAGCTCACTTATTGGAGAATAATCAATATTAGGTTTTGATTGAAGTAGCAATATGAAGCTATATATGAAATTGGAAGCAAATTGTTGCATTTGTCACTGCTACACCCTCAAAGAAAAGGATTTTGTCACTATTGATATAGCTAGTATCAACAATGTGTAGTCATCTTGCTTGAAATTGCATACACTTGCTTTAAAGATGTTGTCTCAACCATTTCAAATCCAAATAGGGCCACCAGTATCTGACCTAGATTCCTCCATTCGACTTTTATCATTGGTTTCATTATATTGCTTGACTTCATTTTTTATTGTGAATTTGCACCTCTCGACAATCCACTTTGGTTGGAAAAGGACAAATGAAGATGTGCACAATCCTTTTACAATCTTTATATTTTTACTTCCCTTCTTGCATATGGGTATCTACATATTGTTTTCCATTTTTGAGAGGTGATGAAGTATCATAGTAGTGGCAAATACTTTTTCATGTGACTAAGTGTAACTAGGTGAGTGGCTCATTCTAATTTCCAAGCATATACTAATTTGGATTATTATCTCACATTACTCCCTCCAATATGCTGACTTATCTCTTATAACCTACAATAGACATATATATGTTTGATATGCTTGAATGTTGATTTACTTGTTAATACTCCAAGTGCAAGCCAATGCTTTTGATGTTAGATTTGTGCTTTGGTAGTATGTATAGCATCAAGTGATGCTTCCATTTCAGTTTGAGCTCATAAAATGTTTTATCATGTAATTGTTTTCTAAGACTGGCTTGCATTTGGATGGTGTCTGACAATGCCAAAAATTCAAAACAGTCTGACGCAAGTGTGCTAGGAAAAAATCTTATCGGCTTAAATATATAAAATAAATTTAAATTTATTATTTTGAACAAAAATGAGATTATAGGAAGAGACAAGCTTATGGGAAGAGACCCTATGTAACACCCCACCATGTGACCCAAAATAACATAACCTAAAGTTTTACTAAGTTTGTCAAACTTTTTTTTTTTTAAAGTTAAAGATAATAACTTAACAACAACAGTTATAACATAGTAGAAGTAATTAACATTCACATAAACACATACCATAAAAAAGATTACAATTCTTAAGGGTCCCATGATGTTGAATCAAATTTAAGTTTAATTAATAGTAAATCTAATATATAATAAATCCACATCAAATAATAATATACCAGTATGAATTCATTTAAATAATATACAATTATATATGATACCACTTGGAAATTTAAAAAAATGCACAATCATCCACTATTCAAGTCACAATGTATGAAAGGCTGAAATAATATACATCATCAAATAAATTACATCATCTCTTAAGATCTTATGAAATCAAATACTAGTACAACCATCCATCAGAAATACAAAAATAGATAGAAAGGAACATCAACACAAACACATCCAGCAATGAAAACTGACAGTTAGATCTCAATGGTATAAGAAAAAAGCACTACCACTCAACCTCATGGAACCTAAATGGCCCACTCCCATTGCGCTAAGGAGATAGTCTCAAGTCCCAAACAAGATAATAAACTCAAAAGGCAAAAACTAATATCTAGGTTCAAGGAACCACTTGAAAGATAACTATGGCAAAGGGTACTAAGACACAAGTATCAACTAATCCCAAAGGCAACATAGACATGTAGGAAATCTACTACACAAGCAAGCAAGTGTCATCACATGAACCAACTCTAGGGTTACTTGTCTAGTCTTTAATCCTCCACCCCCATAGTGACTCTGTGCGGCACTAGTATCCTTTTGTATTGACAAGTCATACTAACAAGTCAAATCTAAGGCTACCTAGCTAGTCTTTTAATCCTCCAAACTTGTGTATCTAGAAATGAGCTCTAATTTCCTTAATAAAGAGTTTTTTCCCCAAATTAAGGCTTTGATCATGCAATTATGTGAAAACCCTTTGTCTTTAATTACTATAATTTAATTTTCATGCACACACTTTATGCAATTTAACTAAAATAAACTATATTAAATTAAATCTTTCTCTCCCTTATTAATTTTCAAAGTGGTTTTAATAATATATTTATTAATTTGCAAGAGCCTACAACACATTAGTAAGTTGTGAGCCTCTCATCAGAGAGGTCTTGGGTTCAAATCTACTCCCAATTAACACATAATAATGATTAATAATAATAATAATAATTAACCTAGGCTTCAACCATTTACCTACTAAAATATATATATATATTTATATAAATTTAATTAATAATATTATTTAGAGTTTATTATTAAAATAAAATTCCTAAATTATCATTAAATTAAATAAATATAACTACACCACAATTAGAACCATAACTTTGTCTTTAAATTTTCATTCTTCTATTTAAATAAATTCACGAGACATTTTTTTACTAATATATTTATTAACCTAATTAATAACATTATTTAGAGCCTATTATTAAAATAAAACTCCTAAATAATTATCATTAAATTAAATAATATTAACACGTCAAAATTAGAACTTTAATATAATCTTTTAAGTTTAATTATTTTATTTTATTAATTCATGAGACATTTTAATAATATAAATTTATTAATTCAACTAATAATATTATTTAGAGTTTATTATTTAAAATAAAACTCCTAAATAATAATTATTAAATTAAATAAATTTAAATACATCAAAAATAGAACCCTTTTTTTTAAAATCAGTAAACGGCTAAAGCCTAGATTAATTATTATTATTTTTTCAAATTAATTACTATTATATGTTAAGCAAAGGTAGATTTAGACCCAAGACCTCCCACATGAGAGGCTTGCAAGTTACCATTGCGTTGTAGGTGTTTGCCTATCAAACATAGAGCTTTAGTATAATCTTTTAAATTTAATTCTTCTATTTAATTAATTTCTCAATCAATTAAATATAATTAAATATCAAATTTCTTCATAAAATTTCCATTAAATTAAATCATTAAATTATATTTTAATTTGATTTAATTAAAACAAAAAATCCCAACATGCCAAAAAGACTGAATACAAAAACCCATCATAAAGAACATAAAATTAAATCAAACATGAGGGTCAAAATCATGAGTTCATGTCACTTAATGATTTTGGAAATGTGAAACTAACTCAAATACTTGTCCTATTTTCTCAAACAATTGGCTTAGGGTTTAGGATTTGGACCCAAGATATATCTCCCTACTTATACCATTGAAATACTATGATAGGGTATGCTCATCCTAGCAATTCAAGGAAGTCGATACTTGGTAGTTGCAATCTACATAAAATCCATGCATGTACAAACACAATATTCTAAACTAAATAGGCAATGGTAGGAAGTGGTTCATCTTATAGATCTTGACTAGCCGGTGGCTATGACTCCCTTCCTCAACCACATAAAAAATATCAAACATAAAGAAAACATACATGCATACCATACACATGCAAGTATGGGGTAAGTATCCATAGAAACTGCATAAAAATAATTCATCTAACAAACATCATTAAATAATTGAAAGTCACTAAATGAATATATATATCACCATCAAAATAATCATGAAATAATTTAAATAATTATTATTGAAGTAACTCAACACATATATTAACTAAATATGAAATACAATTAATCAATTCTAATAACCCAACACTGCTTAACATAAAACAAAATTAGCAAACTTGCCTAAAAGAATTCGGCAATACAATCTAAAAAGTTAAGTAGGGATAGGCATTACATCCACTCCCCCTAGACTTAGGCTTACTCTCGGAAGCCTACAAGAAGGATAAAACTAAACTAGGGGTAGACATTATATCCATGCTCTCTAGACTTAGGCTTACTCTTGAAGGCCTACTATAGTGACTAGGGTAACTAAAAGTCAAAGAGTATTATCTACAATGTCAAATAAAAATCTCATTTAAGAGACTAATACAAATGAGTTAACTGTGTATACACTTTCAGTCACTTAGAGTGATATGATTCTAGTTTAATAATAAACCAAAAGCCATACTGATCCAACATTCATCATTTTTACAAATACTAAAATAGATCCCCTTAAACACTTCAAACAAAACATCAACATCTCTAAATCCATCAAAAAACATAAAAGTTATAATTTATAGAAATAAATTGAAAGTCAAGAACATAAATGTTATGAGTTTCCAAGTTTCATTTTAAAAAGTTCTGGTGCTCCTAATTTTCTTTGTTCAAATCATTTAGGTTCAAGTTTGTAACACTACTGAAGACACCCAGACATGAACAACATAGTGTTCACAAAGAAAATCAAAGGCATGATACCAAGTAAAGCATAATCAAAAGAAAATATGTCTGAAATCCAACTCACAAGTTATATAATTTTCACCCTTTTCTATGTTTCAAGTATCAAATCTAAAGTTTCAAGTTCCAAGTGTTCAATTTTGAAATTTCCAAGTGTTAGAGTTGCAAAAGATACATAACATAGTTTACATTTTATTTTAGTTTGAAGTTCAAGTTTTGATTTTGGTTAACTAGTTCAAGTGTTCAAGTTTGTAATGAGTACATGTCATAGTTTAGTTTTTGTTTCAGTTCAACTAGTTAACAACTAGTGGCATTCCAATGTACCCAGAGCTCCCAGTGTAGAAACTCAAGCTTTGATACTAGATGTAACACCCTACCATGTGACCTAAAATAACTTAACCTAAAGTTTTACTAAGTTTGTTAAACTTTTTTTTTTGAAATTTAAAGATAATAACTTAACAACAACAATTATAACATAGCGGAAGCAATTAACATTCACGTAAACACATACCATAAAACAAATTACAATTCTTAAGGGTCCCCTAACGTTGAATCACATTTAAGTTTAATTAATAATAAATCTAATATATAATAAATCCACATCAAATAATAATATACTAGTATCAATCCATTTAAATAATATATAATTATATATGATGCCACTTGGCAATAAACAGAATGCACAATCATCCATTGTACAAGTCATAGGGTATGAAAGGCTGGAAAAATATACATCATGAAATAAATTACATCATCTCTTAAGATTGTATGAAATCAAATACAATACAATAGCACAACCATCCATCAAAAATACAAGAACAGATAGAAAGGAACATCTACATAAACACATCTAGCAATGACCTCTGATGGTCAAATCTCAATGGTATAAGAAAAAGCACTACCACCCAACCTCATGGAACCTAAATGATCCACTCCCACCATGTTGAGGACATAGTCTCAAGTCCCAAATAGGATAACAAACTCAAAAGTCAAAAACCAACATCTAGGTTCAAGGAATCAACTGAAAGAAAACTATCTCAAAGGGTACCAAGACACAAGTATAAACTAATCCCAGAGGCAACAAAGACACATAGTAAATCTACTATGCAAGTGGACAAGTGTCATTATACAAACCAACTCTAGGGTTACTTAGCTAGTCTTTTAATCCTCGAGGCCCCTAGTGACTCTATGCAGCACTAATATCCTTTCATACTAAAAAGACATACTAATGAGTCAACTCTAAGGTTACCTAGCTAGTCTTTAAATCCTCCAAACCTATGTACCTAGAAATGAGCTCTAATTTCCTTAATAAAGAATTTTCCCCCAAATCAAGGCTTTGATCATGCAATCATGTGAGAAACCTTTGTATTTAATTACTATAATTTAATTTTCATGCACACACTTTGTACAATTTAACTAAAATAAACATTATTAAATTAAAGCTTCTCTCCCTTAATGGAGAAAAATTATGATTTGCAATTATTTCGTAACTGAACTACAAAAATGACAAATTTCTATAGAGTATGAAAAAGGCAGGGCAATCTTTTTTTCAAAAAAGTAGAAGAAAAAACCTTAGGCGGTTGCTTTTTAAATGGAAATTTGTGTCAAAATGTGTCTACTAAACAAGGCAGAAGGCGATTTCCCATGGCCATCCAAGATCCACATGAATCTAAATTCACAGTAGAAACAACAAATAGCTTCACCATTTTAGAGAAATTCGAGGGTAAACACCACAGCCATTGAAGGAATGAGGGGATTCAAATGCTAGGAAGCTACATCTAATATTCCTTCCCCTCTCTCAAATCTACCAAGTACTCACAAACCCCATTCATTCTTCACTATTGAACATCTAGACAATTAATTTAGGATTTTCAATTTAACCAAGTATGCCCATCCTCATTTTTGTGGGATGTCTCCCAAATAAATTCTTCATAGACCTATTGCATCACCCTAACTAGAAAGGTCAAGGGGTCAGCCATCATCTCATTTGATTTTCTTGACTTCATACATCCCCCAGCACCATCGGAAACCACCTTCGAATGCCCTCTCTCCACCAAACCTTAAGGTATCTTCTAGTTTGCAATCCTCAGTTAAACCTATAGATAATCTTGTAATTATTTCAAATCAAGTAGTCAGACTTGGATTGAGTGCCAAAGGGAGAAATATTTGTGATTTGGAATGGCCCCTTGAGAGATTTCCCCCTTCTATCTGATTAGCTAGAAGAAAATTGTGAGAAATAGGTAAGTATATTTCATTTCTCACATAGGATTCTTTACATACAATGTGAGGATGAATTTGTAAAGAAAGAATTCATTTTAGTCTCTAAGTGCTTCTTTAATGGTCATATTATCAAATTTGCAGAATGGTGTTATAATTTTTGCATAGAAAAGCTAGAATATAAGATTCCAACTTGGTGTAATATGCCTTCTCTTCCTCTAGAGCTACTCCAATTAGATATTCTTAAGTCTATAGGATCTGCATTGGGGAAAATTATTGGTATTGATTCTTAATATCATTGTTGCAATAATGTTAAAATGCTCATCAAAACCAAGCTCAATCATCCAACAAAGATGTGAAAGAAAGTAATTACAAACAAGGCCTCATATGACCTAAAATTGTAAATTTATGAAGGCAAAATATTAGAGATTTTAAAAATAGATGATACCAAAAAAATCAAACTCAAAACTCTTCCTCTCACTTCTAATTTTAGAAGTAAGTTTTCCTGGATGAGAATAATGAAGAAATAAAGGAATCAAAGGTATCTAGATCAGAAATCTCCTACAAATTCTCAAGATAAGTATGAATTTCAGATAGAGCTATTTTTTACAAAAGAAATAAGCTCTAGACGGACAGAGAATCCTCTAGTAGACAAAGGAAGGCTTAAATTAGTCATAGTGGTTGATCAGAAGGAGAAAGAAAAATTGATATATGATGGCCAATCCATCAAAAAATAAAGTTCAAAAGGGAAAAGAAAAATGTCAAGAAACAAGGTTTCAAGTAAGATTGGAGATAGAGAGCCTTAGCTCCCTTAGCATCAGCTGATAGATAAAGAAAAGGAAAATGGAAAATTCTAACACTAATACTACAAAGTTGAAAAAGGCAGAGGTTACACCTAATGATAAGTCCCCTAAACTTAACTCAAGTCATGCAAGCAAAGATGTTGAGTAGTAAGAGATCTTAAATTCCAAACAAGCAGAAGTCACAAGGGATAATAAAGGGGGCAATATAGAGGACATTGAGAATCATTTGTTATTCGACTTAGATGGGAAAAATGAAGAGGAATTTAAAATATAGAAGGAAACAAGTCAATTGGAGCATACTCAATTTCAAGAACCAGATGACAAAATATTAACTCTAGTTACCAATAATTTATAAAAGTTTTGGAAAACTCCAATAGTTACAATGAGCTCTTCATTTACTCCAATTAGCAATCAAGAGAACAGGGATATGAATACAAAGATAGCAGACAAGGTATCGATAAAAGAATTCTAGGATTTCTTGAACAAGGATAGCAACTTGGATCCACCAGCTGGTGAATTGAGCATATCAAAATTAGAAGAAGATAGTTTAAACCACCTTAATGATGAGCCAATTTAGGTTTTTTCTGTTGAAAATATTGATGAAAGCACTGATGCACAAAAGGAGGAATTAATTTAGAGAATCCTCAATTATGAGGGAATAACTACACTTGTGAAGACCTAAGAAAAGATTTATTAAACATTGAAAAGGAGAAAATCAATCTAAGCCAATCTCAGATGAAAGAGTCAAGAATAGGTTCAAAGAAAAAGGACAAAGATATCAGCAAAGATAGCAGAGTGGGATCAAATTTAGACTTAGGGAAACACTCTGGCCTCCTAAATCAAATACTAAAAGAAGTAGTATATGAAGAAATGAAAAAGAACTCTGATGAAAAGGTTTATGCTGCTAAGAAGGTAGAATCAAACTTAGACCAACATGGGATCCACATGAACCAAGAAGGTCTTAAATCTCCTAGCTATGGAAAATTAAAAGGTAAAAGAGGAAGAAGATCATTAAAGGGACTCAGGAGAGCACATGGGCATAGCAGAGAACAACATAAGATAGATCAGATTTTTAATGGTGGGAAGGGGAAGTGCCTTCCCAAGGAGGTTTGAAGATCATTTCATGGAACGTTAGGGGTCTTAATGCCCCTAGCAGAAAGAGGTTATTAAAACACAATGTCAAATCCTTTGATTCTTATATTGTTCTCATTCAGGAGACTAAACTAAATAAGTTAGAAATATATAAATTAGATAAAATATTAGGTCTTTGGAGTTCTATATTTCAAGAATCAATAGGGGCTTCAAGGGGTTTAGGGATCCTCTGGAACCCCCGAAAGGTCTACATAAATATCCTAAACATAAGTAACAACTAGATTAGTGGTTGGGTTCAGAGCTTAAAATCTAATCTCAAATTCATTCTCATTAATGTATATGGGCCTATTACAAACCTCAGTAAAAAAATTAGTCTAGGAAGACATTGGCTCATTTATGGATAATTTTAAGGACAATTTTTTTTTATTAGGGGGAGACTTTAACACAATTTTAAATATTAATGAAAAAGTAGGTGGTAATTAGCAATTATCACATGCTTCTAAAGACTTCAAGGTATGGTGCAATTTCACAGTTTGATCGATATACCAATTAACAATGGGATCTATACATGGAACAATAGGAGACAACATTTTGCATACATTGCTAAAAAACTTGATAAGTTTATGAAAAAAGGAGACCTGGATGCCAATAATGTAAATTTTCACTCTTCTATGCTACTAGTTGCTAGGTCTGATCACTTTTTGATCATATTTGAATTTTTAGAACCACATAAACCTATTAGGAATCTATTTAAATGTGAGAAAATGTGGTTTTTAGATCCCAATTTTATTAATAACATTAAAGAATGGTGGGTACAGGACAACTTTGAAGGATCTAAGATGTTTGTGTTTTTTGCCAAAATGAAGATGCTCAAGGAACGAATCCTCAGATGGAATAAGGAACATTTCAATAAAAAATTTAAAGAAAAATTAGATATAGAAAAGAAACTAAAGGATTTAAACTCAGAAGTGATCAAGGAAGGGATGGACAATACCAGCTATATTCTAGAAAAATATCTATTAGCAAGGCAAAAGGATATTCTAACCAGAGAGGAAATTTTTTGGAGACAAAAATCTAGAGATAGATGGTCAAATGAAGGAGATCAAAACATGAAATACTTCCACAATTCCACCTTATATAATAGATCAAAGAGTAGAATAACTTGTATCAAAAATCACTTGGGCATTGTAACAAATAAACCAAGAGAAATTGCAGATACCTTCGTAAAATATTTTCAAAATATGTTAAACAACTATGAAGGTTTGAATAGAATAGTGCAAGCTAATCTACTTAAAGTGATTCCAAAAATTGTCACATTGGAAGACAATAAGATTTTAAATAAACCTATTTCATTGGAAGAAGTTAGGAAGGTAGTTTTTGACATGAACCTAGATAAATCCTTAGGCCCAGATGGCTTTCAAGCTTCTTTTTTCAAAAATGTTGGGATATTATAGCTACAGATCTCGAGAAAGCAATTGAAGCGTCAAGAAATGGTGGTGCTCTATTGTCAAAGATCAATCATTCGTTCCTTACTTTGATTCCCAAAAAGTTAGAACTTGAAACCCTGGGTGATTTCACACCAATCACTTTATGCAACACTATGTACAATTTTTTTTACAAGATCCTAGCTAATAGGTTAAAGGATATACTTCCTAAAATAGTATCAGAAGAACAAACAGGCTTTGTGTCAGGTAGATCTATTCTGGATGGTATAATTACCATACAAGAGACAATTCATTCAACATGTATGAACAAAGAGCTATGTATGTTCATGAAATTGGATATTCAAAAATCATATGACATGGTTGATTGGAGATTCCTCTGCAAGGTTTTGGAAGGTTTTGGCTTCTTCCATCAATGGATCAACCTCATTTTCAAATTCATATCCACCCCAAAATCTCAATTCTCATTAATGGAACACTAGAAGGTTATTTTGATATATCAAGAGGCATTAGATAGGGAGACCCATTATCCCCCTCTCTATATCATAATGGTAGAAGCATTTGGGAGAGTAGTGGTTGATGTGCATAATAGGCAAAAAATCTTAGGTATTACTGTCACTAAAAACATGCCTAATATTACTCATCAACAATATGTTGATGATAACATCTTATTGGGAAAAAGTAGAACTGATGAGACTCTTGGACTAAAATCCATCATTAAAGAATACATGGAAGCCTCTGGTCAAAAATTTAATGAGTTTAAATTTGAGATTTACTTTATAAATATGAAACCAACATTAGAATAATAGATTTGCAAAATCATGGGATAGAAAAAATGTCTATTCCCCTATGAGTATCTAGGAATTGCCCTAGAAAAGGGGTTGAAATCTAGCAAGGTATGGTGCAATACCTTAGAAAAAATGGATTTCAAGCTTGGTTTTTGGAAGGATAAATGCCTAACAAAGGCTGGAAAATGTATTAAGATCATATCAATATTATTAGCTATTCCTACCTTCCCTTTATCTTGTCTCCCTTTGTCCAAGAGAAACCTCCTCAAATTTGAATCCAAAATGTAGAATTTTCTCTAGAAGGATTGTGAAGAGGACAAAAAAATAGCTCTCATTAAATGGGAGAACATTTGTAAACCTAAGGATTTGGTTAGGGATTAAGAATTTACAGTGGTAAAATAAAGCCCTAGGGGCAAAACTCATTTGGCATCTCTATAAGGATAGAGATCACAAATGGGCCAAGATTTTATACAATAAATATCTTAATGAGGATGACCCTTTATTAATATTCAAGATGAAAATCCCTCTAAAAGGGTCAGAATGTTGGAACTTTGTGCTAAAATGTCACCATTTCATCTCATATTATTTAACTTAGGTTGTCGGTAAGGGTGAAGAGGCCTTGTTCTGGGAAGATTTGTAGGATGGTCAACCCCCATTACATCTTAGTTGCATACCAAGGATCTCAAAGAAAAATTAATTACTCTATGGGGAAACAAAGTCTATGACTACAAGGCTATGGTTTATGAAGATGGTGTACCTAAATGGGTGTGGAAATATCTAGAGGGTACAAAGGTGGATGCTGAAATGGTTAAAGTTTATGAAAAGTTGTTAGAAGGCAGAAGAATTAGGCAATCAAAGAAGAAAGATGAACCTATATGGGCAGCATCTAATGATGGTAAGTATAGCGTGAAAAATGGCTATAGGACTATATTAGAGTCTCATAGATGGGACAAAGTGGATATTCCACTCAAGCTATGTTGGGACTCCTCGTGTCTCCCAAAAGCAAGATTCTTCTTATGGCTAGCATTCCAAAATAGAATTTTGACTATGGATAGGTTACACAAGCTTGGTTTCCAAGGTCCATCTAGGTGTGTCTTATGTAAACTAAACAGTGAAGACTTTGATCACATCCTTTTCAATCGTCCTTTTTCCCAAAAATGTTGGGAATGGCTTAGGTGCATGTTGGGGTGGTCAACACTATTACCAAATTCTCTATCTGATCTTCTCAAGGGATGGCCCATTAACTAGGTCAAGGGTGTTTACAATAAACTATGGAACATTTTCCCTTCCATTCTAGTGTGGGAAATTTGGAAGGAAAGGAATCATCATATTTTTCGTAATCTAGAATTGGAACCTGAAGAGCTAATTATAAAAATGGAAGCCAACATTGTGGAAACTACTAATTTTCATCTTAGAAATGCTCAAAAAGAGGAAGGCTCCTTTTCCATATGGGATGAGCAAATGAAGAAGAATTGGACAAAATTGATTAATCAAAAGGACTTCAACTATGTCACAAGTTAAGATTATCAAAAGTCATTATAGAGGAGATTCATAGATTATCTTAAATGCATTTAGAAAATGAACAACCCCTAATTGTTTTCTCAACTCCAATTTAGAAGAAGTTCTCACTCTCCTAGATAAGCTCGCAGATAGTAGGATCTTCCACATATATAGGGAAGGCAATCAAAAAGCAGATAATTTAGTAAATTTGGGGGTAGATGGGGTCAATTCCTTAATCATAAAAGATGATTCATCTCCATCAAAATAACTATGGTCAATTTACTTATTTTCTCTAGCTCGACCCTCTTATTTTATTATTTACATCCACAAGTATATATCCTCAGTTTTGGATATATATATATATATATATATATATATATATATATATATATGTACATATATGTATACATATATATATACATATATATGTACATATATATATACATATATATGTACATATATATATACATATATGTGTACATATATATCTATATATATATATATATATATTCATCCACCAACTATTCATCCTAATTTCATGTTGATGGATTTTTTGATTTGATTTCAATCATATTGTCTCAGTTGTTTTATAGTTTTTTATGATATTTCATACTTAGCAATGGTTTTCGTATATAGTTTGTTGGCTTCCCATCATGAAATGGGATGGGCTCTTTATTAGCCCTAATTTTTGATGCTAGCTTTAGCCATTTCCATTATATTTCCATCATGAAGATGCTAAGGCCAACTCATGATGAGTTTTAGCATATTACATCGTTGGATGACATCACATCTAGATCTTTCTAGGGGCTTCCTTTGTCTTTATTTGGGTATCATCTCCTATCATTATTAGCTGCCGACCTCCTTCCTTAAACATGGAAATGAATATTTGTCTTTATCATGTATCCAAAAATCAAACAATGGTTTTTTGTGGAAATGTCAAACTAGAGAGAAGGAATAGCATTCTCGACCCAGTGGATGATATATCTTAGATCACCATAGCAAAGCCATCAGGGAAGGGGTTTTCAACTATCAATTCACTTGGAGGACCAACAACGCTATCATCGGCTCCTTCATCAGTTGCATGGTGAGGACAAAGGTGGAGGTAGAGGCCATTATCAGACTTTGCATTGACATATTTGTTCTGACTTGGAGGAAGGGATTGGAGAAAGCTGTAAACAACATTGATGACAAATTTTGAATCCCTCTACCAGAAAATTATATGAAACTGCCTTTGGGGTCCCCTAAATTAGAAATTTCTTACCGACGTCTATCACTGGTAATTCAAGAGAGCTTGGCCTTTTATCATGAGTGGCCCAAGATGGAGCCAAGCATCCATTTTCTACTTCATTGGAGAGGTATCATAGCTAATGATAGCAGAGAATGGTTAATGAATTACCTCAATCTATCCAACACCTACATTCAAGCTGGAGTGAACTTTGACAATCTTGATGCCCTAGAGTTCTGCATGCTAAACTCAAAAAATTCTAGTAACACTAAGACTGGCTTCAAATTCCCTCCTAATTATCATGTAGACAACCCTAACAACATACCTAAAGTTATCATGGTGGTCTAGAAGTAAGGTGTTGCCTCTGATGTCCTTTTGGGATTTTGCTCTAGTTTTGTTAGGGTTTATTACATAAAGCTGATATATATCAAATAATATATAGTTTATGTTGTAAGTAGTTTGATCCATAGATACTATATGATCAGTAATGGCCTATATGTACAAATTATAATGTTTGTCCTCTATTTTGTAAGAAGCTCTATATCTTAGATGATTGTAGTAATGTCCACTTCTATTATCATGTAAAAATATTTTGTTGAGTATAAGAAGTATATTTTATATTATTGTTTGCTTGATAAGATTTGATCACGGATGCCCATGACTTAAAAGTGTTTGGGTTTTTGTTTCAGATCTTTCAATTTCTAATGCTTAATGCTTTTTCAGGTCTAATCTATTTAAAATTTGAATTTGGGGTTACATAGTTTATTAATAATCCTTATTTGGTCTAAGGCTTTATCATTTACTTTTCTCGTTTAATGGCATGCTTACTTTAATAATCATTTGATGGAGATACGATTATAGTACATTCCATTATATTTTGACTCAAATCTTATACTCTACATGTAGGGCAATATATGATAAATTAGATTAAGTTTCATTATTGTGACTTGTAATTCGATTCTATGGTGTTGGATGGTGTTTAGTAGATTTTATTAATTTTGTACTCGTCTAGAGGATTTGATGTAGCTTCTACTAAAGTTTCAATTCCTTCTTAGCTTGACGGAAGATCTGTTAAGCTTTGGCTAAAGTCTTAGATTAGGGTTCTTCTCCTTTAGGTTAGGGTTTGGTAGTTTTGTTTCAAATGGCTTCAAATTGATAGTAGAAACTCAAAGCTTAGATTAGAGATTCTATCAGGTTGCTTTGTTATCAACTTTGAGAATGGATGAGAGGAGTTTCTTAGGATTGTCTATTTCCTCTTTGAAACAAAGTAGATTTGGACTGGTGATTTGGATCTTGCTGGTAGTTGGCTCTGAACATGGACTTGGTGCTAATGGTAATCCACACATAATTTGAATCTAGATTGTAGGGGTTTTGGAGACCCATAAAGGATTGTTAGGGTTTATGGTACTATTTAGACTAGGCTCAGTTGTTTAATATATCTTGATAATATAAGGAATCTATTTTTTGTTTATAGGTATAGCTTTCTGATGGACATCTAATACTGAGCATTCTTTTCTTTTTCTTTTTTCTAATGATCCTAGCCTTTATCTTTGAGTATAGGATTTTGCAACTCTCGGTATCCATGTTAGGCGGTCAATTTAATTTTGTTTATATCATTTTCTAACCTAGTTGATTGTTCAAGCTTAAAAGGAGGGACTATTGCTCTAATCAAGAGGTTTATAAGCACATAGGCGGTACTCAACTCCAGATTTATGTGAACTTTGATAAATGTATTGATAATTTGTATTCAAAATGGATATTATTTGGTAGGGGTATGCCCCTCTTATGCTGTAATTTTGATAATGTATCTAAAAGGACATGATCTCACTAGGGTATGCCCCTTTTAAGCTGTAATTATAAAGGACATTTGTCCTGGGCTAGAGTAAAGGTTTTGTTCTCTATTTTTCCTACCAGTGCCCATTTGAATGGAGTCAAGCTGATGTAACTTATTTATTTGAATCAATAAAATCAATCAAGGCCTCGGCTGTTTACCGATAATAATAAAAAAGCTTTCTCTCCCTTATTAATTTTTGAAGTGTTTTTAATAATATATTATTAATTTAATTAATAATATTATTTAGAGTTCATTATTAAAATAAAATTCCTAAATAATAATCATTAAATTAAATAAATATAACTACACCACAATCAGAACCATAACTTTATCTTTAAATTTTCATTCTTTTAATTAAATAAATTCATAAGACATTTTTTTACTAATACATTTATTAACTCAATCAATAACATTATTTAGATTTTATTATTAAAATAAAACTCCTAAATAATCATCAATAAGTTAAATAAATATAAATATGTTTAAAATAGAATTTCAATATAGTCATTTAAATTTAATTCTTTCATGCGCATTTAAAGAACTTTTTAATTAAAATATTCTTTTATATTTTCTTTTCCTTCACTTTATTAATTAGTGCAAGCACTATTTAAAGTATAGTTTATTATTTAAATTAATAAGAATAATTTAAGCTCATTATTTAAATGCAACTCAAATTTTTGTATTAAAAATAACGAGTTCAACAAAACACCGAGCAGCAAAGAGCCACCAAAATTCAGAGGACAAGCCTCACACAACAAAATAACCAAGAGTTACATATAACCAGAGCAAAAGAGAGAAAAACAACTAATGTAACCCTTCCTCAAAGGTATCCACCCACGTAATCCATCCTTTAGTGCCTTCCATCCAAACCAAGTTTTTATGATCTTGGATTAGCTGATGCCTGTAGAGCATATCTCTAATAGTGTCCTGGGGGTTTCTTTTAGTCTCCATGCTGATGTGGTTGATAGTTCAATTGAAAGTGAGCATGTTGTCCAAGTGCAACTTCCAAAGATAACCAACCTTCACTTCATTAGAAAAGAAAGTGACATAGCCATATTTAAGTAATCTTTTAAACTTCGCCTTGTTGACTTTTTATAGTGATCTGGATCTGCGAGTAAATTTTGAAATATGTGAGACTTCAGAAAGACTCAATAAGCAATCTGGAAATATTTTTAAATCTTTCTTCATTTTTGCACTTCCAAATTTTCCACAAAATGTTAGCTAAGAGAATATCCCAAAACATGATAACATCCTTCTTAGCATTAAAAAAAAAACCAGTAATAACTTCAAGAATGCTGAAGGTAGTAGGGATAGAGATGCCAAACATCAACCAAACCTCTTTAGCAAAACTGCACTCAAAAAATATATGTCTTCCTGTTTCTGGGACTTTGCAAATGCTGCAAATGTTAGTATCAGAGAAAGAGTTCCTAATAGGAAGCTTATTGAGAATAAGAAGCCATTTAAAACATTTAATTTTGGGATCAATAGAACTTTTCCAAAGATTATCAAAAATCTTATTCCAAGAAGAAGTATCGAAATTAGTATACCAAGTATTATTAATATGACTGATAATCTCATCATTTCTGTTAACAATAGAGTAAATATTTTTAGCTTTAAGACTAGAAATGATAACACCACCCGGCCATTTAATTTTCTAATGCATATTAGAATCAACATGGCAAAGAGTAGGAAAAAAATTGCTAGCCCTGACAATCATATTATAAGTCTTCTTATGAGAGTCAGGCAACTTAAACTTGCTTTTTAATTCATCCCACTGAATGAGTCTATCATTTTCAAAGATGTCAATAAGTTGGTTAATACACAGATTGGCCCAAGCCTTGGCTGAGCAACCTTGAGTAAGAGCAAGGGGCTTATTACCAAGCCTAAGGTTCCACCAAATGGACCTTTCCCCATGGAGGGTCTTATCATCAAAAAAAACTTTATTCGTGATGAGATGCCTAACATGGTTCCAGGCTTTCCAAATGGACTTGAAAATAGCTGAGCCTTGAACGTTGATAGGAAAATCACCACAAATAAGATCAGTAAGGGGAAGATGCTTCTAGAATTTGGCATTCTTAGGATAACCCCTTTCAATGTTATTACAAATGAGAATTCTCCAAGGATCATCTCCCTCCAAAGCATGAAAAATCCATTTAGAGGCCAAAGCAAGACCACTTAGTCTTACATCTTTAAGCCCCAAGCCCCCAAAGATCTTATCAACATGACACCAACTCCATCTGACAGAATGGGTTTTACTATTTCCTTTCCCATCCGACCAAATATAATTCCTGATAACTTTTTGAATTTCCAAAACTTGATAATCATTAAACATCCAAGCAGACACATAGTAGATATTATAAGAAGAGAGAATTTTCTGACAGACTTGAACTCTACCGGCAAAAGATAGATACCTATTGTGCCATTTATTTAACTTATTATGGATCTTATCCTTGACCCAACTCCACATATCCTTTAAAGAAGGATCAATGGAGAATGGAATACCCAAATATCTAACAATTTTTGAGGGACCCCCCCATTGGAAACCAAAATTACCAAACCAATCAAGAGGCTGGTCATTACAACCAAGACAAATAGACTTGGCTTGAGATAACCTAGCCCTAGAAATCTTAGAGAAAAAAATGAGTTTATTAATCAAAGCTTCGAAGTTGGACTCAGAGATCTCATGAAAAATAGAGGTATCATCAAAAAACTAGCAATTAATAATCTCTTTATTATTAGGAAGGGTGATGCCTTTGATAGCAGGAGAAAAGGAGTTGCCTCTAAGAATGTAGAAAAGAGCTTTTGAAGCAATAACAAAGAGGGTAGGGGCAAGCAGACAACCTTGTCTAATAGATCTACCCAAAGGGAAAGGGGCTGAAAGAGAACCATTAATAGCAATTTGAGCATGAGCATCTTTAAGAAGCATTTTAACAATATCGCAAAAGAAAGAGGGGAAGCCAAAAGCTTGGAGCATCATAATAATGAAATCCCACTCTATTCTATCATAGGCCTTTTCAAAATCTAGCAAAAACATAACAACCTTTTGATTAGTATGCTTGGCCCAATTAAGAGCCTCCCAACTAGTAATTAAATTCTCTAAAATATATCTACCTTTAACAAAACCAGTTTGAGTAGGACACTAATTTTGGAAGAATAGACTCCAATATTTGAGACATGATTTTAGAAAGAATTTTGTAAGAAACATTTAGGAGAGTTATAGATCTCCATTTTTTTATGAGGGATTTATCACCTTCCTTAGGGATGAGCTTAATAATGCCAGATTTAATATCTTTACCAAGCGAACCACTATCAATGGCCTCATTGTAGACATTAAGTAAAGTTCGACAAACCCATTTACTGTTGGCCTTATAAAATTCCACAGGGAGCCCGTCAGGTCCTGGGGCTTTATCATTGTTAAGAGAACTGATGGACTTTTCAATTTCCTCTAGGGATATAGGCTGCTCAAGATCAGAAGCATCACTATCCGAGATCCTCTTGGGGATAAGATTCCTACATTGCTCTCTAAGAATCCTGGCCTCCTGAGAGTCCTTAGAAGTAAAAAGATCTTCATAGAAACTAGAAAACTCTTTTTTAATCACATCAGCATCTGAAATCATTTGATTGTTAATGAGTAATTTATCGATACTCTCCTTAGCCTGTTTATGTTTAATAAGGCTGAAAAAAAACTTACTACCTCTGTCACCAACTTGAAGCCAATGAGCTCTAGAACGAATCCGAGCACCCAAAGCTTTCTGATGTTAGTGATTTCTCAAAGCATCCTTAGCATAAACAAGTTGATGACAGAGATAGGGGTTATCAAAATTGCTTTGAATGGCCATCTCAGCATTGTATAAATTTTTATTAAGCCAAGATTCCTTATATCTATAATCCTTGGCCTTTTTTTGACCAACCGTCCTCAGCAAATTCTGCCATGCAGAAATATTCATAGTCCACCTATCAATGCAAGATAATGAGGGATAATGAGACTCATTAATTAGTCTAATGATTGAGATGGCAGCAAGAATGTCTTCATCATTCAACAGGCTAGTCTTAAGAATGAATTTATTATTAATAGTATTGTGCAAAGTAGTAGAACCACCCAAATTGATAGAAATAGAAATAGGATGGTGATCTAAAAGAGTAGTAGGGGAAACAACCACTAAATTATTATGCTTATCTGGGATCACAGAGAAGAAGTTTTTATTCAAATAAAAGCGATCCAGTCTAGAGTAGATTCTAAATTGGCCTTTCTGGTAATTACACCAAGTATACCAAAGACCGGGATTAATATTTTTGTTCCCTCTTAACGGGTCAAAAAGAGATTTAGAAGATTTAAAATTATTCCAGGAAAGTTTTTCCTGATCTTTCCAGGAGAAGGGAAGACCACCCAACTTATCTTCTTGATCCTCAACCATATTGAAATCACCCCCAAACATCCAAGGGACATCAGGAAGCGAAGAAAGCCAGGACAAAAAACTAGACCTTTCTTTGTAATCATTGGCAGCATATAAAGAACAGATGCCGAAATCCATGTCATTGTGATTGAGAATCAACCAAATAGCTCTGTTATAGGGAGAGAACCCAAAGATTTTGATTTTAGATCCCCATCTAGGGTTGACTAACATAGCCACTCCACCCCTCCCTTGAAAGTGATTAGTGGAGAACTTGATAGCATCGTGCCAAATGAAATTGAGATTGGATTCGAGACTGAATCTAGTAGTTTTGACTTCTTGCAACATGCAAATATCTATATTATGATTAGCACTGAGGAAATTTTTAATGACATACTTTCTATCAGGACATTCAAGTCCTCTAATATTCCAAGAGATAAAATTCATTGAGACAAAGCTTTAGGGATTGACACTTCAGGGCCTAAAATTTCCTCCATAGGAGAGGCATCACCAAGGACTGTTTGATTCTGCCTTTTGTTATTCTTAATTTTGTTTTTTGAGCCCAGAGGTCTCCCCTTCCTCTTAGAGGTGAGTATATCTTCATCATCTGAAAGAGACGAGGAAACAAGATCTTGCATCACGGGCTGATTGAAAGCAGGTGTGGCTGGTATGATTTCAATGAAATAATCATCAGAGAGTTCTTGAAACTTTTTAGTAGGGACCTTAGGGTCAGGGGCATTTGAAATAGGGGCAAAAATCATAGTGGTTTCTTGAGCTAATATATTGACCATAGGGGAATCGAACTTTGCTAATTCCTGTAAAATACCAAACGAATTATCAGATGAAGTAGGCTGGGGGACAGGCATACTTAAAGGCACATAATTCTTATTAGATCATTTTTTCCTTTTTTTCGTAACAGCTTGAAAACCGTCGGTATCCACGATACTAGAAACAAAAGTAGAATCAAAGGAAGGAGTCGGCCGAGAGGAGAGAGGTGTATGTGAAGTAGAGAAGGGAGGAGGAGAGGTGTTAGGTTGAACAAAGGAAGAAGGGATAGATTGAGAGAGGGAGGGATTATTCACCATGGGAGGAGAAGGGTTCTTTTGAGGATTTTTTTTGAGAATAGGACAGTCTTTTCTCAAATGTCCTTCTTTTCTACATAAAAAACAAGCATTTAACCCTCCCAGAGATTCAACAAGGCAAGAAATCTTGTCATTAACAATGGTAATAGAGAGCTCATTAGGAAAATCTTGGCCAGGTTTCAAAGCAATAAGCACCCTGGCATCAAGATGAGGAATCAACCGAGCCGAGTTATCCATGCGAAGGAATTTACCTAGAGGAGCAACCAGGTAAGGAATAAACCGCCACAAAAAAGGCAGAATATTTTTAATGAGGACCCATTTGGGGGCCGAAAGAGCCACGATTTCATCAAGATTAGCTTCAGCATTCCAAGCTAAAGCTCTGAAGGTTGTATTACCCACCGTTTAGTATTACTCAAATTTAATAATTATTAATTAAATAATCACAATAAAACAATATCAAGTCTTTAATCTTTTAATATTTTAATTATCTTTTATGTTTTCATGCACACTTTTTGCAATATAAAAAATCTTTATTAAATTTATTTTCTTTCTCATTTAATTAATTTATTACATTTTAATTTCAAGCATAAGCTTTATGCAATTTAATTAAAATAACTTTATTAAATTTATGTTTTTTCTCTTTACAAGATGTTTTAATAATATGTTTATTAATTCAACTGATAATATTATTTAGAGTTTATTATTTAAAATAAAATTGTTAAACAATTATTATTAATTTAAATAAATATAATTATGCCTAAATTAGAACTAAAACTTTATCTTTAAGTTGATTTCTTTTATTTAATTAATTCCTGAGATGTTTTTTAACAATACATTTATTAACTTAATTAATAACATTATTTAGAGCTTATTATTAAAATAAATATACTAAATTACTATCATTAAATTAAATAAATATAAATACATCAAAATTAGAACTTTAATATAATCTTTTAAATTTAATTATTTTATTTAATTAATTCATGGGACATTTTAATAATATATTTATTAATTCAACTAATAATATTATTTAGAGTTCGTTATTTAAAACAAAACTCTTAAATAAAAATTATTAAATTAAATAAATATAAATAAGTCAAAAATTGAACTTTAATATAATATTTTAAATTTAATTCTTCTATTTAATTAATTAAATATAATTAAATATCAAACTTCTTTATAAAATTTCTATTAGATTAAATCATTAAATTATCTTTTAATTTGATTTAATTAAAATAGAAAATCACAACATGCCCACAATACTGAATTCGAAAACCCATCATACAGAACATAAAACTAAATCAAACATACAATCAAAATCATGAATTCATGTCACTTGATGAATTTGGAAAGGTGAAACTAACTTAGATACTTGTCCTATTTTCTAGGACAATCGGCTTAGGGTTTAGGATTTGGACTTAAGAGTTATCTTCCCACTTATACCATTGAAATACTATGATAAGGTATGCTCATCCTAGCAATTCAAGGAAGTCAATACCTGGTACCTGCAATCTGCATAAAATTCACGCATGTACAAACACAATATTCTAAACTAAATAGGCAATGGTAGGAAGTGGTTCATTATATAGATCCCGACTAGCAGGTGACTACGACTCCCTTCTTGAACCACATCAAAAATATCAAATATAAAAAAAACATACACGCACACCATACACATGCAAGTATGGGGTACCTATTGATAGAAATTGCATAAAAACAATTTGTCCAACTAACATCATTAAATAACTGACAATCACTAAATGAACATATATCTCATCATTTGAAACAATCATGAAATAACTGAAATAACTAATACTAAAGTAACTCAACACATATGGGTATGTGCAGGATCATAGTGTACCAAACTATGGCCTTAACTGGCAGTGAAAATCAACAAATCAGGTTTATGTCAACTTGACACATAATTATGAAGTGGTTATGGACTTTATATCAAAAAGCTGTAAGAAAATAATCTGTAAAAAATTGAATGTAGTTTCTAAACTACTAGGCCTTATTAGGAAAAAATAATAATTAATTGGTCAAAAGTTTAAATTTTAATGCAGTACTAAGAAAATTTCAGCGCGAAAATAAAAAGTAGGTGTATGTCTGACCACCTTAATCAAAATTAAATCATAATATTTTTTTAATATAATTATAGATATGAAAAGTAGACTCATTTCCGGATGTGAAGCATATTTTTCGGTATTTTTATTCCAAATAAATAATTAAATATGAATTTTCTACCAAAACTTTTTCTGAAAAAAAAAGTCGTGTCTGACGACCCTAACTAATAGAAAATTTTACCAAATTTAAATTTTATTTTTTTTCTTATACTAGCCGAAGTATAGAATGTGACACAACTTTTAGATTTAAAAAATGTTATACCATTTGAAAGTTATAGCTATTTTTCAATCAGTATGTCAATTAGCACTTTACAATAATCTTCATTGATAATTAACTAATAAATACTTATCAAACTCAGAATTTGACAGAAATTATATTGATTCAATCTAAAGAGTGATATTAAAAAACGCTTTTCGTTTCATTGAATTTCAATCAAAATAACACTGTCAGATGGCTATCCGAAGTCTGAGTATCACTAAAACCCTCTTCAGACACATCTTTTGGGTTGACCGGGTAGGCTTGGTAAATACCATGCCTAGTCGGATATCAGATATGTTGCGGGTGGAATATTTCAAATCCCAACCCATTTTGGAGGAAAAATTGGGTTTAAACGTCATAGCTTATGATTTATAAATTATTTCACTTATATTACTATGTAAAGACGTATTTTAATATTATATATATATAATAACATAATGTAAAGATATAAGATATAATCTAGCAATATATAATAATATATTATGTTAATCTTATTACAATCTATAAATATAATTTATATTATTATTATTTTTACTAAATATAATAACGTAATTTATATATATATATAAAATACATATTATATATTATTATATTAATATGTATGTTATTAATATATATATATAATAACATAATATTTTCATTAAATATAATAACGTAATACATATATATATGTTATTAATATATATAATAACGTAATATTTTTATTAAATATAATAACATAATATATATATATATATATAAATATAATTATATATTATTATATTAATATCTATGTTATTAATAGATATGTATATTATTAATATATATGAGTCAAAAGGGGTCATAGGTCAACCATTGACCCCCTTTGATGCATTAAATGACGACATATGTCCTTAGGGGTCCTAGTACCAATAAAGACATATTAAAATGGTTAATAAGGGTCAAAAGGGGTCATAGGGTGATCTATGACCCCTTTTGACCCATTAAATGATGATATATGTCCCTACGAGTCCTAAGACCCCGAGGGACATATTTGAATCATTCATATGGGTCAAAGGGGGTCATAGAGTGACCTATAACCCCCTTTCACCCATTAAATGACAACATATATCTCTAGGGGTACTAGGACCCCTAGGGACATATTCGAATGGGTAATATGAGTCAAACGGGGTCATAAGTCTCTTTGACCCATTAAGTGATGACATATATCCCTAGGGGTCCTAAGACCCCTAGCAACATATTCGAATGGGTAATATGGGTCAAAGGGGGTCATAGGGTGACCTATGACTCTCTTTGACTCAATAAATAACGACATATGTCTCTAAGGGTCCTAGAACCCCTAGGAACATATTCGAATGAGTAATATGGGTCAAATGACAACATATGTCGCTAGGGGTCCTCGGACCCTTAGGGACATTTCGAATACTTCATATGGGTCAAAAGGGTTCATAGGGTGACCTATGACCCTCTTTGACCCATTAAACGATGACATATATCTCTGGGGGTCCTACTACCCCTAGGGACATATTTGAATCGTTCATATGGGTCAAAGGGGATCATAGGGTGACCTATGACACCCTTTGACCCATTAAACGACGACATATGTCCCTAAGGGTCCTAGAACCCATAGGGACATATTGGAATCGTTCATATGGATCAAAGAGGGTCATAGGGTGACCTATGACCTCCTTTGACCCATTAAATAATGACATATGTCCCTAGGGGTCATGGGACCCCTACGGACATATTTGAATCGTTCATATGGGTAAAAGGGGGTCATAGGGTGACCTATGACCCCCTTTGACCCATTAAAAGATGACATATGTCCCTAGGGGTCCTAGGACCCCTAGGGACATATTCGAATGGGCCATATGGGTAAAAGAGGGTCACAGGGTGACATATGACCCCCTTTGACCGATTAAATGATGACATATGTCCCTAAGGGTCCGAAGACCCCTAGGGACATATTTGAATCGTTCATATGGGTCAAAGGGGGTCATACGGTAAGATATGACACCCTTTGACCCATTAAACGATAAAATATGTCCTTAGGGGTCCTGGGACCCCTAAGGGCATATTCAACTTGTTCATATGGGTCAAAGAGGGTCATAGGGTGCCCTATGACCTTCTTTGACCAATTAAACGATGACATATGTCCCTAGGGGTCCTAAGGACATATTCGAATGGACCATATGGGTCAAAGGGGTTCATAGGGTGACCTATGACCCCCTTTGACCCATTAAATGATGACATATGTCCCTAGGGGTCCGAGGACCCCTAGGAACATATTTGAATGGGTCATGCATCAAAGGGGGTCATAGGGTGACCTATGACCCCCTTTGACCCATATGAACGATTTGAATATGTCTCTAGGGGTCCTAGGACCCCTAGGTACATATTCAAATTGTTCATATGGGTCAATGACACCATTTGACCGATTAAACGATGACATGTCTCTAAGGGGTTCTAGAACCCCTAAGGACATTTCAAATAGTTCATATGGGTAAAAGGGGGTCATAAGGTGACCTATGAACCCCTTTGACCCATTAAATGATGACATATGTCTCTAGGGGTCCTATAACCCATAGGGACATATTCGAATCATTCATATGGGTCATAGGGTTACCTATGACTCCCTTTGACCCATTAAACAATGACATATGTCCGTTGGGGTCCTAGGACAACTAAGAACATATTAGAATCGTTCATATGGGTCTAAAGGGGTCATAAGGTGACCTATGACCCCCTTTCACCCATTAAATGATGACATATGTCCCTAGGGGTCATGGGACCTCTACCGACATGTTTGAATCATTCATATGGGTCAAAGGGGGTCACAGGGTGACCTATGACTCCCTTTGACCCATTAAACAATGACATATGACCCTAGGGGTCCTAGGAACCCTAGGGACATATTCAAATGGGCCATATGAGTCAAAGGGGGTCACAGGCTGACCTATGAATCCCTTTGACCCATTAAACGATGACATATATTCGAATCATTCATATGGTTCAAAAGGGGTCATAGGGTGACCTATGACATCTTTTGACCCATTAAACGATGACATATGTCTCTAGGAGTCTTGGGACCCCTAAGGACATATTTGAATCGTTCATATGGGTCAAAGGGGGTCATAAGGTGCCCTATGACACTTTTTGACCTATTAAACGATGACATATCTCCCTAGGGGTCCTAGGGACATATTCGAATGGACCATATGTATCAAAAGGGGGTCATAAGGTGACCTAAAACCCCCTCTAACCCATTAAACGACGACATATGTCTCTAGAGGTACTTGGACCCTTAGGAACATATTCGAATGGGTCATATGCATCAAAAGGGGTTATAGGGTGACCTTTGACCCCCTTTGACCTATACGAATGATTCGAATATGTCTCCAGGGGTCCTAGGACCCCTAGGGACATATTCGAATCGTTCATTTGGCTCAAGGCGGTCATAGGTGACCTATGACCCCCTTTGACCCATTAAACGATGACATATGTCTCTAAGGGTCCTAGAAACCCTAGGGACATATTCGAATTGTTCATATGGGTCAAAGGGGGTCATAGGGTGACCTATGATCCTCTTTGACCTATTAAATGATGATATATGTCTCTAGGGGTCCTATAACCCCTAGGGACATATTCAAATTGTTTGTATGGGTCAAAGGGAGTTATATGGTGACCTATGACACCCTTTCATCCATTAAACGATGACATATGTCCCTAAGAATCCTAAGACTCCTATGGACATATTCAAATCGTTCATAAGGGTCAAATGGGGTCATAGGTCACCCTATGACCCCCTTTGACCCATTAAACAATGACATATGTCTCTAGGGGTTTTGGGACCCCTAAAGACATATTCAAATCATTGATATGGGTCAAATGGGGTCATAGGGTGCCCTATAACCCCCTTTAATCCATTAAACAACAACATATGTTCTTAGGGGTCCTAGGGACATATTCGAATGGGCCATATGGGTCAAAGGGGGTCATAGGGTGACCTATGACCCCTTTTGACCCATTGAACAACGACATATGTCGCTAGGGGTCCTAAGACCACTAGGGACATGTTTGAATCATTCATATAGATCAAAGGGGGTCATAGAGTGACATATGACCCTGTTTAACCCATTAAACGATGACATATGTAGCTAGAGGTACTCGAACCCATAGGAACATATTTGAATGGGTCATATGGGTCAAAGGGAGTGATAAAGTGACCTATGACCCCCTTTGACCCATATGAACGATTTGAATATGTCTCTAGGGGTCCTAGGACCCCCTTTGACCCATTAAACGATGACATATGTCTCTAGGGGTTCTAGAACCCCTAGGGACATTTTCGATTTTGTTCATCTGGGTCAAAGGGGGTCATAGGCTGACCTATGACCTCCTTTGACTCATTAAACAATGACATATGTCCCTATAGGTTCTAAGACCCCAAGGGACATATTCGAATCATTCATATGGGTCAAGGGGGTCATAGGTCACCTATGACCCCCTTTGACCCATTAAACTATGACATATGTCTCTAGGGGTTCTAGAATCCCTAGGAACATTTTTGATTTTGTTCATATGGGTCAAAGGGGGTCAGGACCTCTTTTGACTCATTAAACGATGACATATGTCCCTACGAGTTTTAAGACCTCAAAAGACATATTCGAATCGTTCATATGGGTCCAAAGGGATCATAGGGTGACCCATGACCCCCTTTGACCTATATGAACGATTTGAATATGTCCTTAGGGGTCCTAGGAACCCTAGGGACATATTCTAATCGTTCGTATGGGTCAAGGGAGTCATGAGCTATGACTCCCTTGACCCATACGAATGATTCGAATATGTCCCTAGGGTTCTTAGGACCCCTAAGGACATATTCGAATCGTTCATATGGGTCAAGGGGGTCATAGGTGACCTATGATCCCCGTTGACCCATTAAACGATAACATATGTCCCTCAGGGTCCTACGACCCCTAGGGACATATTCAAATCGTTCATATGGGTAAAAGCGGGTCATAGGGTGACTTATGACCCTCTTTGACCCATTAAACGATTGCATATGTCGCTAGGGGTCCTTGGACCCCTAAAAACATATTCGAATGGGTCATATGGGTCAAATGGGGTCATAGGGTTACCTATGACCCCCTTTGACCCATATGAACGATTCAAATATGTCTCTAAGGGTTCTAGGATGCCTAGGGACATATTTGAATGGTTCATATGGGTCAAGGGTGTAATAGGTGACCTATGACCCCCTTTGACCTATTAAACGATGACATATTTTTCTATGAGTCTAAGAACCCCTAGGGACATATTCAAATTGTTCATATGGGTCAAAGTGGGTCATAGGGTGTAATATGACCCCCTTTGACTGATTAAACGATGACATATGTCTCTGTGGGTCCTTTAACCCCAAGGGACATATTCGAATCGTTCATATGGATCAAAGGGGGTCATAAGATGACCTATGACACCCTTTGATCCATTAAATGATGAGATATGTCCCCAAGGGTCCTAAGACCCTTAGGGCAATATTCGAATTGTTCATATGGGTCAAAAGGAGCCATATGGTTCTTTATGACACCCTTTGACCCACCAAATGATGACATATGTCCCTAAGGGTCCTAAGACCCATAAGGACATATTATAATCGTTCATATGGGTCAAAGGGGGTCATAGGGTGACCTATGACACCCTTTGACCAATTAAACAACCAAATATGTCCCTAGTGGTCCTAAGACCCCTAAGGAAATATTTGAATCGTTCATATGGGTCAAAAGAGGTCATAGGGTGACCTATGATTCCCTTTGACCTATTAAACGATGACATATGTCTCTAGGGGTCCTAGGACCCCTATGGACATATTCAAATTGTTCATATTGGTCAAAGGGGGTCATAGGGTGGCTTAAGACCCCCTGTGACCCATTAAAATATGACATATGTCTCTAGGGGTCCTAGGACTCATATGGACATATTCAAATCGTGCATATGGGTCAAAGGGGGTCATAGGTCTTTGACCCATTAAATGACAACATATGTCTCTGAGAGTCCTATAACCCCTATGGACATATTCGAATCGTTCAAATGGGTCAAAAGGGGTCATAGGGTGAGCTATGACACCCTTTGACCCATTAGATGACGACATACATCCTTAGGGGTCCTAAAACCCCTAGCAACACATTAGAATCGTTCATATGGATCAAACGGGGTCATAGGGTGACCTATGACCCCCTTTGACCCATTAAATGACAACATATTTCCCTAGGGGTCCAAGGACCCTTAGGGACATATTCGAATGGTTCATATGGATCAAATGGGGTCACAAAGTGACTTATTACCTCGTTTGACCTATTAAACAATGACATATGTACCTATGGGTCTTAGGACCCATTGGGACATATTGGAATCATTCCTATGGGTCAAAGGGGGTCATAAGGTGACCTATGACCCCCTTTAACCTATTAAACGACAACATATGTCGATAGGGATCTTAAAACCCCTATGGACATTTCGAATAGTTCATATGGGTCGAAGGGGGTCATAAGATGACATATGACCCCCTTTGACACATTAAATGATGACATATGTTTCTGGTGGTCCTGTAACTCCTAGGGACATAGTCGAATTGTTCATATGGCTCAAAGGAGGTCATATGGTGACCTATGACACCTTTTGAACAATTAAACAATGACATATGTCACTAGGGAATCTAAGACCCCTAGGAACATATTAGAATCGTTCATATAAGTCAAAGAGGGTCATAGGGTCACTTATAACCCCCTTTGACCCATTAAATGATGACATATGTCACTAGGGGTCATGATATCCGTATGGACATATTCAAATTATTCATATGGGTCAAACCCATTAAATGATGACATATGTCCCTAGGCATCCTAGGACCCCTAAGCACATATTCAACTCGTTCATATGGGTCAAAAGCACCCTATGACCCCCTTTGACCCATTAAATGATCACATATGTCCCTAAGGGTCCTAGGGACATATTTGAATGGACCATTTGGGTCAAAGAGGGTCACAGGGTGACCTATGACCCCTTTTGACCCATTAAATGATGACATATGTCCCTAGGATTCATTGGACCCCTACGAACATATTTGAATTGTTCATATGGGTCCTCTTTTGACCCACTAAATGACGACATATGACGACGACATATGTCCCTAGGGGTCATTGGACCCTTATGGACATATTCAAATCATTCATATGGGTCAAAAGGCGTCATAGGGTGACCTATGACCCCCTTTTAACCAACTAAACGATGACATATGACCCTAAGGGTCTTAGAACCCCTACGGACATATTCAAATGGGCCATATGGGTCAAATGGGTCACAGGGTGACTTATGACTCCCTTTGACTCATTAAATGACTACATAGGACCTATAACGACATATTTGAATTGTTCGTATTGGTCAAAGGGGGTCATAGGGTGACTTATCACCCCCTTTGACCTTTTAAACGACGACATATGTCCATACGGGTCTTGGGACCCCTAAGGATATATTCGAATCATTCATATGGGTGAAAGTGGTTCATAGGGTGCCCTATGACCCCCTTTGACCCATTAAACAATGACATATGTCCCTAGGGGTTCTAGGGACATATTCGAATGGGCCATATAGGTCAAAGAGGGTCATAGGGTGACCTATGACCCACTTTGACCCATTAAATGATGACATATGTCCATAGGGGTAGTTGGAACCCTAAGAATATATTCAAATGGGTCATATGCATCAAATAGCGTCATAGTGTGACCTGTGACCCCCTTTGCCCCATAAGAATGATTAGAATATTTTACTAGGGGTCTTCGGATGCTAAAGAACATATTCGAATCGTTCATATGGGTTAAGGGTGTCACAAGTGACCTATGACCCCCTTTGACCCATTAAACGACAACATATGTCTCTAGGGGTCCTAGAACCCTTAGGGACATATTCGAATTGTTCATATGGGTCAAAGGGGGTCATAAGGTGACCTATGACCTCTTTTAACCCATTAAACGATGAGATATGTCTTTAGAGGTCCTATAACCCCTTGGGACATATTCGAATCATTCATATGGGTCAAAGGAGGTCATAAGGTGACGTATGACACCCTTTGACCTATTAAATGATGACATATGTCGCTAGGGGTCCTAGGACCCCTAGGGACATTCGAATCGTTCATATGTATCAAAGGGGGCCATAAGGTGACCTATGACCCCCTTTGACCCATTAAACGATGACATCTATACCTAAGGGTCCTGGGACCACTAAGGACATATTTGAATCATTCATATGGGTTAAAAGGGGTCATAGAGTGCCCTATGACCTCCTTTGACCCATTAAATGACGACATATGTTCCTAGTGGTCCTAAGGACATATTCGAATGGGCCATATGGGTCAAAAGGGGTCATAGGTCACCATTTGACCCATTAAATGATGACATATGTCTCTAAGAGTCCTAGGACCCCTAGGGACATATTCAAATCGTTCATTGGGTCAAAAGGGGTCATAGGATGAACTATGACCCTCTCTGACCCATTAAATGATGACATATGTCGCTAGAGGTACTCAAACCCCTAGGAACATATTTGAATGGGTCATATGGGTCAAAGCGGGTCATAAGCTGACCTATGTCCCTCTTTGACCTATATGAACGATTCGAATATATCTGTAGGGGTCCTAGGACCCCTAAGGACATATTCAAATCGTTCATATAGGTCAAGGGGGTCATAGGTGACCTATGACCCCCTTTAACCCATTAAACAATGACATATTTTTTTAAGGGTCCTAAGACCCCTAAGGACATATTCGAATCATTTATATGGGTCAAAGGGGGTCATTGGGTGCCTTATGACCACCTTTGACATATTAAACGATGACATATGTCGCTAAGGGTCATAGGGACATTCAAATGAGCCATATGGGTCAAAGGGGGTCATAACGTGCCCTATGACCCCCTTTGACCCATTAAACGACAACATATGTCGCTAGGGGTATTAGGACCCTTGGGGACATATTCAAATCGTTTACATAGGTCAAAAGGGGTCATAGGGTGACCTATGACCCTCTATGACCCATTAAATGATGACATATGTCGCTAGGGGTACTTGGACCCCTAGGAACATATTTGAATGGGTCATATGGATCAAACGGGGCCATAAGGTGGCCTATGACCCCCTTTGACCCATATGAATGATTTGAATATGTCTCTAGGGGTCCTAGGACCCCTAGGAACATATTCTAATCGTTTATAAGGGTCAAGGGGTTCATAGGTGACCTATGACCCCTGTTGACCCATTAAATGATGAAATATGTCTCTAGGGTTCCTAGACCCCCTAGGGACATATTCAAATCATTTATATGGGTCAAAGAGGGTCATAAGGTGACCTATGTCCCTCTTTGACCCATTAAATGATGACATATGTCCCTAGGGGTTCTAGGACCCCTAAGGACATATTCGAATCGTTCATATGCATCAAAGGATCACCCTATGACCCCTTTTGACTCATATGAACGATACGAAGATGTCTCTAGGAGTTTTAAGAATCTTAGAGACATATGTCATTGTTTAATGTGTCAACGGGGGTCATAGGTTACCTTTAGGTCACCTATGACCCATAGGTCACCTATGACCCCCTTGACCCATTAAACGATGACAAATGTCCCTAGGGGTCCTAGGACCCTTAGGGACATATGTCATTGTTTAATGGGTAAAAGAGGGTCATAGGGTGACTTATGACCCTCCTTGACCCATTAAACGATGACATATGTCGCTAGCGGTCCTTGAACCCTTAGAAACATATTTGAATGGGTCATATGGGTCAAATGAGGTCATAAGGTGACCTATGACCCCCTTTGACCCATATGAATGATTCGAATATGTCTCTAAAGGTCTTAGGACGCCTAGGGACGTATTCATATCATTCGTATGGGTCACCTATGACCCCCTTTGACCTATTAAATGATAACAAATGTCTCTAGGGGTCTCAGAACCCCTAGGGACATATTCAAATTGTTCATATAGGTCAAAGGCAGTCATAAGATGACCTATGACCCCCTTTGACCCATTAAACAATGACATATGTCTCTGAGAGTCCTATAACCCCTAAGCACATATTCGAATCATTCATATTGGTCAAAGAGGGTCATAGGGTGCCCTATGACCCCCTTTGACACATTAAACAATGACATATGTCCCTAGGGGTCCTAGGGACATATTCGAATGGCCCATATGGGTTAAAGGGGGTCATGGGCTGACCTATGACCCCCTTTGAACCATTAAAAAATGACACGTCTCTAGAGGTCCTAGGACCCCTAGGGACATTCAAATCATTCATGTGGGTCAAAGGGGGTCATAGGGTGACCTATGATCCTCTTTGACCCATTAAACGATGACATATGCCACTAGGGGTCCTTAGACACCTAAGAACATATTCGAATGGGTCATATGAATCAAAGGGGGTCATAGGGTGACCTATGACCCCCTTTGACCTATATGAATGATTCGAATATGTTTCTAAAGGTCTTAGGACCCCTAGAGACATATTTGAATCATTCATATGAGTCAAGGGGATCATAGGTGACCTATGACCCTCTTTGACCCATTAAACGATGACATATGACTCTAGGGGTCTTAGAACCCCTAGGGACATATTCAAATTGTTCATATGGGTCAAAAGGGGTCATAGAGTGTCCTATGACCCCCTTTGACCCATTAAATGATGACATATGTTTTTGGGAGTTATATAATCCATAGAGACATTCGAATCGTTCATATGGGTAAGAGGGGGTCGTAAGGTGACCTATGACACTTTTTGACCCATTAAATGATGACATATGTCCCTAGGGGTCCTCGGAGCCCTAGGGACATATTTGAATCATTCATATGGGTCAAAGGGGGTGATAGAGTGACCTATGACCCCTTTTGACTCATTAAACGACGACATATGTTCCTAGGGGTCCTAGGGACATTCAAATGGGCCATATGGGTCAAAGGGGGTCAAAGGGTGCCTTATGACCCCCTTTGACTCATTAAACGATGACATATGTCTCTAGGGGTCCTAGGGACATATTCGAATGGGCCATATGGGTCAACGGGGGTCATAGGGTGACTTATGACTCCCTTTTACATATTAAATCATGACATATGTCCCTAAGGCTCCTAAGGCCCTTAAGGACATATTCGAATCATTCATATGGGTCAAAAGGGATCATAAGGTTCCTTATGACACCCTTTGACTCATTAAACTACGACATATGTCTCTAAGGGTCCTAATACCCATAAGAACATATTTGAATCGTTCATATGGGTCAAAGGGGATCATAGGGTCACCTATGACCCCCTTTAACCTATTAAATGACAACATATGTCCCTTGGGGTCTTAGGACCCCTAGGGACATATTTGAATCGTGGATGTGGGTTAAAGGGGGTCACAGGCTGACCTATGACAACCTTTGATCCATTAAATAATGACATATGTCCCTAAGAGTCCTAGGACCCCTAGGGACATATTCGAATCGGTCATATGGGTCAAAGGGGGTCATAGTGTGACCTATGACCCCCTTTGACAAATTAAACGATGACATATGTCTCTGGGGGTCTTATAACCCTTACAGACATATTTGAATCGTTCACATGGCTCAAAGGGGGTCATAGGGTTCCCTATGACCCCCTTTGACCCGTTTATAGCCCATTCAAATATGTCCCTAGAACCCCTAGGGACATATGTCATCGATTAATGGGTCAAAGGGGGTCATAGAGTTTAATGGGTCAAAGGGGGTCATAGGGTTCTCTATGACCCCCTTTGACCCATTAATCGATGACATATGTCCCTAGGGGTCTTAGGGACATATTCGAATGGGTCATATGGGTCAAAGGGGGTCATAAGGTGACCTATCACCCCCTTTAACCCATTAAAAGATGACATATCTCTCTAGGGGTCATGGGGCCCCTACGGACATATTCGAATCGTTCATATGGGTCAAAGGGGGCCATAGGGGTCCTGGGACCCCTAACAACATATTCGAATTGTTCATATGGGTGAAAGGGGGTCATAGGGCTTTGACCCATTAAACGATAACATATATCCCTAGGGGTCCTAAAGACATATTTGAATGGGTCATATCGTTTAAAGGAGGTCACAGGGTTTCCTCTAAACCTTTTTGACGCATAAACGACGACATATGTCCGTAGGGGTCTTAGGGACATATTCGAATGGGCCATACGGGTCAAAGGGGCTCATAGGGTGACCTATGACCCCTTTTGACTCATTAAACGATGACATATGTCCGTAAGGGTCTTAAAACCCCTAGGGACATATTCGAATCATTCATATGGGTCAAATGGGGTCATAGGGTGCCTTATGACACCTTTTTACCCATTAAATGATGACATATGTCCTTACGGGTCCTAAGACCTCTAAGGACATATTCGAATCATTCATATGGGTCAAAGGGGGTAATAGGGTGACCTATGACTCCCTTTATCCCATTAAACGATGGCATATGTCTCTAGGGGTCTTAGGACCCCTAATGACATATTTGAATCATTCATATTGGTCAAAGGGGGTCATAGGGTTACTTATGACCCCCTTTGACCCATTAAATGACGACATATGTCTCTCAGGGTCCTATAACCCCTACAAACATATTTGAATAATTCACATGGGTCAAAGGGAGTCATAGGGGAACCTATGACCCCCTTTGACCCATTAAAAGACAACATGTCCCTAGGGGTCATGGGACCCCTAAGGACATATTCAAATCGTTCATATGGGTCAACGGGGGTCATAGGGTGACCGATGACCACATTTGACCCATTAAACGACGATATATGTTTTTATGGGTCTTAAAACACCTAGGGAGATATTCGAATCGTACATATTAGTCAAAGGGAGTCATAGGGTGACTTATGACCCCTTTTGACTCATTAAAAAATGACATATATCTTTAGGGGTCGTAGGACCCATAGGGACATATTCGAATTGTGCATATGGGTCAAAGGGGGTCATAGGGTGACCTCTGAACCCCTTTGACCCATTAAAAATTGACATATGTCTCTGAGGGTCCTATAACCCCTACGACCATATTCGAATCGTTCACATGGGTCAAAGGGGGTCATAGGCTGACCTATGACACCCTTTGACCCATTAAATGACGACATATGTCCCTAGGGGTCCTAAGACCCCTAGGGACATATTGGAATCATTCATATGGGTCAAAGGGGGTGATAGGGTGACCTATGACCCCTTTTGACCCATTAAACGATGACATACGTCCTTAGGGGTCATGGGACCCCTAAGGACATATTCCAATCGTTCATATGGGTCAAAAGGGGTCATAGGGTGATTGATGAACACCTTTGACTCATTAAATGACGAAATATGTCCCTAGGGGTCTTAGGACCCCTATGGACATATTCGAATGCTCCATATGGATCAAAGGGGGTAACAGGGTGACCTATGACCCCCTTTGACTCATTAAACGATGACATATGTCTCTTGGGATGCTATAACCCCTAGGACATACTCGATTCGTTCATATGGGTCAAAGGGGGCCATAGGGTGATCTATGACACCTTTTGACTCATTACACGACGACATATGTCTCTAGGGGTCTTAAGACCCCTAGGGATATATTGGAATCATTCATATGGGTCAAAGGGGGTCATAGGGTGCCCTATGACCACCTTTGACCTATTAAATGATGACATATGTCCCTAAGGGTCCTAGGGACATATTCAAATGGGTCATATGGGTCAAAAGGGGTAATAGGGTGCCCTATGACCCCCTTTCACCCATTAAACAATGACATATGTCCCTAGGGGTCCTAGGATCACTAAGGACATATTGGAATTGTTCATTTGGGTCAAAAGGGGTCATAAGGTGACCTATGACCCCCTTTGACCCATTCAACTATGACATATGTCTTTGGGACCCCTGCAGACATTCGAATTGTTCATATGGGTCAAAAGGGGTCATAGGGTGCCCTTTGACCTCCTTTGATCCATTAAACGACAACATATATCTCTAGTAGTGCTATAACCCTTAGGGATATACTCGAATTGTTCATATGGGTCAAAGGGGGCCATAAGGTGACCTATGACACCCTTTGACCCATTACACGATGACATATGTTCCTTGGGGTCCTAAAACCCTTAGGGACATATTGGAATCGTTCATATGGGTCAAAGGGGGTCATAGGGTGACCTATGACCCCTTTTGACCCATTAAATAATGACATATATCCCTAAGGGTCATGGGACCCCTGCAAACATATTCGAATCGTTCATATGGGTCAAAGGGGGTCATAGGTCACCCTATGACCCCCTTTGACTGATTAAACGATAACATATTTTTCTATGGGTCATGGGACCCCTAAGGACATATTCGAATCGTTCATATGGGTTAAAGGGGGTCATAGGGTACCCTATGACCACCTTTGACTTATTAAATGATGACATGTCCCTAAGGGTCCTAAGGACATATTCAAATGGGTCAAAGGGGGTCATAGGGTACCCTATGAACCCCTTTGACCCATTAAACGATGACATATGTCCCTAGGGGTCCTATGACCACTAAAGTAATATTGGAATTATTCATATGGGTCAAAGGGGGTCATAGGGTGACCTATGACCCTTTTGACCCATTAAACAATGACATATGTCTCTAGTGGTCATCGGACCCCTACGGACATATTCGAATCGATCATATGGGTCAAAGGGGGTGATAGGGTGACCTATGACCGCCTTTGAACCATTAAACGATGACATATGACCCTAGGGGTCCTAGGACCCCTACGGACATATTCGATTGGGCCATATGAGTCAAAGGGGGTCATAGGGTGACCTATGACTCCCTTTGACCCATTAAACGATGACATAGGACCCCTAAGGACATATTTGAATCATTTGTATGGGTCAAAGGGGGACCCATTAAATGACGACATATGTCTCTAAGGGTCTTGGGACCCCTAAAGACATATTTGAATAGTTCATATGGGTCAAAGGGGCTCATAGGGTGCCCTATGACCCCCATTGACCCATTAAACGATGACATATGTCCCTACGGATCCAAGTGACATATTTGAATGGGCCATATGGGTCAAAGTGGGTCATAGGGTGACCTATGACCCCCTTTGACCCATTAAATGATGACATATGTCCCTAGGGGTCCTTGGAACCTTAGGAACATATTCGAATGGGTCATATGTGTCAAACTGGGTCATAAGGTGACCTATGACCCACTTGGCCCATATGAACGATTCGAGTATGTCCCTAGGGGTTGTAGGACCCCTAGGGACATATTAGTATCGTTCATATGGGTCAAGGAGGTCATATGTGACCTATGACCCCATTTGACCCATTAAACGATGACATATGTCTCTAGAGGTCCTAGAACCTTTAGGGACATATTTGAATCGTTCATATGGGTTAAAGGGTGTCATAAAGTGACCTATGACCCCCTTTGACCCATTAAATGATGACATATGTTGCTGGGGGTTCTATAACTCCCACGAACATTCGAATCATTCATATGGGTCAAAGGGGGTCATAGGATGACCTATGACACCTTTTGACCTATTAAACGACAACATAGATATTCGAATCGTTCATATGGGTCAAAATGGGTCAAAAGGTTACCCGTGACCCCCTTTGATACATTAAACGATGACATATGTCCCTCAGGGTCATGGGACCCCTACACACATATTCAAATTGTTCATATGGGTCAAAGGGGTTCATAGGGTGACCTATGAACCCCTTTGACCCACTAAATGATGACATATGACCCTAGGAGTCCTAGGACCCCTAGGGACATTTTCGAATGGGCCATATGGGTCAAAGGGGGTCATATGGTGACCTGTGACTCCCTTTGACCCATTAAACGATGACATATGACCCCAGGGGTCTTATGACCCCTCAGAACATATTCAAATCGTTCATATGAGTCAAAGGGGGTCATATGTCTTTGACCAATTAAACGATGACATATGTCCCTAAGGGTCCTAGGACCCCTAAGGACATATTCAAATCATTTATATGGGTCAAAGGGGATCATAAGGTTCCCTATGACCCCCTCTCACAAATTAAACAACAACATATCTCCCTAGCAGTCCTAGATACATATTCGAATGGGCCATATGGGTCAAAGGGGGTCATAGGGTGACCTATGACCTCCTTTGACACATTAAATGATGAAATATTTTTTTAGGGGTCCTTGGACCCCTAAGAACATATTCGAATAGGTCACGTGCTTCAAAGGGGGTCATAGGTCACCCTATGACCCCCTTTGACTCATATGAATGATTCAAAAATGTCGCTAGAGTTCTTAGGACCTCTACGGACATATCCAAATTGTTCATATAGGTCAAGGGGGTCATAGGTCACCTATGACCCCCTCTTTGACCTATTAAATGATGACATATGTCTCTAGGGGTCCTAGAACCCTTAGGGACATATTCAAATTGTTCATATGGGTCAAAGGGGGTCATAGGGTGACCTATGACCCCTTTTGACCTATTAAATGACAACATATGTCTCTGGAGGTCCAATAACCCCTAGGGACATATTCGAATCATTCATATGTGTCAAAGGGGGTCACAGGGTGACCTATTACACCCTTTGACCCATTAAAACATGACATAATTCCTTAGGGGTCCTAAGAACCCTAGGGACATATTCGAATTGTTCATGGACATATTCGAATTGTTCATGTGTCAAAGGGGGACCCATTAAACGATGACATATGTCCCTAAGGGTCCTAGGACTCCTAAACACATATTCGAATAGTTCATATGGGTCAAAGCGTGTCATAGGGTGCCCTATCACGCCCTTTGACCTATTAAACGATGACATATGTCCCTAGGGGTCCTAGGAACATATTCGAATGGGCCATATGGGTAAAAGGGGGTCATAGGGTGACCTATGACCCCTTTCGACCCATTAAACTATGACATATGTCGCTAGGGGTCCTAGTACCCCTAGGGACATATTCAAATCGTTCATATGGGTCAAAGGAGGTCATAGTGTGACCTATGACACTTTTTGACCCATTAAATGACGACATATGTCGCTAAGGGTAGTCGACCCCCTAGGAACATATTCGAATGGGTCATATGGGTCAAAGGTGGTCATAAGGTAACCTATGTCCCCCTTTGATCCATTAAATGATGACAAATGTCTCTGGGGGTCCTATAACCCCAAGGGACATATTTGAATTGTTCATATGTGTCAAAGGGGGTCATAGGTCACCCTATGACCTTGTTTGACCCATTAAATGATGACATATGTTGCTAAGGGTCCTACGACCCCTAAGGACATATTCAAATCGTTCATATGGGTCAAACGAGGTCATAGGGTGACCTATGACCATCTTTGACCCATTAAACGACGACATCTGTCGCTAGGGGTACTCGGACCCCTAGGAACATATTCAAATGGGTCATATGGGTCAAAGGGGGTCATAAGGTGACCTATGACCCCCTTTGACCCATATGAACAATTTGAATATGTCAGTAGGAGTTTGGGGACCCCTAGGGACATATTTGAATCATTCATATGGGTCAAGGGGGTCATAGGTGACCTATGACCCCTGTGACCCATTAAACGATGACATATGTCTCTAGGGGTCCTAAAACCCCTAGGGACATATTCAAATTGTTCATATGGGTCAAAGGGGGTCATAGGGTGACCTATGACCCCCTTTGACCTATTAAACGACTACATATGTCCCTAGGGGTTCTAAGACCCCTACGGACATATTCGAATAATTCATATATTCACCCTATGACCCCCTTTGACCTGTTAAATGACTACATATGTCCCTAGGGGTTGTAAGACCCCTACGGACATATTTGAATCATTCATATATGTCAAAGGGAGTCATAGGGTGACCCATGACCCCCTTTGACCCTTATGAATGATTTGAATATGTCTCTAGGGGTCCTAGGACCCCTAGGGACATATTCAGTTGTTCATATGGGTCAAGGGGGTCATTGGTGACCTATGACCCCGTTGACCCATATGAACGAGTCGAATATGTCCCTATGGGAATATGTCCCTAGGGGTCCTACGACCCCTAGGGACATATTCGAATTGTTCATATGGGTCAACGGGGTCATAGGTCACCGATGACCCCCTTGACCGATATGAATGACTGAATATGTCCTGACCCCTAAGCACATATTCGAATCGTTCATATAGGTCAAGGGAGTCATAGGTGACCTATGACCACCTTTGACCCATTAAATGATGACATATATCCCTAGGGGTCCTAAGACCCCTAGGGACATATTTGAATTGTTCATATCGGCCAAAGGGTGTCATAGGGTGACCTATGGCCCTCTTTGACCCATTAAATGACGACATATGTCGCTAGGGGTCCTAGGACGTGTAGGGACATATTCGAATCGTTCATATGGGTCAAGGGGGTCATAAGTGACCTATGACCCCCTTTGACCCATTAAACAACGACATATGTTTCTAAAGGTCCTAGAACCCCTAAGGACATTTTTGAATTGTTCATATGAGTCAAAGGGGGTCATAGGGTGACCTACGACCCTGTTTGACCCATTAAATGATGACATATGTCTCTGGGGGTCCTATAACCCCTAAAGACATATTCGAATCGTTCATATGGGTCAAAGGGGGTCATAGGGTGACCTATGACACCTTTTGACCCATTAAACAACGAGATATGTCCTTAGGGGTCCTAAGACCCCTAAGGACATATTCGAATTGTTGATATGGGTCAAAAAGGGTCATAAGGTGACCTATGACCCCCTTGGACCTATTAAATGATGACATATGTCCCTAGGGGTCCTGGGACCCCTAAGGACATATTTGAATTGTTCATATGGGTCAAAGGGGGACATAGGGTGCCTTATGACCCCCTTTGACCCATTAAACGACGAAATATGTCCATAGGGGTCCTAGGAACATATTCGAATGGGCCATATGGGTCAAAGGGGGTCATAGGGTGACCCATGACCCCCTTTGACCCATATGAATGATTCAAATATGTCTCTAGGGGTCCTAGGACCCCTAGGGACATATTTGAATCGTTCATATGGGTCAAGGGGGTCATTGGTGGCCTATGAACCCCTTGACCCATATGAACGAATCGAATATTTCCCTGATCTGATCGACGGATCTAGACTAATTGTATCATTGAATGTTTAAATAAAATCAAATTAATGGAAGTCTTCACACATTTATACATATATGAAATTAGGCATTAAAACTTAAAAAAACTTAAGGTAAGAATTAGAACATAAGAGAGGAGAGAAAAAGTGGAAACAAGTTTGATTTCGAAGTTCGCCACATATGTGACTACATCTCCAGGTCGGCTCCAATAGAGTACGACCGATCCAATTAATCTCCAGAAATCAATTACAAATTATGCACCAAGACCATTTCTTCTAACACTTCGACAGCATAAAAGTTTTTTGACATATGAAAATGGCTCCATAAAAATCAGCAAGAAAAGTCTCCCTATTCCCTTGAAAGACTTCAGCAAAAAAAACCTGCTCAGAAATTCCTATCTTTTTTTTTTTCTTTCCTGAAAGGGTCTCAAAACCCTCTTTTTATACAAAATATTAGCCTATAATAGGCTAAAACAAACTAATGTAAATATAGGGTCATTAATAAATTGTTTTTTTAAAAAAAAATACCCCCTTAGCCATTTACAAGATTCGGCTATAACAAATTAGGGTTTAAAAATGGGAATTACCCATAACAAATTACCCAGTTTGTAAAGAGGGTGATTTTGAGGATAAAGTTGAAATATCATATGTCGTGTCACCATCTTTAGCCGCAACAATAGCAGAATGGCAAGCTCCATTTTTGGTTGGCTTCCATCCGGGGTTCCAAACCCGCCGGCGGCCTCCTTTATGTGGAGTTACCACAATATTTAACTTAAATAGAATTTTGTGCAGAGTTATTTCAAAAGCTAGTTGTGGTGCAATGGCCATCACCTTGGTTTTGGGAGTCAAAGGTCACGGGTTCAAACCTCATTAGAACCGCCTTTTTAAATTGTTGTTCCTTTTTTATTTTTATTTTTTGGTCTTTAAACTGCCCCATGAAGTCATGATTACATCATCAAGATTCAAATGACACTTTTACCTCCAAAATTCAAACTGCCATAACTTTCACATATGAAGTCCATTTTCGATGAAACCAACGCTGTTGGGAAGCTCTCGACAGGATCTTTAATTTGAAACCCATTGTTGACCACTTTTGAGATGCTCCAATTTTTCCCCTTATCTAGCCCTCTAGTCTACCTGTTGACCAGAACTTTGACTGAGTGTAACTTCTTCATCCGGACTCTATTTTTGTCCATTCAAGTTGCATTGGAATTAGGACACTAAGATCTTTCTGATGGTGAAAATTCTGGAGAGAAATAAAACACTTCAATTTTCACTGAAAATATCCACCGGATTAGTTCCTAAGAGTCCTAGGACTCCTAAGGACATATTCAAATCATTCATATGAGTCAAGGGGGTCATACGTGACCTATCACCCCCTTTGAGCCATTAAACCACAACATATGTCCCTAGGGGTCGTAGGACCCCTAGGGACACATTCGAATCATTTGTATGGGTCAAAGGGGGTCATAGGGTGACCTATGACCCTCTTTGACCCATCAAACGATGACATATGTCGCTAAGGGTCCTCGAACCCCTAGGAACATATTCAAATGGGTCATATGGGTCAAAGGGGGTCATAGCATGACCTATGACCCCCTTTGACCTATATGAATAATTTGAATATGTCTTTAGGGGTCCTAGGATCCCTAGGGACATATTCAAATCATTCATATGGGTCAAGGGGGTCATCAGTGACGTATGACCCACTTCGACCCATTAAACCATGACATATGTTGCTAGGGGTCCTAGAACCCCTAGGGATATATTCAAATTGTTCATATGGGTCAAAGGGGGTCATTGACTGTCCTATGACACCTTTTGACCCATTAAATAATGACATATGTCTCTGAGGGTCCTATAACCCCTAGGGACATATTCGACTCGTTAATATGGGTAAGAGGGGGTCATAGGCTGACCTATGACACCCTTTGACCCATTTAACGATGACATATGTCCCTAACGGTCCTAGGACCCCTAGGGACATATTCGAATTGTTCATATGGGTCAAAGGAGATCATAGGTCACCTTTGACCAATTAAATGACAACATATGTCCTTAGGGGTCCTAGGACCCGTACAAACATATTTGAATCCTTCATATGGATCAAAAGGGGTCATAGGCTACCTTATGACCCCCTTTGACTCATTAAATGATGACATATGTCCCTTGGGATCCTAGGGACATATTCAAATGGGCCATATGGGTCAAGGGGGTCAAGGGGTGCCCTATGACCCCCTTTGACCCATTAAATGATGACATATGTCCCTAGGGGTTCTAGGGACATATTCAAATGGGCTATATGGGTCAAAGTGGGTCATAGGGTGACTTATGACCCCCTTTGACCCATTAAAGGATGACATATGTCCCTAGGGGTCCTAGGACCCCTAGGGACATATTCAAATCATTTATATGGGTCAAAGGGGGTCATAGGGTGCCTTATGACATGCTTTGACCCATTAAACGATGACATGTGTCCCTAGGGGTCCTACAACCCATAGGGACATTCAAATCGTTCATATGGGTCACAGGGGGTCATAGGGTGACCTATGACCCCCTTTGACCCATTAAACGATGACATATGTTCTTAAGGATCTAAGAACCCTTAAGGACATATTCAAATCATTCATATGCGTCAAAGGGAGTCATAGGGTGACCTATGACACCCTTTGACCCATTAAACAATGAGATATGTCCCTAGGGGTCCTAGTACCCCTAGGGACATAGTCGAATCATTCATATGGATTAAAGGGGGTCATAGGGTGACCTATGACTCCCTTTGATCCAATAAATGATGACATATGTCCCTAGGGGTCCTAGGACCCCTAAAGACATATTTGAATCATTCATATTGGTCAAAAGGGGTCATAGGGTGACTTATGACCCCTGTTGACCTATTAAACAATGACATATGTCTCTAGGGGTCCTAGGACCCATAGAGATAGATTCAAATCGTGCATATGGGTCAAAGGGGGTCATCAGGTGACCTATGACCCCTTTTGACCCATTAAACATGTCTTTGGGGGTCCTATAACCCCCAAGGACATATTCAAATCGTTCATATGGGTCAAAGGGGGTCATGGGGTGACCTATGAGACCCTTTCACCCATTAAATGATGATGTATGTCCCTAGGTGTCCTAAGACCCTTAGGGACATATTCGAATCGTTCATATGGGTCAAAGGGGGTCATTGGGTGACCTATGACCCCTTTTGACCCATTGAACGATGACATATGTCTCTAAGGGTCATGGGACCCCTAAGGACATATTCGAATCGTTCATATGGGTCAAAGAGGGTTATAGGGTGCCCTAGGACCCCGTTTGACCCATTAAATGATGATATATGTTCCTAGGGGTCCTAGGGACATATTTAAATGGGCCATATGGGTCAAAGGGTGTTATAGGGTAACCTATGACCCCCTTTGATCCATTAAACAATGACATATGTCGCTAGGGGTCCTAGGATCCCTAGCGACATATTCGACTCGTTCATATGGGTCAAAGGGGGTCATAGGTCAACCTATGACCCCCTTTGACCCATATGAACAATTCGAATATGTTCCTAAGGTAACTAGGACCCTTGGGGACATATTCAAATCGTTCATATGGGTCAAGGGGGTCATAGGTGACCTATGACACACTTTGACCCATTAAATGACGACATATGTCTCTAGGGGTCATAGAACTGCTAGGGACATATTTGAATTGTTCATATGGGACAAATGGGGTCATAGGGTTACCTATGACCACCTTTGATCCATTAAATGACAACATATGTCTCTGGGGGTCCTATAACCCCTAAGGACATATTCGAATCATTCATATGGGTCAAAAGGGGTCATAGGGTGAGCTATGACACCCTTTGACACATTAAACAATGACATATGTCCCTAGAGGTCCTAGGACCCCTAGGGACATATTCAAATCATTCATATGGGTTAAAGGGGGTCATAAGGTGACCTATGACCCCCTTAGACCCATTAAATGATGACATATGTCCCTAGGGGTCTTGGGACCCCTACAAAATTATTTGAATCGTTCATATGGGTCAAAGGGGGTCATAGGGTGCCCTATGACCCCCTTTGACCCATTAAAAGATGACATATGTCTCTAGGGGTCCTAGGGACATATTCAGATGGGCCATATGGGTCAAAGTGGGTCATAGGGTGACCTATGACCCCCTTTGACCCATTCAATCATGACATATGTCCCTAGGGGTCCTAGGACCCCTAGGGACATATTCGAATCATTTATATGGGTCAAAGTGGATCATAGGGTGACATATGACCTTCTTTAACCCATTAAACGATGACATATGTCGCTAGGGGTCCTCGAACCCTTAGGACCATATTCCAATGGGTCATATGGGTCAAAGGTGGTCATAGGGTGACTTCTGACCCCCTTTGACCTATATGAAGGATTCGAATATGTCTCTAGGCGTCCTAGGTCCCCTAGGGACATATTCGAATCGTTCATATGGGTCAAGGGGGTCATAGGCCCCTTTGACACATTAAATGACAACATATGTCTCTAGGGGTCCTAGAACCCCTAGGGACATATTCAAATTGTTCATATGGGAAAGAGGGGGTCATAGAGTGTCCTATGACTCCCTTTGACCCATTAAATGATGACATATGTCTCTGGGGGTCCTATAACCCCTAGGGACATATTCGAATTGTTTATATGGGTAAGAGGGGGTCATAGGGTGACCTATGACACCCTTTGACCCATTAAATGATGACATATGTCCCTAGGGGTCATAGGACCCCTAGGGACATATTCAAATCTTTCATATGGGTCAAATGGGGTCATACGGTGACCTATGAGACCCTTTTACCCATTAAACGATGACATATGTCCCTAAGGGTCCTAGGACCCCTAAGGACATATTCGAATCATTCATATGGGTCAAAGGGGGTTATAGGGTTCCCTATCACCCCCTTTGACCCATTAAATCGTGACCTATGTCCCTAGGGGTCTTAGGGACATATTGGAATAGGCCATATGAGTCAAAGGGGGTCATAGCGTGCCCTATGACCCCCTTTGACCCATTAAATGATGACATATGTCCCTAAGGGTCTTAGGGACATATTCGAATGGGCCATATGGCTCAAAGGGGGTAATAGGGTGACCTATGACCCCTTTTGACCCATTAAATGATGAGATATGTCCCTAGGGGTCTTAGGACCCCTAAGGACATATTTGAATCATTCATATGGGTCAAAGGGGATCATACGGTGCCTTATGACACCCTTTGACCCATTAAACGACGACATATGTTCCTATTGGTCCTAGGACCCATAGGGACATATTTGAATCGTTCATATGGGTGAAAGGGGTCATAGGGTGACCTATGACCCCGTTTGACTCATTAAATAATGACATATGTCCCTAGTGTTCTGAGGACCCCTAGGGACATTCAAATCGTGCATGTGTGAAAGGGGGTCATAGGGTGACCTATGATACCCTTTGACCTATTAAATGATGACATTTGACCCCTAAGAATATATTTGAATCCTTCATATGGGTCAAAAGAGGTCATAGGGTGACTTATGACTTCCTTTGACCCACTAAACAATGACATATGTCACTAGGAGTCCTAGAACCCCTAAGGACATATTCAAATCGTTCATATTGGTCAAAGGGGGTCATAGGGTTGGTTATGACCCCTTTTGACTTATTAAACAACAACATACATCCCTGTGTGTCCTAGGACCAATAGGGACATATTCGAATCGTGCATATGGGTCAAAGGGGTTCATCGGGTGACTTATGACCCCCTTTAACCCATTAAATGATGACATTTGTCCCTAGGGGTCTTAGGACGCCTAGGGACATATTCAAATCATGCATATGGATAAAAGGGAGTCATAGGGTGACCTATGACACCTTTTGACCCATTAAATGATAAAATATATCCCTAGGGGTCCTACGACCCCTAGAGACATATTCGAATCATTCATATGGGTCAAAGGGGGTCAAAGGGTGACCTATGACACCCTTTGACCCATTAAACGATGACATATGTCCCTAGGGGTCCTAAGACCCCTAAGGACATATTCGAATCGTTCATATTGGTCAAAGGGGGTCATAGGGTGACTTATGACCCCCTTTGACCCATTAAACAACGACATATGTCCCTAAGGGTGCTAGGACCCATAGGGACATATTCAAATCATGCATATGGGTCAAAGGGGGTCATAGAGTGACTTATGACTCCCTTTGATCCATTAAATGATGAAATATGTCTCTAGGGGTCCCATAACTGCTAGGGACATATTCGAATCATTCATATAGGTCAAAGGGGGTCATAGGGTGACCTAAGACACCCTTTGACCCATTAAATGACAACATATGTCCCTAGGGGTCCTAGGACCCCTAGGGACATATTGGAATCATTCGTATGGGTCAAAGGGGGTCATAGGGTGACCTATGACCCACTTTGACCCATTAAATGATGACATATGTCCCTAGGGGTCATGGGACCCCTAAGGACATATTCAAATTGTTCATATGGGTCAAAGGGGGTCATAGGGTGACTTATGACCCCCTTTGACCCATTAAATGATGACATATATCCCTATGGGTCCTAGGACCCCTAGGGACATATTTGAATGGTCCATATGGGTCAAAGGGGGTCACAGGATGACCTATGACCCCCTTTGACTGATTAAACGATGATATATGTCCTTAGGGGTCCTAAGAACCCTAGGGATATATTCGAATTGTTCATATAGGTCAAAGGGGATCATAGGGAGACCTATGACCCCCTTTGACCCATTAAACGATGACATATGTCCCTAGGGGTCCTGGGACCCCTAAGGACATATTTGAATCATTCATATGGGTCAAAGGGGGTCATAGGGTGCTTTATGACCCCCTTTGACCCATTAAACAATGACATATGTCCCTAGGGGTCCTAGGGACATATTCAAATGGGCCATATGGGTCAAAGGGGGTCATAGGGTGACTTATGACCCCCTTTGACCCATTAAATGATGACATATGTCCCTAAGGGTCCTAGGGACATATTCGAATGGGCCATATGGGTCAAAGGGGGTCATAGGTCACTTTGACCCATTAACTGATGACATATGTCCATAGGGTGCTCGGACCCATAGGAACATATTCGAATGGGTCATATGAGTCAAAGGGGATCATAGAGTGACCTATGACCCCCTTTGACCCATATGAATGATTTGAATTTGTCTTTAGGTGTCCTTGGACCCCTAGGGACATATTCAAATCGTTCATATGGGTCAAGGTGGTCATAGGTGATCTATGACCCCCTTTGACCCATTAAATGATGACATATGTCTCTAGGGGTCCTATAACCCCTAGGGACATATTCAAATTGTTAATATGGGTCAAAGGGGGTCCTAGGTTGACCTATGACCCCCTTTGACCCATTAAATGATGACATATGTCCCAGGGGGTCCTAGAACCCCTAGTGACATATTCGAATCATTCATATGGGTCAAATGGTTGATAGGGTGACCTATGATACCCTTTGACTCATTAAATGAAAACATATGTCCCCAAGGGTCCTAAGACCCCTATTGATATATTCAAATCGTTCATTTGTGTCAAAGGGAGTCAGAGGGTGACCTATGACCCCCTTTGACCCATTAAATGATGACATATGTCCCTAGGAGTCCTAGGACCCCTAAGGACATATTTGAATTGATCATATGAGTCAAAAGGGTTCATAGGGTGCCCTATGACCCCTTTTGACCTATTAAACAATGACATATGTCCCTAGGGGTCCTAGGGACATATTCGAATTGGCCATATGGGTCAAAGGGGGTCATAGAGTGACCTATGACCCCCTTTGATCCATTAAACAATGACATATGTCCTCAGGGGTCCTAGGACCCCTAATGACATAGTCGAATCGTTCATATTGGTCAAAGGGGGTCATAGGGTGACCTATGACCCTGTTTGACCCATTAAACGATGACATATGTTGCTAGGTGTCCTTAGACCCCTAAGAACATATTCAAATGGTTCATATGGGTCTAGGGGGTCATAGGGTACCTATGATCTCCTTTGACCCATTAACCAATGACATATGTCCCTAGGGGTCCTAGGACCCCTAGGGACATATTCGAATCGTGCATATGGGTCAAAGCGGGTGATAGGGGGACCTATGACACCCTTTGACCCATTAAATGATGACATATGTTCCTAGGGGTCCTAAGACCCATAGGGACATATTCGAATCATTCATATGGGTCAAAGGGGGTCATAGGGTGACCTATGACTCCCTTTGACCCATTAAACGATGACATATGTCCCTAGGGGTCCTAGGACCCCTAAGGACATATTCGAATCGTTGATATTGATGAAAGTGGGTCATAGGGTGTCTTATGACGCCGTTTGACCCATTAAACGATGACATATGTCCCTAGGTGTCCTAGGACCCATAGGGACATATTCAAATCGTGCATATGGGTCAAAAGGGGTCATAGGGTGACCTATGATCCCCTTTGACTCATTAAATGATGACATATGTCTCTGGGGGTCATATAACTCCTATGGACATATTCAAATTGTTCATATGGGTCAAAGGGGGTCATCGGGTGACCTATGACCTCCTTTGACCCATTAAACGATGACATATGTCCCTAGGGGTCCTAGGACCCCTAAGGACATATTCGAATCATTCATATAGGTCAAGGGGGTCATAGGTGAGCTGTGACCCCCTTTGACCCATTAAACGACGACATATGTCCCTAGGGGTCCTAGGACCCCTAGAGAAATATTTGAATCGTTCGTATGTATATTGGTTAAAAAATGAAAGGATATATATGTACTATTTATACTATTTTATGATAATAATAAAAATAATAAAAATAAACATGAAATATTAATATTATTATATCTATAGTAATAATAATAATACCATTATAGCTATAATAATAATATATATTAATACTATATTTTAGGATAATAATAATAATAATAATATAAATAAACATTAAATATTTAGACTATTATATCTATAGTAATAATATTAATACTGTTATGGGTATAATAATAATATTGATACTACAGCTATATTAATACTATATATTACTATTACTATATATTAATACGATTATATATTAATACTATTGACACTTTATATTAATACTATTATACTATTAATACTATTATATATTAATACTACTATACTATTAGCTTAGTAATAAACCAAAGTCAGTTTCCGTCTAATGATTTTCATAATATTAATATAATTATGGCAAAGGAGGGAAATTATAGCAAGTTTTCTCTCCAAAAATTACTTTACAAAATAGGATATTCGATCCTAAATAGGATATCCGATTTTACTAGCACCAATTCCCAAAATTTCCCTGTCCCTATAGACTTGACAACATCACTTTTTGACTTCTTTTTTCACGAGTTTTGCAAAAAGTTGCATTTTGGGGCCCAACCAATAAAAAAAATTTGAAAATATAACCTTAGGTGTTTGAATTTGTCATCTGAATGGAGAGCAGCACTCGTCGAAAGGATAAATGCAAAAGGAAGATATCCAATGAAGACATTGCAGCATATAGGGAAAGGGACAAAATGGAACACCGAAGAAAAAGACAAGGTATGCTAAATATCAGTTGAGTTGACGCTGAATTAATTGAAGGTGAAATCATAGAGTGAGATAATAAATATGTACAGTTGGGGAATGAAAATGTACTTATTGAAAACGATAATGCCAAAATTGAAAATTTGGAGAATAAAAATTTGGAAGAAGAAATGCCACCAAGTCATAATCCAAATTGCATAATTGACCATGTCGAAGATTACAATGCATAGGAACCTTACATATCTCCTAATTATAATCGACATGAAGGTTCTAAAACACCAAAATGGATAATTGAAATTGATGAAACGATTATTACTAGTTTGGAAGGAAAAAAAATCAGAAAGAACCATTCGGTTATGGGCTTCAAGACTATATCAGATGTTTTTCGGCAACAAGACAGTGGTAGAGCAATGTCAGCTTTTCATGCACTTATTAAAGATGAAAATGATGAGACCTGTGCTTTCCAAATTGAAGATTCGTGTCAATAAAAAGTTGGAAAGAAATGATATTATCATGAATAATCTTTTCAGTGGTCTCAATAGCATTGGGAAAAATAGTAGAGAGAAGGATAATATAGCTACTCAAAGGGTCATTACAACCTCTTTGGTAAGTCATCATTTGAGAAAGGGTAGATATATGAGACAAACTTGTATTAATTTGAATCTAAATTGTACTACTTTGAGAAGAGCAGTTAGTCGACGAGAGAAAATTGATGATCCTCTTCAAAATGAAACATGGGCATTTGGTGGGAGACTTCCACGTTTTGATAAGAAGCTATCCGACGATGTGAAGGAAGAAATTACACAATTTTGGCACTCTAACTCACGAGTATCACCCAATGCTAAAGATGTCTTAAAGTTGAGATTTGGCATCAGAGACTGCACGCCACATCCTAAACACCATTTAGAGGTAAGTCAAACTATGTTGTTCAAACAATTTAGAGAGAGTCACTCAAGTCTTCATATATCACAAAGGGCTTTTGAATTTTTGAAGCCATTTTATTGTGTGCCACTCAAAATTTGAAATACATGTTGTTGCAAATATCATGTTGAGTTTTCTATGCACCATGAACTGTTACGCTCCATCCATTCTACTTTGCATAGTAAAGAAATATTGGAGGATTGTGGGGCTAGTGGGCTTCCAAAATCATCAAGAGACTTGCTAGATCAACTCTTATGTCGTAGAGTTGATGGTTGTTCCTTTTATAGAAATGCTTGCTTAAATGAGAAGTGTTTGGAATGTGGTGGCTTATCCAAGTTTGACACATGTTTGCATGAGGGGTGCGAACAAGATCTTGGAAAAACAATACTAAAAAAAAGGGTATATGAAACGGTGAAATACACATTGAAGAGTGGGAGTAATAGCTCTAGATGTGAACTGGTTGGAAAAGATATCAGTGTGGCTAATTTTATTTTAGATTTCAAGGAAAATATTTTTTACAAGTATGCAAGACATAGTCACAGGTCTTAGTGGTTGGATCAACAATTTAGAATGTGTAAGGAGACTTTTCCCATTGGCACTATTATATCAGTTGTTGATTTTGCTGAGAACTACACATTGCAACCTCAAAATGAGACACAATCTTAGTATTACAACTCCATTCAGATTGCAATTTTTGTTCACATAACATATAGACATGCCCTTGATAGTGCGGAAGATAATCGAAAGATTATTAAAGAGTATCATTTTTTTATGAGTGATGATAGATCTCACTCTCATGAGTTTGTGCAACATTGTTTTGAGATTTTTTTTGATTTCTTACATTAGCATGCAATTGCTATGGATAGACATATCATTTGGTCAGATAACTTTACAGGTCAATTCAAGAATGCTTGCATTAGGATGCACGTAGAGAGAGGGGTGCCTCATATTTGGAGTTTTTTTGAGTCTGGCCATGGAAAAGGGGAACATGATGGGGCAGGGGCATGTGTGAAGAGAGCTCTAGTTAAGGAGCAACTAAAGATTTCAACAACAGAGCTTCTTGATGATCATAGCATTGTTGATTGGTGTAGTTTAGCATTATCACAGGGGGGGACTCTTGATTCAATGGTACGCAGGTTCTTTTGGTTGGTTGAGGAAGGGTCCATAGGTGATAGATCAGATTGTGCTACAGTGAGAGACTCATAAAAAATGCATTCATTTCGGAGCTCTGATTCTAGTACATGGACAATTTGGACATGACAACTAGCTTGTTTTTGTCATACTTGTTTTCAGTGTGATTGGGATCATTGTGAGTCAAGTGAGTGGGTGGACACATGGGCTCCACATTATCTTACTCCATTGTCTATCATACCCTCTATCAAAAATGATGACATGGAAAGTTCACTTGAGCATAACCATCTATCAGATCTACTTCAGCTAGGACATGTTTTTGCATTGGTTGCACCACAGGGGAATGATGAGAAATCTGATTATTGGTTAGCATGTTGTGTAAGAGGCAAAAAAAACTTACACAACTGATCACAGATGATGATGGATTCACATATTCTACTGGTTCAGTGGTTGTTGCTGGAACATGGCTACGGACATACATACTTAGAAAGAATGGAATTCCTGCATTCGAAGACTATCAGAAGCACAAAGTAATTTTCATATATTTGCATCTTATTATAGCAACAAATGTAAAGTTATTGAAGCATCAAGGAAGACCAAAAGTAAAAGAACTTTTTACTATTGCTAATGCTGATCATGAAGCCCTGTTGGAGACCCTAAAACAGAGAGAGGACCCTATTGGAATACTCGACTAGGTATATATACTTATGTTATTTTCTTCATAATGATTTAATGAATTGATGATTATCTTGTTTAATACAATAAGTTACTAATTTTTTTATGATATTGGAATGTAGGTACATCATGAAGAGTTGGAGGGGGTGGTATGGGGGAGAATTTCTAAAATTTATGATGTACTATGATGTAAAATGTGTACTTTTTTTGTATATAGTTTTTGTATTTTGGTAGGTTCTTTGTAAGGAATTATAAGAGGAAGATATTGAACAAGTTCTTGAAAATCATATTTGCATGTGATACAAGGCTATAAGGACAATTTTAAGAGCATTTATAACTATATGAAAGATAATTGCTTGCGGATATATTATTACAAATTTGGTTTTTTCCTTATTTTACATAAAGCTGACATTATGATTATTAAAACTATTTTTATGAAACTAATCAAATAAGAAAAATCTAGAAAGTACGGATGAAAAATTAGAATACTTGATTTCTTCCATTTTGCAACCAATCATAGCATTTGAAAGCATAAAGAGTCATAATACTGTATAATGTTTTGAAATACTTTCATATTGAAAAGTTGTATGAAGCACATTTGTACCAAGGATAGAATTACGAAATGCAAAGGGATAGTGACTAGGGATTTCAACATCTTTAGAGTGAGTAGCATGACCAAACTCATCAATAGACTCATGAGTACCTTTTATAGGAGAAAGACCTTTGATAGGAGTGTTTGAATCTTGAGCATAGTTTTGAAGTGGATATGGAGAAGTAGAACATGAGGGGATGCTTTGATCTTGACATCTTTCTTTATATAGCATAGAAAGATCACTTTTCCCATAAGTTTCACTAAGCTCAATGGAGGTAGTGGAAATGGTATCCTCATCATATGTAGGAGGTGGGTAACACATAGGATATAGAAAGGTGAAATTTTGGATGAGATGAAAAGGTGTTTGATCTTGATCTTTATTTATATATTTTTCTTTTTGAGAGTCATCTTGATATGGAGCACCTTCTAAGGACAAGGGAAAATGTGAGGTGTGCATGATAGAATCTTAAAGAAATAATGCAGGATTAGCTAAAGTGGGCATAGTAATCATAGTATTGCATGAATGTTGAGGATCTTTAGTCTTAGTAGCATGGAAAAGGTTTGCAGACAAGTGAAGGTTAGCTTTATTTTCTTTTAGTTGTAGCCCTTGAGAGTACGCATGGTCTATATGGAAAGAATTAGGTTCTTTGTTTGGTGGAGGTATTTTTGAAAGCTTTGACACTTTAGGAGGTTCATTAGTGTTGTAAGAAGTGAAGGTGTCAAGGAAATCATCACTTGACATAGGTTCATCAACATGATCTTGTGACACATGGGTCATTAGAGGTATCAACAATCCCATCATAAATGAGATCTTGGATTTTATGTTTCAACACTATGGAATCTTTAGTTTTATGAAATTTTCTTCCATGGAAGTGGCAATAATGATAATTTCTCCACCATGGATGTTTGATTTTGGGTTCATAAGGTCTAGAGTTGTCTAGTAATGTGATGGATTCATTATCAAGAAGTGTTTGCAAGATGTTATCATGAGAATCTTCCAATGGATTAAAAGTTCTCTCAAAAATTTCTCCATGTTAATTTTATTGTTTCTTAAGTGAATAGAATGCATCTATTTCTTCATCACTATCTTGGTCAAAGATAGGTCCATAATGAAATTTTGGCATAGGCTCAAAGGAGGTATCATTGCTTGTTCTCTAAAGAGGTCTTTAGATCTAGAAGATGAAGATATTTGATGTCTTTGCATAGAATATGTAGACCTTGAAGAAGATGACCCGTGTGTATGTAAAGGTCTTAAGGGAGATTAATTTAAGAATGCAATATTCTCCTCTAACCATTTCTCAAGTTTAGAATTGATTTCTATCATGTAGATAAAGAATAGCAATGTAGATAAAGAAAGAGAGATGACAAGTGAACAAATTTAAGTGTAGTCAATAGATCAAGGAAACCATTTAGTGAAAGAAATTCTTAGTATGCATATCATAGACCATGAAGTTAGAAAATACCAATAGCTCTAAGACCAAAGAGCCATTTTAAGCATGTTCAAGCACTAGAGACATAGAAAATAAAAGTCAATTTATTAGACTCCCTTTAGCAAAAAATGCAAACAAATATTTGCACTTGACGTTTTGACTTGGTTGAAAAAGTTTGACAATAATTGATAATATTGCAAGATTCATGTTTAAAAGAATTTTTTTTTCCAAGAAAGATAGTGACACATGGAGTAGTCTTCAAACAATCAAGCAAGGCACAAAGCAACCTTTCATGATACAAGCCAAAGGGGTCAACCTTTCTTGACAACTTTTCAAAATCTAACTCCTAACGGCTACAAGTCAGTGCCATTAGCTCTGAGTGGGTGGGTGAATCATAGTAACACCCTTTTTCCAACCACGGAGACCCTCTATCGTCCGTGGCCACCCTGTACCGAGGAGTTCCCAGGGTTCTCTAAGTGCGTTTTGAGGTCGATCTTCTGAGGGTCATAACTTGGAGCTCGTGAGGGGTATCAATAAAATATCAAATGCTACAAGACACTGATGTTGAGTCCTAAAATAACCTATCTCATTTTTGAGAGATCACATTCCATTTGGATTTGGCACATTGATCTCGCTCAATGCCAAAACTCGCAGTGTGCCTCAGTTCATAGGTGCACCACAGCGTAACTTTGAAATTGCTGATCTTGGCATCAAATTGTCAGTGCCATTAGCTCTGGATGGGCGGGTGAACCCTAGTCACACCCTTGTTTTGGAAACAGAGACCATCCATCATTTGTTGCCACCCCGTACTGAGGAGTCTTGAAGGTGCTCTAAGTGCATTTTGAGGTCGATCTTTCGAGGCTCATAACTCAGAGCTCGTGAGGGCTATCAATGAATTGTTAGATGCTACAAGACGATGATACTGAGGCCTAAAATAACCTATCTCAATTTTGAGAGATCACATTCTATTTGGATTTAGCACAGCGATCTCGCTCGATGCCAAAACTCGCAGTGTGCCTCAGTTCATAGGTGCACCACAGCATAACTTTGAAACCGATGATCTTGGCATCAAATTGTCAGTGCCATTAGCTTCAGATGGGCAGGTGAACCCTAGTCACACCCTTGTTCTAGCCATGGAGACCATCCATCATTTGCAGCCACCCCGTACCGAGGAGTCTCCAAGGTTCTCTAAGTGCATTTTGAGGTTGATCTTTTGAGGGTCATAACTCAGAGCTCGTGAGGGCTATTGATGAATTGTCAAATGCTACAAGACGATGATACTGAGGCCTAAAATAACCTATCTCATTTTTGAGAGATCAATTTTTTTTTGGATTCAGCACAACGATCTCGCTCGATGCCAAAATTCGCAGTGTGCCTCAGTTCATAGGTGCACCATAGCATAACTTTGAAACTGCTGATCTTGGCATCGAATTGTCAGTTCCATTAGCTCTGGATGGGTGGGTGAACCCTACTCACACCCTTGTTCTATCCATAGAGACCATCAATAATTTGTGGCCACCCCGTACCGAGGAGTCTCTAAGGTGCTCTAAGTGCATTTTGAGGTCGATCTTTCGAGGGTCATAACTCAGAGCTCGTGAGGGCTATCGATGAACTATCAAATGCAACAGGATGGTGATACTAAGGCCTAAAATAACCTATCTCATTTTTGAGAGATCATATTCCATTTGGATTCAGTACAGTGACCTCATTCGATGCCAAAACTCGTAGTGTGCCTCAGTTCATAGGTGCACCATAGCGTAACTTTGAAACCTTTGATCTTGGCATCGAATCGTTAATTCCATTAGCTTTGGATGGGCGAGTGAACCCTAGTCACACCCTTGTTCTAGCTACGAAGATCATCCATCATTTTTGGTCACCTTGTACCGAGGAGTCTCCAAGGTGCTCTAAGTGCATTTTAAGGTCTATCCTTCGAGGGTCATAACTCAGAGCTCATGAGGGCTGTCAATGAACTGTTAGAGGAGAAAAGTTTGTAAGGATGGAGTGGCTTAGTGTTTTTGCTAAAATAAGTTAGTGAAAAGGCTTTATTAGAGGGTCTTGGCTAAACTAGTGGGGTTTTTTCCCACTCTCTAATTTTAGAGATAGTTAAGTTTTGGAGGGAGATTAGGGGAGCTCTACTACAACTATCCTTACCCTAGCTTGGACCAAGGTTGGTATCTCAAACTTGCTTCTTTTCCATTTCTTTCTTTTAGCATGGTTAAGAAAATATGCAAGTGTGGAGTTTATCAATGGAGTATGCATTGTGGAGTAACATTCATGTGAGTGCTTGAATGGTGTTCATTCCATGTAGATTAGTGTGACACCATTGTGTGTCTTGTTGTATTGTGTGGAGTATTGTGAGTATGAGGTTTGGATTTTGTCTATTTCCTTGTTGTATTATGGGTGTTGATATTGTGTTGTGAAAATGTGATGTGCTCTTGAAAATTTCTTGTTTTATTTCTGCTTGGTTTTGTTTTCTTGTTTTCTGCTTGAGTATTGTTATGGTCCTGGGACTTACACTAACCCTTGTGGGAAGGGAAGAAAAGTCCAGGGTGAAGGGCTTAAGTTGGGTTCAAAAAATCTATTGAGAACCTTGGAGTATGGGCTCCATTGTATGCCATAACATTTCATATCTTGCTAGGGGTGATAAGGAAAGTATGGTGTAGAAAGGAAGTTTGAGGAGTTACAACTGATGGTAGTGGGTTCAGAGGAGGAAATGTGGAGGCCTCGAGAGGGCATTAAATTGTTGATTTATGATAGCCTCGAGAGGGCATGAAAATTGTTTATTGTAGATATGGTTTGGTATGGCAAGTCTCCATTTTAGAACACACCTTCACCTTATGTTTATGGTTCCATCTATGAAGCCATGTGAAATAGCCTTGGGGGGAAATTGTTCAAGTTTGAAATGTAATGTTTATGCTATTGAAAGATTGTATGTGTATCCTAGTTTGAGCCTTGTTCCCTAGCGCGGGGGTGGTATCTTTGAGGCCTATGGTTGGGTGTAAAGAACCCATGGTCCTTGTTATTTTGTTGTGTTGCATATGCAGGTTTTTGTCCAAGGGAGCAATGGAAATGGCTTGGAATGATCATCTTGCAGATTGATGTTGGATGAGAAAACTTGACATTGTGCCCTCATTTGTGAAGGAGGATTCACCATCTTGTTCATGTTCTCAACGATCATGTTAGACAATGTTCATGCTACTCATTGTCCATATCTTTCAATGTTCATGTTCCTTATGATTTTGAAAAGTCCCTTATGTTGCCCCATTGTGATGGAAGGAGATTGTATCATTGTTACCTAATGTACATGTAGAGGAAATAATTGATAAGGTTGTATATGCATGTTTATTGTTATGAAAGCATTGGTATGAGTCATAGATTTGCTTTGACATCATTGTTATCATTTGAAAATGTGAAAGAAAGTTTTCTCCTTGTGGTATTGTAAATGACTAGTTGATAATAATAATCCACAGATGTTATGTGATACCATTGATTGTATAAATTTAAAACTTAGTAGATTTCTTACAATTTTGTTGTGCACTCAATAATTTGGAAGGAAAATTTTATGTTCATATCACATGCATGGATAACATTGATTTTAATTACCAAGCTTAATGCAATTCTAAGCAAGGAAATCATCAAATTAATTTCATGATATAACAAAATGAAGTTTGTTGTAAGAGAAGACATAATAAAATCTATGAGATACATTGCTGTAGGCATGCATTTTCCTCTCTAGAAAATGTATGATAAAGGAAAATAAATCCCTTCCTTAATACAGAGCAATAAAATATTAAAGAATATTCCCAGATTCTAGATTGCTATCCAATAAAAATAAAAATAATAATAGCATATAGAGACTAATGAGTGTCCTAGACTAATATATTTCCTAAGTGACAGAATGGTACACATTACATTTTACTATGTTAGTTGCATGAAATGATGAATACATATATGTTAGAATGACAAGGTATGTTATATACAAACCTTATTTATACACTTGCACCTAATCCTTGCATAAACAATTCATCTAACAAATTTAAATTGACACACTCACTACGATGGTGTAGTAGGATGTGTTTAAATACAGATCATGAATTATTATTGAGTTAAGTACTTTGAATTGGCCCTTAGACTTACTAAGAGGTCCTCATTTTATGTGCTTACTAATTTGTACTATGAAACTAATTTGAATCTTAACATGCTTTGATAATAATAATATTGATAGTGAGAAAGTGAGCTTATGGTGAATAATTAGATGTATTAATGTAAAAAGTAAATGTAATAGTATAGTAATTATAGTAATTAAAATAGTAAATGTAAAAGCATGGCAATGTAGCTAGATTAGTTAGTAGTTGATGAGCTAGATAGTTAGTAATTGTCTTTTGTTAGAGTGAGTTTAATTTATGTATTGAAATAGTAATTTTTGTGTTTAGGAAACCATAGTGAGTGCTAGTTTGGTGAGGAAGCAATGCTGATAGAATGCATAAGGATGACTAAATAGAGTAAAGAGGGAGAAAATGACTCAGTATTGGTCCAATCTTCGAGAGGACCTATAACTAGTAAGATATGGATGCAAGAACATGATACACATTTGGCACATAAAACAAATTGTTTATTCCATAAGTTGTGTAACTAATGTGTTGAATGATGGATACTATCAATGCAAGTGGCCCCTTCTCCATCATGTAGACTTTGAAGCTACCTTTAGGGCGTATATTTTCTAATTTCCAATGGTTAGATCTGATATAGTTTGGTAGATAAGTGCACATTTTCTTATTTGACTATGGGTGCTCATGTGATGAGTACTAAATCTAAATTCCCTAGATACGTGTGTTTAATCAATTAAGATATACTACACTTCCACACCATATAGTAATTGTCACATTAATATATATTGTAATGATTAATGAATGTGTGTACATTGGTAATGAGGATAATAAGTAATTCTGATCCCCTTCCCTTACATGCTAGAATCACGACCTAGTCCATATGATACAACCGACAAAGCTTAATAGAATATTAGTATTAGAGGTTTGTTAGGATATGAATTACCTAACTAATTTATGAGTGTTGTATCTTGAACTTGCTGATTTGACTTGTGATGCTAACTTGAACTAGACTATCATCCAATCTATTTGAAAACTACCTATGACTAAAATGTTAGAACCGGATGACACTATCCACATGAGTCTTGAACTCCTATTCAATGATAACCTTGTTTTACAATATGTAATTTCTTATGCAACTTCATAAGCTACAAAAAAAAAAAAAAATTGTTGTGTTTTTACTAGTAAAATTTAGGGCATGACACATGATCCACGATAAATTGAACAATACTAGATACTAAATTAATATGTATATCATTGTGCACATAAATGACAAAAATATATATCAAAATACATGTATCCATAGAAAATTTTTTACACAAATATATATCAAAGATCATGTATCCATAGACAAAGTACTCAAATATATATCAAAATACATAGATCCATATACAAAATGTGGCTGATCATGCCATCAGAATGTGTATAATATCAATGTTTCTATATACAATGTGGCATATGCCATCTCAAAATGTCTCATGATGCATCCTACAAAACTATACTATCCTAGGGTGCTGGTGGATGATCAAAATGCAACCTCTTCGCTGCACTAGGTGGATCAGATGCCTCCTACATAAACAAAAAAAGAAAACCAAAGTTAGACTACTAAATTTATATGATTCTACGTATCTAACATTGAATTACTCAAATGCATAATGATCTTTTCCATAATGGAGATTAATACTATCAAAATTTCATAATAAATACCTCTCTCATCGACCTCTTGCATCGGTCAGGAGTCCTCTCGTATGCCCTCGACAATGCTGGTACCTCTCTAATTGTGGGATGTATATGTTCAAATACCTTTGTTAGATGAATCTACAATTTAAACTATAACATTATAATTCATAGCATGCTAAATTTATAACATATTTAATCATGAATTCAAACTACAACTTACTATTGTAGGCTCCACCTTAGGAGTGAGTGGTTGCATCATCAAATCTACATAACTATCTCGTCGGACCTCATGTGCACTAGGAATCTCCTATGAGATACAAAATAGTAGTCGTTAATATCACGGAAATTAGTTTTGAATTTATTTATGAAGATAAGTGATGCAGGAGAATCCCATGCTCATCAAGGGAACATTGAAGATCCAAGGCATTACAAAGGTCATGGAGCATCTCTTGAAGTCAATTGGGCAATCCTTGCACCAATTATGGCTCATGGAAGCATACAAAGTTATAATGTTGGACTCATATGTGGAAAAAAGTTGTAATTGGGCATGAGATAGGATTTAATATGGTAGATGAGTCATTTGATAGGTTCATGTAGGTTTTCATGATCATATCTTGTCATTAGACAAGTCAAAACATTCAATAAGCCCATTAAAAGCATAGTTTAATAGTTAGAAATTTGAATAGTAACAGTTATGTGTTTTTTGGAGGGAAACTCCATAATTTAAATTTTATGACGAGTTAAAAATTGAAACCAATTGGAGGTGGTTGAGGGGGTTACTAACCATCCCTTGAAACTTAGAAATTTTGATTGTATGGCCTGGAGGGTCAGATTTGTACGGACTGTCTCAGAAAATTGAATGAAAGTGCTTGGTTTTCAAGAGCAACTTGAAGAATCCTTTGTTTTGTAAGTGCTTTCTAATATTGGAATGAGTGGTAATATCATCTTAGATATGTAAATTTATGGTGAATGTTGAAGGAGAAGTTCTAGAATTGAGTTTTGGGGTTTGAACAAGCAGGCCCTATTTTTTAAGCCATTTTAAGGAGGGTTTTGAAGTTTGGGTGTTTAGGAGTGTGATTAAGACCTATAATCTTGAAAATAATTTGATTTAGATCATTAATAGAGACTATGAAAAAGGATTAAGTTAGATTTCAAGTGTGAAGGGTACTTGCTTTGTAAAAGTGGTCTAATTAGGCCTAATTCTGAGACAAACTGCCCTGTTCCATAGAATCTTTCCAAAGGAGTGATATCTAATTTTTGGATATGTTATAAAAATAAAAAAAGGGTATCTAAAAAGATAGTTTATTTTCTTGGTGTTTCCGAAAGTTTTGGAGAAAAATCAAGAAAATGGGGTTTGATGATCCAAAGAAGAGAATAGCCTAGTAAAGGGCAAAACTGGTCTCTTTTGTATCTACTAAAGATTTGTGGGTTTGGAAACCTTAGAAACATGTTGGTTGAATTTTTTTAAGGTGTGTAGAGGTGGAGGGAACACTTGGTGAATGTAAATCCAAGTTTGGAGTCTTTGGTGGCATTGTGTGCATTTGGGAACACCATTGAAAAATAGGGGTTGGGTCCATATTATGCTTGAATTTGCAAGTTTTTGGTTAGATCCTCCATCCTCTACATCAAATGGTATCAGAGCATCAACAAGGTCTTTTGGGAGTAGATAAGTTGTAGGTTTCGTCATCATAGGAGTCTTTGTCATCCTTAGTGTGCTGGTCCCTTTGTTGAAGCCTTGGAGTGTCTAATTCCTCATTGTGTGTCCTAGAGTTGAAAGGTACATAAGTGGTTTCTAGAGATTTCTTGGTGAGGAAAGAAAGAGAATCAGTGAGTTGGCCCTTGGGAAGGAAGAAAACTTGTTGTGAAAATGCCTCCTAAAAATCAAATGGCTAGAGAACTTGAAGAATTGCGAGAAGAGTTTGCAAGAGAGAAAAGAGAGAGGAGAGAACTTGAAGCATCTAGAGTGAGGGAATAAAGATAGATGAGAAGAGAGAGGTTGAAGCTTATTGCAAGGATAGAATTCTTAGAAAAGGAAAGGCAAGAGCCTAGAGGAGAAGAGGTTAGAGGAAGAAATCATGGAGAGAACCATGAAGAAGAAGAGGTTGGTAATGCAAGGCAAGAGCATGAGACAATAGATGATCCTAAAGAAAGGAGATTTATGAGAATCATTAAGGTAGTACAAGGTAATGGTGGGAAGAACCATATTGATTTGCCAATATACCAGGGTAAAATGGATAGTGAAAAAGTGCTAGGGTGGATAGAGGCCCTTGAGAACTACTTTGATCTTGAAGACATAGAGGCAGATAAGAAGGTAAAAGTAGCGAAAGCAAGACTGAGAGGAACAAAACTCACTTGGTGGACTAGTGTTTAGAATGGGAGAGAGGAAAGGTGGTGTAGGGCACCTAACCTATGTGGCAGGGGGGAACAAGTATCTATGTTGCCGAACACCTTGCCACTCCATGAAAGCGAGGATTCAAGTAGATTAGGAAGTTGGAATAAAGGTTTGGTCCATATTTTACAAGTTGGTCTATGTTTTTTAATAAAGGAACATATAAGGCCCATGAGAATTTTGGTGTTGTTATAAACCAAGTGACTCCATGGGACCAAAATGCCTTAGAATAGGGTATTTAGAGTCTAAACAATATTAGCAAAAAGTGGTTGTTTGTTTGTTTTATGGTTGGGAATGCCTATATGGTTGTTCCAATGGTCATGTAGACCTTTATATATTTTATATGTGATCTCAGTTGAAACGGGGAGATCAGAGTGTATGGTGGTTTGGAGAAAAAATAATAAAAACTTCAATTTTCTAGAAATTTACTGGTAATTGCTCGGCTGTTATGCTGGTATGGATCTGTATGGAACTTTTATGATTTCTAAGTGTATGAAATAGTTATGAGAGTGACTTAGGAAACTTTTGGTTTTGGTTTGACTCAAAAATAAGTTGGGGCTTAAAAGTTATCTGCATTTTAGTAGAAGGTGGTTTGAAAAGCCTTGTTTCCTAGACCCTTCCACAAATGCATCCCTAACTTGCATTCCAACTGGTGGCACCCTCTAAAACTAAGGGATATGCAAGTTAGGAGACTAGGAAACATAATGCCAGAGGTTGGAGGCCTAGAGAGAAGGGCAACTATTTTTCCAAGTCGGCCCTAGGTCAACCAAGCCCATGTGCTTGACCAATTTTTGCAAGGTAATTGGTGATAGTCATGGTTGCAGGCACTTCTAATCAGTTTGAGTGCTAGAGTTGGATGCATTGAGTGTGTTGGAGATTACCTTAAGTGTTTTTGGTCTTGGGAACCCACCTTTCCCATTCTTCCTTGAAGCCCCAGCCTAACTTGATCAACTAGGCCTAGGTACCAAGAAGCAGTTTGGAGGGTGCTAGAGCAAGATCAGCCCAAAAGCTTTTGGATTATTAGTAGGTGACAAGAAGGGTGTTCGGACCTATGGAGAAGTCCCTATGCTATTAAGGGATATTGGGAGAAAAGTGCAAAGAAGCTAATTGGAAGGCTACAAGGTTTGTAGGCCTAGAAGTGCAAAGGTGTGTTGAGAGTTTGGTGGAACCAAACAAATTGATGATTTTGGGTTGGAACAGTATGTCCATGATTGTCTCCATTTCTAGTGACAGTTGGTGAGGCTTTTGAAGTGGGATTTCCTTGTTTGTCTTGGAGGTTGAGTATACCTAGAGTGGGTAAGAGGACTTGTGAGAAGTCCTAGAATCCTAAGTTGGATTGTGACAGCCATTTATTGGCTTGTGGAAGGTAGTTGCTACAAACTCTACATAAAAAGGGGATTGAATAAGATTTTAGATTGGGAGAGAATGAAGACCATGGTGAGAAATCAATTCTTGCCATCTGATTTAGCAATCCAAATAAAGATAAGAAGGAACAATTTGAAATAGAGGGATATTGATGTCATGTCCTATACTGAGCAATTCCATACCCTGAGTATTAGGGGAGGACTAGAAGATGAGGATGAGAAGGTGGCTAGATAAATTAATGGCCTCAAGTACAATATTCAAGATGAAATAGGATTGAATGTACCAAGGACACTTGGAGAATGTTTTTAGTTGGAAATCCGGGTAGAGGAGAAGTTGAAAAGAAAGAATGAGAGGCAAGAAAATCAGAGAGGAGGTGGAACAATGAGAGGAAGAGGTGTAAGAAGTCATTTTGACACTTCAAACAATCAAGACAAAGACAAAGGAAAAGAGATTACATCTGAGACAAGAGGAAGTTTTAGGGGAGGAAGATTTGGAAGTGGAAGAGGTAATAGTGTTTTCACAGGTAAATGCTTCACATGTGGAGGAGTAGGCAATCAATCCTACAAGTGCCCTCAGAAAGGTATGGATTTCAAGAAGGAGGAGAAGAGGAAGAAAAGAAGTACGATAATGCAGACCCTGAACTTGAAGGAAAATCTTTGATGGTGAGAAGAGGACCTCAAATGCAGTAGAAAAAGGAGACTAGACCATCCATTTTCAAGACAAATTGCATGAGCCATGGTAAGATTTGTAAGATGATAATAGACTCTGGTTCCTTTGATGATTTAGTGTCTTATGAAATGGTAAATAATCTAGGATTGAAGAAGTATCCTATTGATAGACCATATAGGGCATCTTGGGTTAGTGATGCACAAAATATTGTTGTAAGGGAGCAAGAAATAGTGGATTTCTCTATAGGAGAATATAATGATCAAGTTATATGTGATGTCATTCTAATGACATGCTACCATGTAATCCTTGGAAGGCCTTGGCAAGCCTCAAGGAACACTATTCATTTTGGCTCATCAAATGTTTATATAGTACACAAAGATGGTGTGGAGTTTAAGCTAAATCCTTTGATTGGTCATGATGAGGAAAGAGTTATTTGTTTTGGCAAGAAAGAGTTTGTGGACTTGCAGGAGCAGAGGGAGAGTAAACATGATATGACAGATCTGCCACTGAAGCCATCTCTTTTGGTTATGAAGGATGAGATTGTTCAAGACAAAACTTAGAATTTTTCTTACAAGTAGATAGTGACAGCAAAAGGAGTGATGATAGGAATAGTATGGTGTCCTTTGGTGATGAGAGTGAACAAAGAAGTGAACATATCCATGGAGGATAAGAGACAGGGTCAGCATGACCTCTGACAACAAATTATTCAGCCTTTGTCAAGGATAAAACATGACTGTTCATAATCAGTAGGTAGTAAGGTTACCATGACTGGTAACAAGGATCCAATTCTTTTTGTTTCTAATGATTTATATGGAGGTGTGCAGGGTAATACATTGCAGGTGCAAAGTTGCAAACATCCCTCTAGAAGGATGGGAGGAAAGAAGATAGTACCCTTTAACTCTTGGGACAAGAGTTTCTTTGAAGGTGGGGTGTTTGGTGTAGGGGTACCTATTAAATCATCTAAGACAACCTTGGTACCAGATGAAGATAGAGGATCAAAGACATCATTGATTGTTAATTGAGATATATTAAAACCAATAATGGAATTATGTAATAAACAATGTACTTTGAAAGACAAAAGTCATAAAAGTCCTAGTAAGGACCTAAGGGCAACATGATGTAAAATGGCCAAAAGAGCCATATGGGGTAGTCTTAGGATAGTTTCATACTTAGTTGCATTTAATAAATCCATATGACCAATTTTGAGTCAATGGAATAATTTACAAAGTTATGGAATGCATAAAAACTATAGTTTGAAATTTAAATTCCAAATTCAAATGGTCATATTAGTTTTGGAGGGAAAGTAGTAATTTGGTATTTTTTTGATTAAATAAACCTTTGTAACAAACTTGGTCGGTTGGACAGGTGCATATAAGCCTATTTAAGTTGTAATGAACATATGCAAGACATGAATCATTATTGGTATGAAAAAATCACATAAATTGTACGAAACAACAATCATACTTTCCTCTGCATCAATAAGAAAAATAAAAAATAAATGATACTTATACATACAATGGGGCTCTCTGTGCGAATGAAAATCCCTAATGATCTAGGACACCAAATCTGTACAGGCTCATTGCTAGTAGCCACACCCTATATACAATAAAGAATGTAATTAAATGAGATTACCACAAACATTTTATAAGAATACATTGATATTTAATCAATTAGAAAACATCTAATTACCTTTCCTTTGTATATAATTTTAAGGTTCAACACAAATTTTGCATATAATTCTCTAAGGAAATAAAATGGTATGTCGAAATTGCCATGTGGAAGGATATCAAAGACCATCCACCAACGACCCCAAAAATTTGCATGTATGGCATCATTTGTGCACCATTTAATCAATAGTTTGGTATTTTCTGGGTCAACTGGTATACCCATTTTTGGGTTAGCAAAAAGGCTAGCCAAATCATCTTTGGTTATGTTGAGCGTTGCGACCTCATCATAATCCAAACCATCATCAAACATTTGGTGCATTTCATCATGCCAACGAAGAGCAACATTTTGTTGGTTCGTAAGGGTTTCAATGTTATCCACTATGGTGTTTAACATGGATAATATAGGAGCCAGTGCAGGTACTGTATATGCTATATTAGTATGTTAAAAACACTAAATTAAGAAATCAAAAGCATTTACAAACTAAAATACCATAACATAAATGAGAGACTAAAAGAGAAACCCTCAAATGAGAATATGAGCCATGGAATGGCTCTCTCAATGAGATTATTCTCTTGATGTATGGATGAGTCTAATGGATTAGTTTGGTAGGATTATGGAATGTATTCTCAAGCTTCAAACTAGCTTCAATGGAGATTTTTGGGATTTTTGGTGTGGATGTATGAGATTGGTATAAAACTTGGTCTTAAAATGGCATTATAACTTTAGCTCAAAAGTTGTGATCAAATGGCTTGGGAGGGGATTCAATTTATAGGCTAAGGGCTTGAGGGATGGAGGGCTAAGATGCAAGGAGAGATGAAAGCTTAAGGAGGGCTAGGATGCACTCAAAGGGGAGCACATGTATTGTGCTTGTTTAGCACCAATCAGGGAGTGACACATGTCACAGGGTGAGTGGATGGAGGCAAGGGGATGGATGAGTCAACAAATGAGGCTCAAGGGATAATATCTTCATAAAGACCCTTCATTATGGCTTGTAAGAGCTTGTAAGAGTCTTTATTGCCTTTGTAAGAGAATTCATTGTTGGGTGGTTGGGATATTTTGGAGGGAGTTGAGATTGTTGACTTTTCTTGGCTTAGGAAATTCTTAAGCTTATTTAGAGAATGTGAAAACATTAGGGGGTGGATTAGAGGTGATTTAGGATTAGATTAGGCTTGTTAGAGATTTGCAAGTGGATGGCATTCATGAGGGTGGGTGAGTTAGTGGCTAAGCTTAGTTAGTATGGGTGGATGGGGTGGATTAGGCTAAAAAGGGGGTTTAGGATAGGTTAGGGGCTTTTAGATTTGAGGGATTTATTTATCAAATAGATTTATTTAATAAATGGGGATTTTGGAATTAGATAGAAGAATAGGATTTAATTGATAAATAATAGGTTATTTGATTTATCAATTAGGAATATAGATGATTAATTAAATTAATTAGCTAGGGAATGGAAAAGGATTAATTAAATAGGCATTTAATTAATGATGCCTTTAGAGATAACTAAATAGGATTACCAAAGCAGTGTAATCAAATTTAGGTGTCTACAGGTACATTATTATATGTTCTATGCAAACCTCTCAACTTGGTGAGATTTTCATTTATCAAATCCTTGATTCGAGGAGGGTTTTAAGGAGGTAGAGGATCATTTGGTGGACAGTTTTGTGGGGATACTGGATCATTTGGTGGTGGGTTACGAGGAATATTATTCCCTGCCTTAGTGTCATCATTCTGATCAGCCATTTTTATTGAATTGCAAAACACAATATATATTTAAAAAAAATCTAAATTTTAAACATTTTTGTCAAAAAAACCCTAGATTCAACTAAAACAAACAAAATCATCCTAAAATCTATTAAATTTAGGTTAAAAATGAGTTGGAAAAAAAAAAAACATACCTGAATATCTGATATCCGATCTCGTATCTGATATCCAATCAATGATGGTAATACTGGCCCCAAATTCGCATAAAATGAGGGCCTGCGGGTCTATGATTTTATTTAATCCAATGCACAGGTATCGGATATCCGATATGGCTGCAATAACATATAATGAGTATAATATATATAATATAACATATAACATATAACATATAATATATATTACATTATATTACATTTTATATATTTTTATATTATATTTTATATATATTATATTAATTTACTATATATTATAATATAAAATATTAGATTATATAATAATAATATTATTATATTATATTATTATAATTTATAATATATTATACTTTTTTATTATATATTATATTATAAGATATTACTTTTTATTATTATATTATATCTTATATATATTATATTACATTACTATATATTATAATATATTAAATATTATATTATATTATTATAATATAATACATTATAATATTATTATTATAGTATAATATTATACGATTATAATATGATAATAATAATATTATTATATTATAGTATAATAATTATTATAATAATATTAAATAATAATAATATTATTATAATATAATAGTATGATATATTATTTAATATGATATTATTATTATTTAATATAATATTATTATTAAATAATAATAATACCATGTAGTAAATATTAATATTAAATAATAATAATAATAATATTAAATAATATATCATACTATTATATAATAATAATAATAATAATTATAATAATATTAAATAATAATAATAATAGCGGTATAATATTATTACTCTAATTATCAGATATTCGATTTAAAATCGAATATCCGATATCATATCGGATATCCGATAAGGCTCAGCCTTACCTTTCAGGTTTGGTTCCTGGATAGGTGAAAAAAAGTCAGAGTGGATTTTGAAGCACTTTTAGGCATCTTCAAACTCTCTTTTTTTCACATTGCCACTTTTTGGCACACCATGATCCTACACATACCCATATATTAAGTGAATATGAAATATAATTAATCAATTTTGGTAACCCAACACTGCTAAACATAACATGAAATTAGAAAACTTACCTAAAATAATCCAACAATACAATCTAAAAAATTAAGTAGGGGTAGGCATTACATCCTCTCCCCCTAGACTTAAGCTTACTCTTGGAAGACTACAAGAAAGATAAAACTACACTAGGGGTAGGCATTACATCCACTACCCCTAGACTTAGGCTTACTACTGGAAGCCTACTACAATAACTAGTGTAACTAAAAGTCAAAGAGTATTATCTACAATGTCAAATAAAAAGCTCATTTAAGAGACTAATACAAATAAGTTAACTGTGTATGCAATTTTAGTCACTTAGAACAATATAATTTTGGTTTAATAATAATCTAAAAACCATATTAATCCAACATTCATCTTTTTAACAAATACTAAAATAGATCCGCTAAAATACTTCCAACAAAACATCAACATCTCTGAATCCATTGGAAAATATAAAAGTTATAATGTATAGACATAAATCAAAAGTCAAGAACATAAATGTTATGAGTTTCCAAGTTCCATGTTAAAAAGTTAGACTGCTTCTAATTTTTTTTGTTCAAACTATTTAGATTCAAGTCTATAACTATACTGAAAACACCTAGACAAGAACAACATAGTGTTCACAAATAAAATCAAAGGCACACTACCTTAAAGCATAATTTAAAAAAAAAAAAAAAAAATCTAAAATCCAACTCACAACTTATACAAGTTTCACCTTTTTCTATGTTTCAAGTTTCAAGTGTTCAACTTTGAAATTTCCAAGTGCTAAGGTTGCAAAAGATACATAACATAGTTTATGTTTCATTTTAGTTTGAAGTTCAAGTTTGTAAAAGATACATATAACAGTTCAAGTTTCAATTTTGGTTAACTAGTTCAAGTGTTCAAGTTTGTAATAAATACGTATCATAGTTTCAATTTTGTTTTAGTTCAACTAGTTAACAACTAGTGGCATTTCAATATACCCAAAGCTCCCAATGTAGAAACTTGGGCTTTGATACCAGATATAACTCCCCACCATGTGACCCAAAATAACTTAACCTAAAGTTTTACTATGTTTTTCAAACATATTTTTTTGAAATTTAAAGATAATAAGTTAACAACAACAGTTATAACATAGTGAAAGCAATTAACATTCACATAAATACATACCATAAAACATATTACAATTCTTAAGGGTCCCATGATGTTGAATCACATTTAAGTTTAATTAATAATAAATCTAATATTTAATAAATCTGCATCAAATAATAATATACCAATATGAATATATTTAAATAATATACAATTATGTATGATGCCACTTGGCACTAAAAATAATGCACAATAATCCATTGTACATATCATAGGGTATGAAAGGCTGAAATAATATACATCATGAAATAAATTACATCATCTCTTAAGATCTTATGAAACCAAATACAATACAATAGTACAACCATCCATCAAAAATGCAAGAATAGATTGAAAGGAACATCTGCACAAACACATCCACCAATGACATCCGATGGTCGAATCTCAATGGTATGAGAAAAAGAACTACCATCTAAACTCATCGAAGCTAAATGGCCCACTCCCATTGTGCTAAGGAGATAGTCTCAAGTCCCAAATAGGATAAAAAACTCAAAAGTCAAAAACCAACATCTAGGTTCAAGGAATCACCTGAAAGAAAACTATCTCAAATGTACCAAGACACAAGTGTCAACTAATCCAAGAGGAAACATAAACACATAGGAAATCTACTATGCAAGTGGGCAAGTATCATTGTAAGAATGAACTCTAGGGTTACTCAGCTAGTCTTTTAATCCTCTGGCACCCTAGTGACTCTATGTAGCACTAGTATCCTTTTGTACTGACAAGGCATATGAAGAGTCAACTCTAAGTTTACCCGATTAGTCTTTTAATCCTCCAAACCTATGTATCTAGAAATGAGCTATAATTTCCTTAATAAAGAGTTTTTCCCCTAAATCAAGGCTTTGATCATGCAATCATGTGAAAACCCTTTGTCTTTAATTACTATAATTTCATTTTCATGCACAGACTTTTACAATTTAACTAAAATAAACTTTATTAAATTAAAGCTTTCTCTCCCTTATTAATTTTTGAAGTGTTTTTAATAATATATTTATTAATTTAATTAATAATATTATTTATAGTTTATTATTAAAATAAAATTCCTAAATGATTATCATTAAATTAAATAAATATAACTACATCACAATTAAAACCATAACTTCATCTTTAAATTTTTATTCTTTTATTTTAAATAAATTCACAAGACATTTTTTACAAATATATTTACTAACTCAATTAATAACATTTTTTTTTTTTATATTATAAATCGTGGGATCAAAAAGGTACATCAAAAAGGAGGGAGGCAGAGCCTCAACCAACTAATCAAAAAAATAGCAAAAGAAACAGTCCACCAAGAGGGACTACTATCCAAAATAGAAATACATCAGAGTAAGACAAGGAGAAAGGTGAGCCAGAGTCATAGCAAATGGAAATCTACGGGATAGCATCTTCAAACTTATTGATCCAGGATGTCCAACCGAGGGGTCCCTCCATCCATATGACTTTTTTCTGATTCAACAGCTGGTGAAAGATGTGGAGATTATCTGCAGAGGGGTTCTTGCTGTTCTTGATCTCTTGCATGAGTTTGGCAAGGGCTTCATTAAACGCCACCTGATTGTCTATTATATTGGCCAGCTCGTAACCATTCTGCATCTCGTAGATAAACATGGTAGCCCAACCATCCCTCAAAAATCTAAGCAACTTCCTTTTTTCCATATTCAACAAGCAGAAAACCTGTGAAGAAATTTTAAAATGCATGAGATTTCTATGAAATCTAGTAAGAGATCTGGTAAAACCTTGGAACTTAGCATCATTTCTAAATTTTCATATATGCCAAAGGATGAGTGATGAGAGAATCTGCCAAAACAAATTAGCATCTTTTCTAAGGCCCTCAATAAAACCAGAAATAATATCCAAAGTGTAAACATAATGAGTGACGCATATACCAAACATGAGCCAAATTTCTCTAGTAAAAGAGCAATCAAAATATATATGTCTCATAGTCTCAGGAACTCTACAGATAGAACAAATATCAAGATTAGCATGCTGGTTTCTTATGGGGAGTTTGTCTAGTAGGAGCTGCCACTTAAAACATTGAATTTTAGGCTAAATAGGAGCTTTCCAGAGTTTATCAAAAATTTTATGCCAGTTTGAGGAGGTAAAGGAGTAGTACCAAATGCCATTAAGATGGTGGGAAATAGAGCTATCATGATTAAGAAATCTATAAATATGTTTAGCTTTGATAGAAGTGAGGAGAGTACCATCTTGCCATCTAAAGGAGAGAAATCGGTGAGAATCCACATCAGTATTATGGGGAAGATTAAGCTGAGAACAAGCAATTTTGATAAGATTGTAAGTATGCTTATGAGAAGCAGGAAGATTATATTGATTGGCAAGGACATCCCAGCTGATGAGCTGATTGTGATCAAGGATGTCCATGATATATTTAACACCTTTGTTGGCCCAAAATCTAGTCGAACAGCCTTTGGTCAAAGAAAGAGGTTTGCCCTGATTGAGAAGATTCCACCATCATGATCGCTCACCATAAAGAGTATAGTGATAGTCAAAGGCTGAGTTATCAATATGGTGGTGAATGTTCTCCCATGCTTTCCAAATGGAATGAAAAACCTAGGATCGCTACACAAAAATGTGGAATTTGCCAAAAATCAGATCACTGAGGGGTAGATGTTTCCACGATTTAGCAGGTTTAGGCACACCATTTTGAATGTTACTTCTGACAAGCACTTTCCAGGGCTCATTACCAACAAGGGATTGAAGGATCCATTTAGAGGCAAGAGCCATTCCCTAAAGTTTGAGATCTTTCAAACCAATTCCACCAAGACCTTTCTCCAGATGGCACCAAGCCCACTTAACAGAATGGGCTTTCTTAGTACCTTTGCCATCCGACCAAAGAAAATGTTTGATGGCCTTTTGAAATTCCAAAATTTGATAGTTACTAAACATCCAAATAGAAGAGTAGTAGATGCTATAGGAGGAAAGAATATTTTGGCAAACCTAAACTCTCCTAGCAAGGGAGAGGAGCCTATGATTCCATTTATTAAGTTTTCTGAAGATTTTTCCTTTTATCCATAACCACATATCCTTTAGGTAAGGGCTCACAGAAAAGGGGATACCAAGATACCTAAAAATCTTGTTAGGTCCTCCCCAAGAATAACCAAATTGAGAAAGCCAGTCCGGAGGAAGATCATTCCATCCTAACAAAATGGATTTAGAGCTGGAGATACGAGCTCCAAAATCTTTACCAAAGATATCAAGTTTATTGCAAAGGCAAATGAAGTTATCCAGGTTGAGCTCCAAGAATAGAGAGGTGTCATCAGAAAATTGAATATTAAGAAGCTCAGAGTCATTAGGAAGAGTGATACCATGCACCTTAGGGAAAATGGTGTCATCTTTGAGGATATGATAAAGAGCATCAGAAGCAATAAAAAATAGAGCAAGGGCAAGCAAGCACCCCTGCCGAATGGACTGAGATAGAGAAATAGGATTGGATAGGATACCATTAACATCAATCATGGCAGAAGCATCTTTTAGAAGAATTTGAATATATTTACAAAAAATATCAGGGAATCCAAAAGCTTTTAACATCATCAAGATGAAGTCCCATTCAACTCTGTCATAGGCCTTATTGAAGTCGAGAAGAAGCATAGCAGCCTCTCGATGTGAAGTATTGGCCCATTCCGTGGCTTCCCAGCTAGTAAGGAGATTCTCAAGGATGAATCTACCTTTAATGAATCTAGTCTGAGTGGAGTAGATAAACTTGGGGAGAATAGTCTCTAACTGAGAAGCCAAAACTTTAGCAAGAATTTTATAGGAAACATTAAGTAAAGTGATAGGGTGCCAAATTTTAATCAAAGCTATGTCTCCCTCTTTAGGGATGAGTTTTATGATGCCAGTGTTAATAGCAATCCCTAGAGTGCCATGCGAGAAGGCCTCAAAGTATAAATCATAGAGGTCTTTAGAGATCCAATCAATGTTGGCTTTGTAAAATTTAGTAGGAATGCCATCCAAACCCAGGGCTTTGTTATCTTTTAGCTTTCGGATGGCATCAACAATTTCTTGCTAGGAAACAAGCCTTTGGAGGGCAGAAATATCATCCTCCACAAGCTTCTTGGGAATAAGCTCAAAACATCTAAGTCTCCTTAATCTAGAATTATCATCATCTTCAGAAGTAAACAGGTTCCTATAAAAATTTTCAAAGGCCAAAGAAATATCCTGGCCCGTAAGCAACTCCTTATCATTGTCAAAGATTCTGTCAATCCTCTCTTTCCTTTTTTTCTCTTTGAGAAAATTAAAAAAATATTTAGTACCTTTATCACCAAACTAAAGCCAGTGATTTCAGCTTCTGATGAAGGCCCCTTTGGCTTTAATATGATGATGTTTCCTAAGTGAGTTCCTAGCAAGGGACACTTGCTCAGCAAGGATGGTAGAGTTCGATTGAGATTGGATATTGGTCTCAACCATAAAGAGCCAATCAAAGAGCACCTTCTCAATTCGTCTATAGTTTTTGGCTTTCATTTGGCCGAAGGTTTGAAAGATCTTAGTCCAGGAAGAGATATTTAGTTGCCATCTATCACTATGAGTCAAGGAGTTATTTTGCAGGTTGATGAGTCTAATCATATTAACAGCAACACTAACATCTTGGTCCTCAAGAAGAGAATTATTAAGGATGAATCTATGGGGGCAACTACTAACTAAAAAGGTGAGGGACCTAAATTTGATCTGGGCTAGGGTGGGACAATGATCAGATAAAGTAGCAGGAAGGACGGTAACAGGAGATCCGAGTTGATTCAGAGAAAAGGAGAAGAAATTACTGTCGGCATAAAATATGTCAAGCCTAGAGTAAATTTGGTTAACTCCCTATTGGAAATTACACCAAGTGAACCAAAGAGACCTATTCCCAGGTGTTTCTCCTTCAAGGGGATCGAAGAGATGAAAGTGATGCTTAAACTTATCCCAGTGATATTTTTCAGTGTATTTCCATTCAAAGGGGGAGCCCCCAATTTTATCTCTGGTGTTTTCAATCATATTAAAGTTGCCACCAAAAAAACAAGGAATGTCAAGGAGGGAAGTGAGCCAATCCAAAAGGATGATTCATTCATTATAATCATTAGAAGCATATAGAGAACAAATGCCAAAGTGAGAGTTATTAATATTAAAAGTCAGCCGGGCAGCTCTGTTGCAAGGAGAGATTCCATAATTTGTGATAAATTGAGTCCACTTAGGGTTGATAAGGAGAGAAACTCCACCCTTTCCCTTGGTATGGTTAGTCACGATCTTGAAGGAATCCTTATAGATAAAGTTAAGGGCAGTATCAAGGTTGAAGCCAAAAGTATTAATTTCCTATAACATCATAATATCAGACTTAGCCTGAGAGTCCATGAAATTTTTCACAATAATCTTACGGTCAAGAGACTCAAGGCCTCTCACATTCCAAGAGATAATATTCATTGTGAAGGCATTTTGTTGGAGCTAGTAAGGGGATCAAAATCCCCACCTTTCTTCTTGTTTTTAGAACCGAGAGGTCGACCCTTTTTTTTCAAGCCAGACTTAATCAAAGCATCTTCATCCTCACTGATATCATCAATAAGAAGAGCAGAGTCTTTAAGAGTCATCTTAGAGTTAGAAGGGACTGGGTTAGGCTTGGCATAAATAACCTCAATAACCACATTATCATCCCTGATCTCCATGTCAGGGCTGAAATCCCTAATCTCCTCATGGGGGAAACACTATGATGAATGAGGTCAGAGGGAGAAGGAAAGGGATTAGATTCAAATTATTGGAGAGAACTGAGGGCATCAAACCTATTAGCATTAGGAAAGATAGCACGAATGCACTCTAGGGCTAACTGTTGAGCATTTTTTTGTTGCCATTTATGCTTCTCGACTATTTGGAAATCATCAATGGAAAAAAGTTCACTAGAGGAAAAGACAATCGGACTCAAAGCCATAGCATTTGGGGTCTAGTTAATAATTCCCCTAGAGTCAGGGATTTGGTTTTGAGTACCAATAGAGGGTGAAGAAGAAGCACCCTTATCACTAACATTGTTTATAGTCACCTTGGAGTTAATAGGGTTAACAGAGATAGTCGTGGGAGAAGTTGAGTTGGGAGCAATCATAGGGGTATTGGCATTTTTAGAGGTATCTAAGGTTTCAGTCGAGGAAGCCTTCTTCTTATTCACAATAATAGGGCAATTTTTCCTTTGATGCCCTTCTTTCTTACAAAGAAAGAAAGCATTTAGGCCGCCTAGAATCTCAACAGGGCAAGTAAAAATGTCTCCACCAATATTAAGATTTAAGCTTGGAGGGATGTCAATCTTAGGTTTGATAGAGATCAACATCCAAGCATCTAGATTAGGCACCAATGTGGATGTCTCATCTATACAGATAATTTTCCCAAAATTATCCATTAAGTGAGGAAGAAATTTCCAGAGGAATGGTGGAAGCTCTTTAACAATAACCCATCGAGAGCATGACAAGGCAATAATTTCCTCATTAATCGCATCTTGAGACCAAGCTAAGGCATGAAAGGACGTCTTACCAATAGTCCAATATTGCCTTTTCAAGGCCTCAACCTGCGATTCATGAGTGCTGAAGAAAATGATAAACAAGCCCTTTTGAATCTGCCTACAGAATGATATTTTAAACCCAATTTCAAGTTCCAAAGGCTATGAAACCAATCATCCATAAATTTACAAGGAGGGCATTTATCAACATCAACACAAGAGAAGAAAATAGCAGTAGAACTTAACCTACATTTCTCCATTGAAATCTCTTGCAACATCTCATCATTTGGCATAATGAAAACTTGTTCCAAGGAGTTACCATAGCCCTTACCTTTGGTTCTAGGTCGTTCGCACGAAGGAGCATGGATAAATCTCGCAGAAGAGGAGATACCATTGCTGGGAGGGGAAACCGTCTCAACAAAGGATCTCCTCAGTGGATTTAGGGCACCGGGATGAGGGGGAAATGGCGCAATAACAGGTTCGGGCTCCATAGAGAATATAAAATAACAAACAGCACACAAGATAGAGAGAATTAAAATGAATTAAAATTAATTGCAGAGGGAAGGGAGAAGGTACTCTGCATGGAGGAGATATTTCTCCTCCACGAATTCAAGATTCGGATCAAAATTCGCTCCAACCAGTCGTGTGCGGGAGCCGAAAAAAGTTTGGAGAAAGCAAAACTCAATTGTATCACATTTGCTACTGAAGATTGCCTGCTAAAGTTCGCTCTATATCATTAATAACATTATTTATATTTTATTATTAAAATAAGACTCCTAAATAATCATCATTAAGTTAAATAAATATAAATCTATTAAAAATGGAATTTTAGTATAGTCTTTTAAATTTAATTCTTTCATGCACATTTAAAAAACTTTTTAATTAAAATATTCTTTTATATTTTCTTTTCCTCCACTTTATTAATTAGTGTAAGCACTATTTAAAGCATAGTTTATTATTTAAATTAATAAGAATAATTTAAGCTCAATATTCAAATACAACTCTAATTTTATAATTATTAATTAAATAATCACACTAAAACAATATCAAATCTTTAATCTTTTAATATTTTAATATCTTTTATGTTTTCATGTGCGCCTTTTTCGATATAACATATCTTTATTAAATTTATTTTCTTTCTTTATTAATTAATTTATTATATTTTAATTTCATGCATACGCTTTATGCAATTTAATTAAAATAACTTTATTAAATTTATGTTTTTTTTCTCTTGTTAATTATGAGATTTTTTAATAATATATTTATTAATTCAACTAATAATATTATTTTAGAGTTTATTATTTAAAATAAAACTCCTAAATAATTTTTATTAAATTAAATAAATATAAATACGTAAAAAATAGAACTTTAATATAATATTTTAAATTTAATCCTTCTATTTAATTAATTTCTCTATTAATTAAATATAATTAAATATCAAATTTCTTTATAAAATTTTCATTAGATTAAATCATGAAATTATATTTTAATTTGATTTAATTATAATAGAAAATCACAACATGCCCACAAGACTCAATACGAAAACCCATCATATAGAACATAAAAGTAAATCAAACACCAAGTTCAAAATCACAAATTCATGTCACTTGACAAATTTGAAAAGGTGAAACTAACTCAAATACTTGTCCTATTTCCTAAGACAATTGGCTTAGGGTTTAGGATTTGAACTCAAGAGTTATCCCCCCACTTATACCATTGAAATGTTGTAATAGGGTATGCTCATCGTTGCAATTTAGGGAAGTCGATACTTGGTACTTGCAATCTACTTAAAATCCATTCATGTACAAACACAGTATTCTAAACTAATTAGGCAATGGTAGGAAGTGGTTCATCGTATAGTTCCCACTAGCAAGTGACTACAACTCCCTTCCTCAACCACATTAGAAATGTCAAATATAAAGAAAACATAATGCACACCATACACATGCAAGTATGGGGTAAGTATCCATAGAAACCACATAAAAATAATTTATCTAACTAATATCATTAAATTACTGACAGCCACTAAATGAACATATATATCATCATCGAAACAATCATGAAATAACTGAAATAACTAGTACTAAAGTAACTCAACACATATATTAACTGAATATGAAATAAAATTAATCAATTCTAAAAACCCAACATTGCTAAACATAAAAAAAAAATCAGAAAACTTGCCTAAAAGAATTTGGCAATACAATCCAAAAAGTTAAGTAGGGGTAGGCATTACACCCTACCTCTTGTGAAAGAGTATGTTGAATATATACATAGAGATTTGAAATAAGGTTGCAAATATATAGTTTGAAACATACATGTGTTGCAAAATATGAGTTGTGACTATAAGTTAGGAAGTCATTCCAGTTAAACATTTCAATTTGAGATTCAAATCAGGATCTCTTGAGCTACAAATACCAACATCATTTTGAGTCATTTTATATATTGTGCAACTTTCCATAAGTGAGAGTCTCAATTGACAAGAATTGGCATTGAAGAATTGAATTTCCATGCTAAGTTGCTATTGAAGAGAAATAAGATTGCTTTATTATTGGAACATTGAAGGAAGTGAAATTAATTTGTATAATAGAAAAATGGTAAAAAATGAAAGTAGTTGCCTACACTCCAATGAGTGACTATATCTTTGACAAATACTTATATAGAGATAGTTTTTGATGTAATGCATATAGATCTTCATTGGAGAAACTTCTATCAAAGATGTACAAATAACTATTCATTAGCTTTGAGTATTACATTTATCTAATCACTATATTCTCTCTAACTTATTTGTATTTCCATTTACATGTACTATAAGAGTTATTTTCCTTGACCTTCCCTAGATTATCTTTGAGGATGTTCTTGTGAGAAAAATAAAATAGTACATTAGGCATGCTACCTAATATGATTATCCTTCTATAACAAGAGGGAGTTTGGCACATTTTTTAGAGAGGGATAGGATAAATGATATGTTTTAGTTTGTTTATGATAATTTTGGACATATCGGTTCATAAGTAGTAAACTATGCTGAGATGGTTTCTCTACTAATTGAAAAAATATTGCAATTAAAGGGACTATGATTCATGGGATGAAGTTCCATGTGAACCAAGGATATCTAGACTATAACATTCCTAAATAGATGGATACTTGTTGAACTATGGAGTATGACAACTCATTAGAGGCAACCTTGGAAAAAGATAGGGAGTAGATAGATGATATGTTTCAGATTTAGAGGGAGTCTTGACACCTTATTGGAGATAACCTTGACAAGGAGGTCAAAAGGTTAGTGTTTCTTCATGAAGAATTTCCAAGTGATTATCACCTGTACTTGAAGAAGTTATTGAAAGGTGATGATCTTACAATAACTTAAATCATGATATAGATTTTATGTAAATGCAATAGACCTTGAAAAGATTTATCTTGTAAATCAACAACTAAATGTTAGGTGTTATTAAATTGACAGTCTATAAGTTGTTCATATAGATATATGATAGGTTTTTGATGAATATTTTTCCTTGATATTTTAATAGGTCATTACCATACTGAGTACTTGGTTAATATTAGATGTCAATATTTTGGGAGACCATTACTCTTGACATCAGATGTGATATCATCACTTTATTTGAGTAAATTGGTATCATATGTTGATAGTTTGGAAGATCAATACTCATGATATAAATGTGATATCAAAGTCATGAACATATTTTGATCAAATATATTTTTATTCTAAGGTAAGATATGGTCATGGGTTTATCCTTCCTATCTAAGAGAGAGCGTTAATGTGTAGTAGCTTTAGTTGACTAAATTCTATGTTATGCATTTTAAGTAAGTGTTCTACTCAAATCATGAGAATATGCATCTTGTGAGACTTACAACTAAATGCCTCGATGTCATTAAATTGACTATCTTTGAGTTGTCTATATAGATGCATATTAGGTATGAGGTAAGTATGCATTTTGTGAGACTACCATCTAAGAGCTTAGATGTCATCATATTGATTATCTTTTGCTTGTTTGTATAAATGCATGTTAGGTATTTTAATAACTAAGATCTTAGATGGAAATTGTTGATCATTTTTGGGTTATTCAAAACATTGATCATCCTTTAACTTTGATTATCAAAATCTATTTATCCTTCTTGACTAAGAGGGAGTGTTAAAGTTTAAGTCAATTCATGTTTTATATTTGTATGTTGATCTTATATGAGATATTAAGTTTGTTATATATATATATATATAAATAAATAATTTGATTATCAAAATGACATGTCCCATGAAGGAACATGTCTATTATTTCCCTATGCTCAATATAAATGTGAGAGGATGTTGCAGTTGAAAAATACATACCAAATACAATGACAGTGCTTATTATTTTTGCAATGATCTAAGAAAAATAACAGTTAATATCTTGGTTATGAATGTTATGAGCTTGAACCTCAAACTCCTCCAAATATTCTTTTGATATTATCTCTATTTTTTCCTTTTATTTTAATTCTCCTTTTTTATTTGCATCTTTTGTGATGAATGATATTTTCTCCTTGATAAAGATTTCCACCTCCATCAAAATGACCTCCAAACTATTTTTCTCCATTCCTTCTTGAATTTTACAATTATTTGGTTGGTCATTATTGTCAAATGGACCCGTTCTATTTTGTGGAGTTTTCTAAAATTTGTATTACTTTGTAACCTCTTTTTCTCTTTTTCTAAATGTGAGTTGTCTTGATTGGACTAGAGCTTCTAGAAAAGAGAAACCACTCTTTTTCATAGTATTTGAATCCCCTATAATCTTAGGTACTACAACTCAATTAGTCTTGATTTTTTTTCCTTTTAAGTTTTATTAAAGAAGAATTTTTCTTGTAGACATCTTTAGTCATAGGCCTCTCATAATTTATGTGTTTATCTTTGATTTCTACCTCCATTTGTATGTTTATGTTTCCTATCTCATTTACAACTTGAGATTCAAAATGAGTAGCATTCTCCTTTTCCAAAATTTTCTCCTTTGTATTTATTATAATATTTTATAAGCTCTTATCTTCCTTTGTGAACCTATTTTCCTTGCTTAAGGTACATACTTCATATGTATCCTTTTCTTGTTGTTGAGAAAATTGTTGATCTTTTCTTTGATTTTGTTTATGAGAGATGTTTTGGTGGTTTTTTTCAATTAAGTAAGTTATTTTGCATTGTAAATTTTTTTGACTTCTTCCTCACTTCTTATACTCTTTGTTAACCATGTTTCTCTTCTTTTTACTTCTAGTCTACTAGTTACTATATTTTTTTGTGTTTTTGATTTGGAAATGATCCTTATGGGTTTCTTCCCATAGAATGACTTGATCACTAATATCATTTTGCCTTAGCATTATATCAAGGGTCAGCCTTTTGTATAGGATCCTAGGTTACTTTTTATATCCTCTATAAACAATTTTTTGAACACATTATTTACATTGTTGAAATATTTGCACATTTTCTTTAATAATAGAATTATTCTTCAAATGTATTCTTATATATTCTTGAAAATCATTTCTTCTACTCGTAGGTTCTTTTTCTCATTATGATCTTGGTTCTGAAATAGATAATTAGGGTCTATGTTAGTGGCTATGATTCCCCCCTCTTCTATTTCTTTTCTATTGTCACTACTTGTATTCCTCTTATTACAAATAATTGTGTTATTGATAAATCCTTGCAATCTTCCCTTATAATTTAATTGTTCTATATTTTTTGAGGATCTTTTTTTAAAAATTTTTTTACTTCTTGATATCATTGGAAATATTTATTTTAATAATGAATTCATTTCAATATTTTTAAAGTTGATGGTTTAGTTTGATGATTTATTTTAAGCGTCCTTCAAATCTTATGAGTTTTAATTTGTAAATTGATCTATTGGTTATTAATTTGACTGACTTAAATTCATGAACTCTTATCTATAAGTTTATAAGAAATTTAATATCATTAGTATTGGAGAAATTTTCTTCTATACCAAACCGATACATTTTAGAATTTCAATATAATTTATCTCTATAGGTGAGGATTAAATTGAAACCCATATATAGGAGCATTTTTCTTCCTAGCCAAAGATTCACTAAAGTTTCTCATTTAACAAATTTTATAGAATAGTCTTTATATAAACAATAAGGAACTAAAAGGAAATAATCTCTAATGTAAGTATTTAGACAATGAATATAAATTAAGCAATTTGAGACATAAGATATACTTACCTAGTCACTACAAAAATCCTCCAACCATCTAATTAGATTGGAAATTTTTGATTCAAGACCACACTAGTAGACATGGAGACCTATTCTTGACATTCCATCTAACATTTTTCATTATATATTTCATTGATGATGCATATGTTTTCAAAATTGATGTCTAAATGTTTTGAAGGGAAAACAACTCTATTGGAAAAAATTTGAGCAACAATTCTACCTAATTGGAATGACAAAGAAAAGGGACTATGCTTATGAGGAGGAACGTAAGCATTAACAGGGGTAGATCTATTCAAACGAAAAGTTTTATTGATTAGGGTTGGTTAAGAAAGAGAGAGAGAAGAATTTTCTAATGAAAGGGGAAGACCTCCTGTGGGGATCTAATTTGATCTAGAAATATTAGCAGGTCTAGAAATGTAGTGCTTGCCCTTGTTCACATCTTTCTAGACATTGTTACTATTATTATCAGACTAAGTTAGACTAGTTTTGTGTTGATGGATTAATGGTATTGTTTTGAGACTATTAGACATTATGTTATGGATTCAGTTGATATATGATGAGATCATTTAGACTTTACATTTTATGTATGCATGATGATCATTACATTGTTTTCAGTTACTGATGATAATGGTTTATTATCTCATGTGTTTTATTATGGATACTTACCCCATACTTGCATGTGTATGGTGTGCGTGTTTGTTCTTATTGTATAGCATTTTTGATATGGTTAAGGAAGGGATTCGTAGTCACCTGCTAGTCGAGATCTACACGATGCACCACTTCCTGTCATTGCCTATTTAGCTTAGCATTATAAATATATTGTATGTACATGCATGGTTTTTATGCAGGTTGCAGGTACTGGGTATCAACTTCCTTGAATTGCCAGGATGAGTGTACCCTATTACACTATCTCAATGATAAGAGAAGGGAGATAAATTCTCAAGTCCAAATCCCGAACCCTTAAACCATTTGTCCTAGTGAGGTAGGACAAGTATCTGGATATTTTACCCACCGAATGTGTCGGATGACATATTTCGTGATTTTTAACCCTTTAGACTAATTTTGTGTGAATTGTTCTATGATGGGTTTTCATATTTTATCTTGGAGGTCTATGGTGAATTTTCTATTAATTAAGTCTTAATAAATAGGTTTAATTAATAAATTAATTATATGGAAAAAATAATATAAAATATCATGATATTTGATATTTTGATTATAATTAATTAAATGAGAATTAATTGAGGAAAAAGAATTAAATAAAAGAAAATTATAAATTAAAATTAATAATAATTATAAAATAATAATAAAGTAATAAATAAATAATAATAATATAATTTATAAAAAAATTTAAATAGAAGTTATATAAAAATTAAATTAGAGTTATAAGCTTGCCTAGGAGTTAATGCACCTTTCTATTTCTCATATGTCAACAACACGAAGGTTAGTGCACCAATTAAGCACATGGTGTCTACAACCTTATGACTCATCTAGAAGGTTGGAAAAAGGGCATGCTTAGTTGGTGACACCTTCTAGCTATTTTTACAGACATTCTAGGTGTTTCCTGAGAGCTCTTTATATTCAAGCATTCCTAAAAGCTTAGACATAGCATTTGGAGAGCGTTTTGGAGCATTGGAGGACTCAGGAATTTCGAAGAAGGGAGGAGCTTGCTCTGCGGGTTTTCTAAGGAAGAGAGATTTAGCATCAGAATCTGGGTAGATTCTTGTGATTTTACTTATGCTATTTCCACATCTTGCACTTCCTATCTTCTTCATGTCTTCCATATGTCTTCTGAGGATTTACCTATTTTTGTTGTATGCATTCTCAATATGGGTAGTTAAAAATTGATTATATGCATAGATCTGAAGAGAACATGGGACTAGGGTTTAAATTGTAGCCAAATCCGTTAGATGATTTATTGAATAAATTTGAGATCAAAAAGCTTATAGGAGAATTCTGAAAATTGAGACCTTTAAATAAATTGTGTATATGCTCATTGTAAAATATACATGTTTATATTTTTGAATCTGCATACATACATACATATATATATATATATATATATATATATATATATATATATATATATATATATATATATATATATATATATATATATATATATATATATATATATATATGCTGTGATACTTAATTAAATTCTACGAATACATATATATAAATACACACACATATATATACATATATATACATATATATATATGCATATATATATATATATTGAATAATCATATTTTATAAATCGCAGTGATGAAACTTTATTTCAATTTCGAATCACAAATTGTATCATTGAGGAAATGTTTTATTACAAATTTATATCGCAAATCACATTGGCACGTATGGTACCCATAACCCCGTGGGTCGTAGAGGCCTACCGTCGTAGGACTGCGATGACAGGGGTACACTGTACCCGCTATCGGCGCAGTGCCTGTAGCCGCAGATACTGCATACTGCGATGGGGGGAGGGGGGGGTTATTGTTATATATGTTTTGTTTAATATGGACGTTGGGAATGACAATTGATATTGTTAATTTGATTTTTATATTTCATTTTTATAAAATGATATTATTGTATATTATAATATATGTATATTATATATATATGTATATATATATATGTAAATATGTATATATATATATGTATATAAGTATATGTATATTAGTTATAGATGATTATTTTATTTAAAATGATTTGTATAGATGGATCAATCTGTAAAAGATAAATGCTTTTAAAAAAAGAATAATAATTTATTAATTATTATTAAAATGAAGGGATATTAATAATTAACTTAATTAAATTTAGTTTAATTAAGGTTAATTATTAGAACATGTTATAAGTCAAAGTTTTGAAATATGCAAATTTTGTTGATAATATTGGATTCATTGGAAATGTCATTTTTCAAACAATGTTTATATAAACAAAATATTATTAGATCAATTAGAAAATTGAGTCTAATGGTTTTGGGGAGAAAATTTTATCTATCAAACAAATACATGGGTTAGGTAAAACGTGCAATTTCTCCACTTGATATCTAGATTGGAAAACATAAACTGAAACCTCCACATTTAAATTCAAGTATGTAATTTTAGCAAAACAAAAACATGTTGTTGCATTGTGTTTTCTTTATCCTATTGTTTTGGGTTTTGGGTTGACTAGTGTTGACCAATTATAGGACGTCTACTAGAGGCTTGGGGGGGGTTGTGATTGTGATGTCGTGATGATGTCTTATTTCTGATCTTTATAAACCCAACCATAGTTATGTGATGGAATGCTCTATGTAATGTTTGTAATTATTGATTGTTATAGTTGAGATTCTTATGTATGAGACACTTGACTTAACCATTTTTGGTTCATCAATCAGTCATCCTTGGTTATTTTCTAGTCGCCATGATGAGACTAAAATGTTATTTTATGATGTCATTGTGTGACATGTTTGACTCAACCATTTTGGAGTCTTCAATCAGTATGATTTGAGATATATTTTAGTTAATGGGAACCAATGGATACTTTTGATTATCAGTGATACTTCAGTTGCCAATAGAGAGCTATTGTGGTCATGATTTTCTATGGATGCTTGCTCATGGAGATTTGATACTTTTATGCATATTTGATGTTCTTATTATGGATTATCTTTGTAATTTTGAGATTTATGATTCCACGAGCTTAGGGTAGGTTATCTGCTTGTAGTTTTGAGAAGTGGCTTGCAATGGGGGTTGGGGACCTAAGAGGCTGCCAGGGTAACTCATTGTAAGTTGGTTAATAAGTGAAAACATTCACACCTAATACTAACTAAATGAACCTAAAAATATAATTGTTTTGTTCTTGCCCATGCCTCGAGTGCTTGTACAGACTAGGATGGGAGTAGAGAGAATGCATGGTTGCGACCTTGCATTCCATAGTATGCCTCGTCAGTATGAGAGGATACTAGTGGCTGCATGAGGATCAGTATGGACCCATGGAGTTTAGCTAACTGCTAGGGTAACTTGTACATGATTTATGTGATGACACTTTCTCGCTTGCATAGTAGGTTCCTACATGTCTTTGTGTGCCTCTGGGAATTAGATGTCAGTTTTGTGTGTCTAGAACCTTGAGTTAGTATACTTTTAGGATTCCTAGACTTATAGAGATTTATGCTATGTGTTTTGGATAGCCTATTTGGGACTTGAGATTATCTCCTCAGCATGGTGGGAGTGGACCACTTAGGTACCATGCGGTCGAGTGGTAGTGTTTTTCCACTCTTATCATTTGAGATCCATTGAGACATCGTGGCTAATGCGTCCTTCATGATGGTGGATACGTATCCTTTCATTGATGATTAGCATATGTTAGATGTTGTTATCTTATGCTTATATTTGCATGTTAGATTAATTTCTGCATATGATATAGTATATGTTAGGAGTGACTTTCCTACTATGTTAATACCGATGATCTCTTTAGTGATTTGGAATGTTACGCACTGAGGGATGGCTAGGATCCATGATGGTCTAATGATGCTATTTATGGTTGGGAGGAATTGTGCACTTAGTTTATTATGTTTGATTTTTATGATGGATGTATATGTCCTCTATGATGATGTATCAAGTGTATCATGTGATTATCTTTACTTTGGTGTATCATGGATTAGAATAAGATGATGTACCTTATTTCTCATATGTATCTTCTTTTAAGCTTTTCATACCCTGTAACATGTATAGTGGATGATAGAGCGTTTAGAAATGTAATGTATAAACATTGGACTTATCATTATCATTTCATGTGGTTGTTGTATTAGAAGGATTCAATAATGTTAGTTGACTTAGATGTAATTCAACGTTAAGGGATCCTTAAAGAATATAATTTGGTATGTATGTCATGTTTACTTGGACATTGCTATTGCTTCTGTTATTGTGCATAAGTTATATGTGGTATTTACTTTCATGTTTAAAAAAAAAATGCTATCAAACTTAGTGAAATTCTAGGTTAATTCTTTGGATCCCTTGGTGGGGCATTACATTTGGTATTAGAGCCCGAGTTTCTACATTGGTAGCTCTGGGTATATTTTGGAACAACTAGAAACTTTGAACTATTAAGTGTATCTCTCAAACTTGAAACTAGGTGAACTGAAAATAGAACTTGAACTATTACTTGTATATTTTTCATACTTCAACACTTAGATTCAAAAACTAAAAATTTCACTTAAATTGAACTTAGTCTATTGCAACATGTGTCTTTTGATTGTAATAGTACTTTGTACTATTGTAGGATGGTATCTGGGACTAGGTCTTCTATTAGAGGCCATGGTAGAGGCTGTGGTCGTGGCAGAGCTATCAGTGTCCATGAGTCTTCCCATGAGGGATCCACGCATGAAGAGAGTAGAGGAGAGCACACTAGTAGGTAGCAGGAAGAGAGCCGTAGAGAGGACCAAGCTGAGTCCAAAGAGGTTGATTTGAGATAGATGATGCAGACTATTCTTGAACGTCTACCTCCTATTCAAGATCAACCCAAAGCTCATCAGATAGAACAAGAGCATAAACCCTAATCTAGGAGTCCTCGGAAGGATCGTCAAAGGTCCATTATGTCCACTTAGATGAAGGATCTTTTGAGATCTAAGGTTAAGCCTTTTAATGGGCAAGGTTTTGGTTATGTGGCCGAATAGTGGCTTATTTCCCTCGACAGGATTTTTGCCATGTAGGACTTCGACAACAATGTTAAGGCAAGATTTATGATCACCAATTTGGAGAATTTTGGGGCCACTTGGTGGATAATTGAGGAGAAGAATCTGGGAATTGATATGAGCAATGTCACTTGGGAACTTTTCTTATAGAGTTTCTGCGAATGATTCCTACCAGAGGAATGGAAGCAGCAAAGGGTAGATGAATTTCATAAGCTTAGGTAGTACACTATGTCAGTGATCGAGTATGAGCATAAGTTTTATGAGCTCATGTCTTTTTCAGGATTCAGTGAAAATTCAGCTCAGTTGACACAACACTTTATTAGGGGTTTGAACAACTGTATAATTGGGGGTGTCAAGGTATTTGAACCAAAAACCCTCAAGGATGCGGTACATCAAGCTATCCTTGTTGAGCAAAGTGTCAACCTTGGTGAAGGAGGTTTTGTGGGAGTGCCAGCAGCATCAGGATCTAAAGGCAACTACAATTTAGGTGGTAATAGGAAGCCTTCCTTTTCTAAAGGGAAATAGTATGAGCAACAGTCTCAGCAGACATAGCAACAGAAGGGATCGAATTCTCAGGCTCAAGGTGGTGGCAAAGGTTCTAACTCCAAAAACAACCGCAATACTCAATGCAATAAACAAAATCAGCCCAATTAGCCAGCTCAGAGAAGCTAGTCTTTTGTTAGCAAGAACAGTTGCCAGTAATCAAATGTACCACCTATGGGTAGAGGATCTGGAAGAAATACATAATGTTTTTCATGTGGACAGATTGAACATTATGCAGCTCAATGTCCACAGTGAGCACCTTAATTTTTAGGACCTAAGCCTACAGCTTCAGAGCCTACAGTTGGTGATGCAGGTAGAGCTCATAGAGTATTTGTAACAGTAGATCACCGTCAAGTGGATCATTAGGGAATAGTGGTTAAGACCATAGGTGCTATTTGAGGTATATCTCTTTTAGTATTTTTTGATTCAGGAGCTACAAATTCATTTATTTCACCATCTATAGTTTATAAGTGTAAGCTGGATGCGGTGAAGCAAGTTCATGGTTGGCAAGTGGAACTAGCCTCAGGTATTAAGGTCTCCACAGATTCTATAGTTCATAAGTGTGGGCGTAGCTTAGGAAGCTTTGATACCACAGTGGATCTTTGAGTCATACCCCTTGGTTCCTATGATGTGGTCTTAGGCATGGAATGGCTTGGATCTCATAGAGCTAGTATAGATTGTAGGAAGAAGACTATTATGTGCCAAGATGACCAAGGGAATGATGTGAAGATAGTTGGGATACCAAGGCCTATATCTTTGCAGATGATTTCTGCTATGCAATTGAAGCGGAGTTTCCATAAGGATGTCAGATATTTTCTATTATGGTAAATGATCTTGATGAGGAAGATTCCATAAGGAAGACTTTAGATCACCCAATTTTATAGGAGTATGCAGATGTCTTTCCAAGTGAGATTCTAGGCATGCCTCCGAAGAGGGACATCAATTTTAGTATTGATTTGATTCCTGGAGCAGAGCCTATTTATAAATCTCCTTATCGTATGACTACATAGGAATTGGGTGAGTTACGTCTTTAGCTAGAGGAACTTCTAGCCAGAGGGAGCATTCAACCTAGTGTATCACCATGGGGAGCTCCAGTGCTCTTTGTGAAGAAGAAAGATGGTTCTTTGCACCTTTGTATTGATTACAGACAGGTGAATAAGGTGACTATTAAGAATAGGTATCCTCTACCTAGGATTGATGACTTATTTGATCAGATAAAGGGAGCTACATTGTTCTCCAAGATTGACCTTAAGTTAGGATACCACCAACTTTGCATTAAGGAAGCTGATATTCACAAGATCACTTTTCAAACTCGCTATGGGCATTATGAGTTCACAGTGGTACCTTTTGGGTTGACTAATGCTCCATCAATTTTCATGAGTTTGATGAATGGCGTGTTTCGATCTTATCTTGATAGGTTTGTACTTGTGTTTCTTGATGATATATTGATATATTCTAAGACACAGAAAGAGCATGAAGAACACTTGCGGTTGGTATTGCAGTGTTTGAGGGACAATCAACTTTATGCCAATGCAACTAACTTTATGCCAATGCAACTAAGTGTGAATTCTTCAAATCAAAGATTCAGTATTTAGGGCATGTTATTTCAGGTGATGGTATTTCAGTGGATCTTGCAAAGATTCAGATGATAATAGATTGGCCTACACCGACTAATGTGTCAGAGATTAGTAGTTTCATGGGTCTAGCTAGTTATTATTGCAGATTTGTCCAAAACTTTTCTAGGATAGTACATCCTATCACTTCTCTTCAAAGGAAAGGAAATAAGTTTATATGGATAGAGAATTGTGAGGAGGCTTTTCAGAAGCTCAAGGAGCTTTTGACTAGTGCACCAATCTTAGCAGTACCTAATTCAAAAGGTGATTTCATGGGGTGTACAGATGCTTCTCTTGAAGGGATTGGGGCAGTGTTAATGTAGAATGGAGGGGTGATTGTGTATGAATCATGCAAGCTCAAGGATCATGACCTAAATTACCCAATGCATGATCTTGAGTTAGTAGCAGTAGTTCATGCTTTGACAAGGTGGAGACATTTCTTGTTGGGGCATAGATTTGAGCTACATAGTGATCATCGCAGTCTTCAGTACATTTTCACCCAGTCTAATTTGAATGCTCGCCAAAGGCGATGGATGGAGTTTCTATGCGAGTATGATTTTGAGGTTAAGTACATTCAGGGTAAGAAGAATGTGGTGGCAGATGCTTTGAGTTGCAGGAGACATGTGGTATCATCTATGACTCTTAGTGTGGATTTGAGGAGTCAGATTCTTCAGGCACTTCGTCCAGATTCTTGGTATCAAGAAGTGTGCAAAGAGATAGATTCAAGAAGAACTTTGGAAGGTAAGTTTGTAGGCTACATTCGAGAGTCATATGGTCTTCTGAGACATTTGGTGAGGATTTATGTGCCATTTTGGATGAGCTTCACACCTTGATTCTAGCAGAGGCCCATCGTACACCTTACTCAACACATCCAGGTGTCAAGAAGATGCATGCTGATTTGAGATGTTTGTTCTTTTGGTCTGGGATGAAGCAAGACATTGCTGATTTTGTGTCCAGATGTCTTGAGTGTCAGAGAGTTAAGGTAGAGCACCAACACCTGGCTAGACTTTTGCAGCCAAATCTCATTCCTTCTTGGAAGTGGGATATCATCTCCATGGATTTCATAGTAGGATTACCTATGACTTTTCATTGTCATGATGCTATCATGGTCACCATTGATCAATTTTCTAAGGTGGCACATTTTTCATCGATCAGGTCTTCCTACACAGAAGCTTCTGTACCCAATTTCTTCATGCATGACATCGTGAGATTACATGGCATTCCTAGAAAGACCATTTCTGATAGGGATCCTATATTCACATCTGCATTCTGGACATCGTTGTAGCATGAACTTGGAGCGCAATTAAATTTTAGTTCGGCATAGCATCCAGAGATTGATGGTCAGACAGAGAGGGTGAATCAAGTTTTGGAGGATATGTTACGGATGTATGTGATGGATAGGTAGACACATTGGGAGGACTATCTCTACCTAGTGGAGTTTTCTTACAACAACAGGTATCATAGTTCTATTGGCATGGCACCATTTCAAGCATTATATGGACATCCTTGTCATACACAATTGAGTTGGGATAGCCTTGAAGATCGCATTCTATTGGGTCTTGAGATGCTTTGTGATATGGAGCAATAGGTAGTGTGTATCTGTGAGCACTTGATTACGGAATAGGATAGGCAGAAGAAGTATGCTGATGCTCATAGGATAGATAAGTAGTTTATCATGGGTGATAAGGTTTTCTTGAGACTGCATTCGTGAAAGAGTCTGATCTGATACAGAAAGGGTTCTAAGCTAGCACCTCGCTTTGTGGGACCATTCGAGATTCTAGAGAGGATTGGCCTGGTTGCTTACCGCCTTGCTCTACCACCCAGCCTAGCTCACATTCATGATGTTTTCCATGTTTCAGTGCTTCAGCAGTATATTCCTGCTGTTGTACATGTTCTTGATTGGAATGCATTGCAGGTAGAGGACGGGTAGCTGGCTTTGGAGCTGGTTTGTATTCTAGACTAGTGGGGGTTGACCCTTAGGGGTCGAACCATCGAGTAGGTAAGGGTACAATGGGACCTTATTGATGATTCTTTAGCTACTTGGGAGGATGTAGCTAGATTATGGGAGTTATATCACTACATGTTTGTAGGCTTCCAGGAGTAAGCCTAATCCAAGGGGGGGTGGATGTAGTGCTTTCCCTTGTTCACATCTTTCTAGACATTGGTACTATTATTATTAGACTAAGTTAGACTAGTTTTATGTTGATGGATTAATGGTATTGTTTTGAGACTATCAGACATTAGGTTATGGATTATGTTGATATATGATGAGATCATTTATACTTTACATTTCATGTATGCATGATGATCATTACATTGTTTTCAGTTACTGATGATGATGGTTTATTATCTCATGTGTGTTATTATGGATACTTACCCCATACTTGTATGTGTATGGTGTGCGTGTTTTATCTTATTGTATGGCATTTCTAATATGGTTAAGGAAGGGAGTCGTAGTCACGTGCTAGTTGGGATCTACACAATGCACCACTTCCTGCCATTGCCTATTTAGCTTAGTATTATATATATATTGTATGTACATGCATGGTTTTTATGCAAGTTGCATGTATCGAGTATCGACTTCCCTGAATTGCCAGGATGAGTGTACCCTATTACACTATCTCAATGATAAGAGAAGGGAGATAAATTCTCAAGTCCAAATCCCAAACCCTTAAACCATTTGTCCTAGTGAGGTAGGATAAGTATCTGGATATTTTACTCACTGAATGTGTCGGATGACATATTTCATGATTTTTAACCCTTTAGACTAATTTTGTGTGAATTGTTCTATGATGGGTTTTCATATTTTATCTTGGAGGTCTATGGTGAATTTTCTATTAATTAAGTCTTAAAAAATAGATTTAATTAATAAATTAATTATTTAGAAAAAATTAATATAAAATATCATGATATTTGATATTTTGATTATAATTAATTAAATGAGAATTAAATAAAAATTAGAAATTAAAATTAATAATAATTATAAAATAATAATAAATTAATAAATAAATAATAAAAAAAAATTTATAAAAAAATTTAAATAGAAGTTATATAAAAATTAAATTAGAGTTATAAGCTTGCCTTGGAGTTAACACACCTTTCTATTTCTCAAATGTCAACAACATGGGGGTTAGTGCACCAATTAAGCACACGGTATCTACAACCTTATGACTCATCTAGAAGGTTGGAAAAAGGGCATGCTTAGTTGGCGACACCTTCTAGCTGTTTCTACAGACATTCTAGGTGTTTCCTGAGAACTTCTTTATATTCAGGCATTCCTAGAAGCTTAGACATAGCGTTTGGAGAGCATTTTGGAGCATTGGAGGACTCAAGAACTTTGGAGAAGGGAGGAGCTTCCTCTGTAGGTTTTCTAAGGAAGAGCGATTTAGCATTAGAATCCGGGTAGATTCTTGTGATTTTACTTATGCTATTTCTGTATCTTGCACTTCCTATCTTCTTCATGTCTTCCATATGTCTTATGAGGATTTACCTATTTTTGTTGTATGCATTCTCAATATGGGTAGTTAAAAATTGATTATATACATAGATTTGAAGAGAACACAGGACTAGGGTTTAAATTGTAGCCAAATCCATTAGATGATTTATTGAATAAATTTGAGATCAAAAAGCTTATAGGAAAATTTTGAAAATTGAGACCTTTAAATAAATTGTGTATATGCTCATTGGAAAATATACATGTTTATATTTTCAAATCTGCACACACACACACACACACACACACACACACACACACACACACACACACACACAGATATATATATATATATATATATATGTTGTGATACTTAATTAAATTCTACGAATACATATATATAAATACACACACACACACACACATATATATGCATATATATAGTGAATAATTGTATTTTATAAATCACAGTGATGAAACTTTATTTCATTTTCAAATCACAAATTGTATCATTGAGGAAATGTTTTATTAAAAATGTATATCGCAAATCACATTGGCACGTATGGTACCCATAACCCCGTAGGTCGCAGAGGCCTGCCATCGCAGGAATGCGACGATAGGGGTACACTGTACCTACTGTTGGCACAGTGCCTGCGGCTGCAGGTACTACGTACCATGGTAGGGGGGATTATTGTTATATATGTTTTATTTAATATGGACGTTGGGGATGGCAATTGATATTGTTAATTCGATTTTTATATTTCATTTTTATAAAATGATATTATTGTATATTATAATAAATGTATATTATATATATATGTATATATATATGTAAATATGTATATATATATATATATATATATATGTATATAAGTATATGTATATTAGTTATAGATGATTATTTTATTTAAAATGATTTGTATAGATGGATCAATCTGTAAAAGATAAATGATTTTAAAAAAAGAATAATAATTTATCAATTATTATTAAAATGAAGGGATATTAATAATTAACTTAATTAAATTTGCTTTAATTAAGGTTAATTATTAAAACATGTTATAAGTCAAAGTTTTGAAATATGAAAATTTTGTTGATAATATTGGATTCATTGGAAATGTCATTTTTCAAACAATGTTTATATAAACAAAATATTATTAGATCAATTAGTAAATTGAGTCTAATGGTTTTGGGGTGAAACTTTTATCTATCAAACAAATACATGGGTTAGGTAAACCGTGCAATTTCTCCACTTGATATATAGATTGGAAAACGTAAACTGAAACCTCCACATTTAAATTCAAGTATGTAATTTTAGCAAAACCAAAACATGTGGTTGCATTGTGTTTTCTTTATGCTATTGTTTTGGGTTTTGGGTTGACTAGTGTTGACCAGTTATAGGATGTCTACCAGAGGCTTTGGGGGGTTGTGATTGTGATGTCGTGATGATGTCTTATTTCTGATCTTTATAAACCCAACCATGGTTATGTGATGGAATGCTCTATGTAATGTTTGTAATTACTGATTGTTATAGTTGAGATTCTTATGTATGAGACACTTGACTTAACCATTTTTGGTTCATCGATCAGTTATCCTTGGTTATTTTCTAGTCGCCATGATGGGACTGAAATGTTATTTTATGATGTCATGTTGTGACATGTTTGACTCAACCATTTTGGAGTCTTCAATCAGTATGATTTGAGATATATTTTGGTTAATGAGAACCAATGGATACTTTTGATTATCAGTGATACTTCAATTGCCAATAGAGAGCTGTTGTCGTCATGATTTTCTATGGATGCTTGCTCATGGAGATTTGATGCTTTTATGCATATTTGATGTTCTTATTATGGATTATCTTTGTGATTTTGAGATTTATGATTCCATGAGCTTAGGGTAGGTTATCTGCTTGTAGTGTCAGGAAGTGGCTTGCAATGGGGGCCGGGGCCCTAAGAGGCTACTAGGGCAACTCATTGTAAGTTGGTTAATAAGTGAAAACATTCATACCTAATACTAACTAAATAAACCTAAAAAGATACTTGTTTTATTCTCACCCATGCCTCGAGTGCTTGTACAGACTAGGATGGGAGTGGAGAGAATGCTTATCATTTCATGTGGTTATTGTATTAGAAGGATTCAATAATGTTAGTTGACTTAGTTTTAATTCAACATTAAGGGATCCTTAAAGAATGTAATCTGTTGTGTATGTCATGTTTACTTGGACATTGCTATTGTTTCCGTTATTGTACATAAGTTATATGTGGTATTTACTTTCACGTTTAAAAAAAAAAAATGCTATCAAACTTAGTGAAATTCTAGGTTAATTCTTTGGATCCCTTGGCGAGGCATTAAAAGAAAAGCTAGGGTTAGTAGATATAGGTTTGATTATGTTTTTGGATTCATTATTTTTCTATTGACCAGTATGGTTCATTCACTCCTTTCTCGATCTATTTTTTGAGCTGGAATTTTAGGTTATTCCTAAGAGAGGGAGCCTTTGATGTCTATAGATTGGATTGAATCTTGCTTCCCCTAGGTATTTTTTGATCTTGTGATTGAAGATGTGATGAATCTTCCTAGATCTTCTTTGAATATCTGGTATGGATTAGAAATTTTTCTAACACTCAATCAAGTCTTTAGTCAAGGAATCCACTAAAGAGGCAACCATGATATTTGATTGATAATGGGGCTTTTCTTTAGCTTTGACATGGTCCTCTTGGGCACTATAAATTTATTCAAAATAGGGAATGTGTATAGTTGAGCATACTTGGTTTTATTGAAGTAAGATATTGTACCTTTTGTTGAGCTTGTAAAGTTCCCATTTTCCACAAAACTCAACATCACCAATGTATAAAATTACAATTAACTTTAAATTTAAGTAAAATAAAATTTTTTAAAATATTTAAAATAGACTAAAAATATTAATTGTTTTTATTTTAAATTTCTATATAAAAATAAAATGATCATCTAAACAAATCTCCTCACAAAAATTTTACAATGAAAATAACATTAAATGTATTTTAAAATAAAAAAATTAAAAATAATTATAAAATTAAAAAAGTAAAGTAATTTAAAAAGTTAAAACCCCAACTAATTTCAAATTAAAATAATTTAAAAATAAATTAATTTAATTTAAAAGAATAAAATTAGATTTAATTTTTCTCAAATGAAAATATTGATTAGCTTGCTATTTATAAAATCATATATTAATTATTTTTACAAAAAAATAGGAAAATAAGGTAAATGCTTTTAAATTATTATTTTTGATGAATAGTCCTTTTCTATTAATAAAAATATACTAAGAATCAATTCAGAAAAAAGGGTTAGGGGATACAAGATCACCCATGAATGAGTTCACACGGTCATAGCCGGAGCAAAAACACATGGCCATGGCTGGAATTATACACTATTCATTAAAAAAAACATATAAAAGGCAACCCTAGGCAGCCAAAGCAATGCCAGTTGAGGATGGTCATTCATCTCTATCATGGAAGCCTCAATCATCTTTTGGATTAGGTGGCAGGCTAGGAATAGTCTAGCCATCTTCAATAGCAGTAGCAGGAGGATAAGTGGCAACCTCCACATCTTTGACCTCTGGCTACGGAGGAGAAATTGCTAGATCCAAGCGAGACCATTTCCTAGAAAACACCCAATAAGCACCAAGAGGAGGAGTCGAGGACCAACTAGAACCACCATAAGGTGGGGAAACTAGGTGTCACCTCCATCCACCATCACCTCCACTGGGAGGGTAGTGGTGGGAAACCTGGGAGTGTGGGGTGTGCAAGTGGCAACCTAAGGAATGATGTCATGAACAATGGCCATGAGGCATCAAGGTCTCTACCAAGGCATCAGGTGAAACTTGGCAATAGTGTAGGGGGCATTGCCCCAATGGTTCAATAGCTCCTGAAGGTGAGCTACCTCAAGGGAAACTTTTTTAGCTTGCACCTAAATCTACATTATTAAATTATTACAAATGCATTCCTTAGTGTACATTGTAACATTAATATCCAAAAAGTTGTGTGTAAAAAGAAAAACATTCCTATCTTTCCACAGACTAAACAAAATTTTCATCCTGAATGTATGCCAAATCTGGGTGAATTTTTGAAGGATTCTGGGAGAATCACCCAACAAAATCATATGCCCAGAAAAAGGTTCAGGCCTGAATGGCTTGAAAAAATCATGGATCTAGTGCTAATAATTTTTGGCATGCCAATGAAACTAGAAGATATGCAAGAAGGACTTTGGTTGTCCACAAAAAGGGCATCTAAGATCTAGAACCCCAATATGTTTGAGCCAAGACCCTATGGGAAGACCTTGGAAGGCAAGGCACCAAGAAAAATGGGCAATCTTGGGTTTTGATATAGCACTCCAAATGGTATCAAAGTGTTTTCTCCATTTAGAAAGAGAAGATTGCAAATGCCATCTTTGGTTGAGTGTGTCCACCATCTGAAAATGGGGCAAAAGCCATTGATATCCTAGACTTGGCTTATAATTAGAAAATGGAGTGGTAGGATACCACTTCAAATCATGCCACCAAGGCCAAACAGACTGAATACCCACTTTGTGAATTAAGTGAATTGGAATTGAAGAGAGTAATAGGTCAAAAGTCTGCCAATCTGAATGGATAAGGAAATACTAAACTTGCATATCTTCCTAGGACCTAAAACCCATGGAAACCCTTGAGAAGAGGTCCTTGGGAGTTCTGATGCCTCATTTGAAAAAATGTAGAGCACTAGCACCTTGAGTCTTGGCAAGGGGAGTACCCTAAATGACAAACAACAGAGACCACCAAATGTTCTACTGATTCAAGGAGAGGCCATTATGGAAATCATCCCCAACCCATCAAAGCCAAGGATTGATAGCTTCCCTAGCTTTCCATATGCTGTTGATGAAAAATGAGCCCTGTATGGTCATTGGCTCATGCATGATGAGAAGGGTGTGGAAACCAATCCCCTTCCAACCAAGCCTATTGACAAGAAAATTAGAAGATATGCAATGTCAAACTAATATCTTCCAGACTTCATCTCCAGTGATAGCACGAATAATTCATTTAGCACAAAGTGCAAGGCCTTATTTTTGAGTGGAAAGTAGACCATGACCACCATATTCTTTTGGGAGACAACAAGAATCCCAGGCAATTCTATGGAACCCATGATGATCTGAACTAGAAGCCCAAAGAAAATCTTTGAGCAATCTTTCCAATTTTTGATAAGAAGCTTTGGAGGGATCCCAACAAGAAGAATAATAAAGATGAGTAGCCGCAAGAACCTTTGAGCAAATCTAGAATTTTCCAGCAAGGCAGAGCCATTTTATAATCCAATAATCAAGCTTGTTGGTGATCTTGGCAAGCACAACATTCCAAAGTTCAAAAAGAAAAGCCTGGAAAGTAAAAGGAATGCTTAGAAAGAAATAAAATTCCCCATGTGTAACCCATTTCCATTCAAACTAGCTAAGCCAAGGTGGAGCTAGCAAGAATGACTGGTGGAAGCATAGCATTTTATGCCATTGAATGGCAGATCCAAAGGTGTGACAAAAGGTGTCCAGGCAACTTAAAGAATTGTTGATGTTTTGTTCATCCTCTAGAAGAGTGAGAAAGGAATCATCCAAAAAGTGGCCATTGACTAATGGTGAAGATGATTTGGGAAAGGAAATGCCATGAACTAGTCCAAAAGACACAGAATGAGCTAGAAAATAACCAAAAACTTCAACAAAAAGGACATAAAGTGTTGGAGCCAAATGGAAACCTTGACTGATTAAGTGAAAAAGGCCAAAAGCCTCTTATTGCAAATTATTGATGGTAATGAAAGCATTAGAATTTCCAAAGAGCATCTCCACAAACTGTAAAAAATTGGGACCAAAACCCAGAGCCTGGAGCATAGCCAAAATAAAGGGCCATTCAATGTGATCATAAGCTTTAGCAAAATCAATCTCTAGAAAGATGACCTTCTAGTTGGACCTGCAACCCCAATCCATGCCTTCCTAGATAGCAATAATGTTGTCGAGAATGTATCTAGACTTAATAAAGCTAGTTTGCTTAGGGTGCACAATTAAAGGCAACATGTGCTAGATTTTGAGAGAGAGTGCCTTGGCAATAATATTTTAAGACACATTCAGAATGGTAATGGGTCTCCAATTGCAAATGTCCTCTGGATCACCAACTTTGGGCATGAATTGTATATTTCCTTTATTTATAATGGTTCCTAAGCTTTTAGAATGATAGACTTCAAGATAAACTTTGTGTAGATAAGGACCTATAATCTCCCAAAGGTGTTTGTAAAATTCATAGGGAAACCCATCACACCCAGGGGATTTGTCATCAACCATGGAGTAGACCACCTCTTTAAGATCTTAGAGGGAAAGAAGTTGCTCATAGAAAGCACATTGCTTAACTGCTATGTAGTTTGGAGTAACAGAAATACACTTTTTGAGAGCTTCCTCCTGAGTAATAAAATTTCCCTGTGAAGGAAAAATGTTCTCATAGTGATGAAAAAAATGCTTGTAGGATGTCAGGGAGACTAGAAAGAACAACAATTCCTTGTTTTATCCTTTTAATCCCAACATTGGTCTGATTGACATGAAGAGCCTAAAAGAACTCCTTCGAAGCCTTATCGCCAACCTCTAGCCAATGGAGATGGGCTTTGATTTTGGCTCCTCAAGCGGCATAGTTATTTGCAACTTTATTGTCATGGTGAAGTTTAGCTAGCTGAATTCACAAATCCACATCAAATACATTCAGGGTGAGAGCCTCAAAGGATTTTCTGAGTGCAAGAGTGTTGGCTTCATATGACTGTTCTTTGAAAACTCCCAACTAGAGCCCATAAATGTGCAGAAAATGAGTAGTTCTAGAAATGGCATCATTCCACCATTGAATCCATCCCTTTTGAGAATGCAGATGTGGCTCAAAATTCTAGACACGTAGGATATGTGTGATGGTGGAAGCATGCATAAGCACAAACGTGTTGAGAAAGAACTGAGACTTGGCAACTTTTGAGATAATTGTTTGCCATGAAATCAAAAAATAAATGGGATACTAGTTAGATAATGTAACATCTAGCAAGGGAATGACAGGTAAATCTTGATCCTTAGAGAAAGAGAAAAAGGATTGTGTAGTAATCATAGCACAATCAAGATGTTTTAATATGCAGTCAAAGGCAGCTCAAAAGTTGGACCAAGTGTGCCAAACCCCACTATCCTGGCAGTAGCTAATTTGGGATTGAAAAGGCCCAATTAATTATGCATGTAGTACCAGGCTTCCCTTTCCCCAGTAGTCCAATGAAATGGCATAATGTCATCTTTGTTAGAGGCCACCTCAACCATATTGAAGTCACCACACATAACCCAAGTTGTTGGAGGCAAGTTGTCAACCAACCAACCCCACATCTAGAATCTTTCCATAGCATCATTGGAAGCATAAACATTAATGACTCCAAAAGAATGATTGTTAATGGAAAGAAAAAGCCAAATAATTCTATGTGTAGGGTTAGAACTGTGTGAAATAATAGTAGAATGAAGACAAGGTGACAAGAGAGTAACTACACCACCTCAACTAGCTTCATGCTAAGAAGCCAACATAATTCCATCCTACCAAATGATGTGACATGCAGAAGAGAGCATGAAACAAGAAATCTTAACTTCTTGCAAACAGAGAAAATCTAAGTTACCAAGTCTATGATGGGTAGTCCAGACATGGTACCTTTTGGCAAGGTCTGTGAGACCTCTAACATTCCATGATAAAAAATTCATAAGAAATCTTCCATATCATTCTTTTCCTCAAGAGAGGAGTAGCTATTCTGCAAGAGGTAGAAACCTAGTGGAAGTCAGAAGAAAAATCCTCTAAACTTATAGCCTACCATTTCACCTCTAGTATCTCTGCACATCCAGGAGGACTACAAGAATGCAACATCAGTTATGGCACTATGGAAGAAGTAGCAAGAGGGGTATGAACCATAACTGAGGCAAAAGCCCTAGTGGCTACCTTAATCCCCCGTGTATCAGCAAGGTTTGAAACTTGTGAAACCCCCAAAATAGGTGTTGTAAAAACTACTTGCATCCCTACACTGGTAGGAATTGATGCTCCTATGGGGAGAGGAGTCATAATGACCACCACATAGGACTGTTTAAGGGGCAAGGGATTTAAGGTAGCCTTGCCCTTGCGCCCAACAATAACCCATTCTTCATTTTTGCCTTCTTTTCCCTTTCATCTAGCTTGGTAGGCACTTCTTTAGGTGTGGGCTTAACTCTAAGCATAGCCAAAGGGAAATCCTTGATCTTGTGTTTCATAGACTGGCACTTATAATAGGTTTTGGGGAGGTTCAAATAGAGCACCTTCTAAGAGAAGGTTTGAGCCCTAATCTAAATTTCTATAGAATCCTTAAGATCCTTGGAAAGATCAACATCGACGCACACACATCTCTATGTGTGAGCATTAAAAAATTTCTTTGGCTCCTTTGTGACAACTTTTCCAAGGGTTTTAGCAATGGAATCAATGAAAGGCCAGCATAGCAAAGGTACACTTGGGAATTGGACCCACACAGGAACCCTAAGCTTTTTATCATCAGAGACTGTGAAGTCTCATGACCATTTTTGAAAATAGGTAGGGATGACCGCACAGACCAAGGTCCATTGTTAAAGACCACATTTGCCTATGATGGGTTGGCGAAGTAAAATTAAAGAAAAACCTTTGGTAAGTTTTTGCACAATGTCAAAGTAGACTCCATGAGGAGTCTAGCACTTGTTAACCCATTGTTGAAGCATAGCTTCAGGAGGAGTCCTACCCACAAAATATTCTATCAAAGTATGTTATTCTAACCATTCACATGCAACATCAAATTCTTGTAAAGGAAGGATAATATTAGGATTACCTCTTGAAAAATATTTGGGACAAACTTGCAAGGGCATTTGTTTTTTGGTGGTGCCATGACAATCCAAAATAGTAGTGTGAACACTAGAAACAACTGGTTCACTGCTGGCCAAGACCATTAATTCTTAGCCTAAAAGCTCCCTCAATAAATGTGGTGTGACAAGTGGAGACTACAAAAGGAAAGTTTAGACAAAGAGCCCTATGCAAGAAAACTACAAGTTTGCATGAAAAAAGAAACCCTAGCAAAGCAAAAAAAAACCACTCTTCAAACTACTCCCTTTTAAAATTTAAGAAAAAAATTAAAAAATTAAATGGGCAGTTATAAAGCTAAAGAGACAATGGATAATTGTTTTGACTTTCAAATTGAGAAAATGGGATTACTTTTTAAAAGCAAGCATGTCTTCTTGGAAATAGATGTCCAATATTTTAGGCGAAAACAAGGCTATTGTGTTGCATTTCAGATCATATAGACATTAATCGCAATTATGATTGGCAGCATACCTTAACACCAATGTCTATATAACAATGGCTTTCCTGCCTCAAAATTCAACTTTGTTTCATTTGTGAAAAACAAATTCCAAGCTTACATTTACAATAAAATTTTAAAAACATGGCAAATGTGACTACAGGAAAGGTTATTACCTACTAAGGTGAGTTGAAAGTTCAAGAATCCATCATTGTAATGCTATTCGGTTATATGTTTGAAGAAAAATCAAAATTTGCAATATGGTTTTGTTTCCAGTTATTGTGGCATGGGTGGCAAGGGAGCCCCTAAAGATTGAACAAGTCGATGTGGAACCTCCCTAGGTGATGGAAGTGAGGATCAAAATCCATTACACTTCCCTTTGTGTCTCGGATGTTACTTTTTGGCAAGTAAAGGTATAATTAGTACTATCAATACCAATATGTTGTTGCTTTGGCCTTGCAGATCATTCATTCATTCTATACCAATGAGCTGAAACTTTTTTAGTCTGAATCTAACTGCTACTTTTATTCTATTGTAGGGTCAAATCTCTATTTTTCCTCACATATTTGGACATGAAGCAGTTGGGTAGGTTCCCTTGCATTTGTATCTCATATCTCTAGTCTGGCAATGACTAAACAACAAACTAAAATATGTATCTTATCAAGGGGACATTTAGTTCTTTTATCAATCACCTTCATATGCTCTATGCTTAATATTTTAGTTTGGTTTTTAACCAATACCTCTCTCTAATCTAATAATGTCTAAAACAACAAAGTAAAACATGTATCTTATCAAGGGGGACACTTGGCTTTTTTTATCAATTGCCTTTCTATGCTTTACTTTTTAGTTTGATATTCAACTAATCTCTCTAATATAACATGTCTGGCATAAACTATTTGACAAATTCTAAAACATGCTTTAGCATCTTAGCATGAATCAATGAGAAGGCTTCATCAAATCACTAGCATTATCATTTAAATGGACACCCTAAATTTTGTGAAAATCAATCTGGGCTCCATCAAATGAAACTATATTACTTTTCTTTATAAGTAAAACAATAGTTTGCAAAAAAATTGTCTTTTGCATTGCTGTTTGCATATATTTGAAGCATTTGGACTTCATAAGTTTAAGGTTATGTTCATAATCTAAGTTTGATCTATTACAAAGAATCTATCAAAACAAGTGTAAATAGACAATGTTGAACCCAAAATGAGTTTTGTGCAAATAAGAATGAGCACCCTGTATACGAATAGTAGGCCAAGAATTCATAATAAAAAATGAATTAGAAAATTAAGTTGATAGATATCTAGAAAAATGTATTCATTTAGTTTTCACAAAGGCAATTTTATCAATCTTCAAATAACTTTTTAGTTTGTCTTTTAAGATAATAATTTTTAGGTTCATCAATAACTAATTCTATAGAAACGTAAGAATTTGATTTCAAATTCAATTCATAAGGATGGCCAGAAGACTATTAGGGAAGTTACACTAATAAAGATACTACTTGAAGATCAATATTCCTATTTTTCTAATTTTGTAGCTGGTTGCCCTCTATATGTTTTCTAAAACCATCCATGACCTTTACCTGTAAAACTAAACAAAAAATTATAAGACACTTTCATACAAACCATAATTAGCATTTTATTTAGCAAGCCTAGCACACAAATTGAATCAATTTAAGAGAGGTTAGATTTCCACAATCCATAAAAATAGTTCTTAATAGCTTCTGGATTCGATTGTGTTGAACTTTTTTACTATCAACATTTTGAATCACACTACATGATTCATCATCAGGAATCAACTTCTTGTATTTTTTTGCATCTCTTGCTCTCTCATCTTGATGATGAATCATGTAGTGTGATTCAAAACGTTGATGGTAAAAAAGTTCAACACAATTGAATCCAGAAGCTATTAAGAACTATGAATCAATTTCACTAATTTTAAAGGGAAACAACCATGAAACTAATCAGTTATTTTCCCATTTTCACTTATGTGAATGTGAATAAGAAAACATGATCTTAAAAAATAGTATAAGTTGTCACAATACCTAATGAGAGAACCATAGAGCTCATTATATTGAAAATATCACTTAAGATCTATTGTACTTGAATCTTTATACTGTTCCAACTGGGTAGATCTTTGTTCATGCCTTTTAACCAAAACCTACATATTCTCAACTTCTTTGTTGAGACTTTTTATTGCATCTTTCTGTCCAAAAAAGTTCATTAATGTAGTCTCAAGTTCCTTCAATAACACTTGCACTTTCACCTCAGCTTGCTCACTATGAATCCTTTCCAATATATCAACCAAAGATTATTTATGTATCTATTACTAAATCTTTATTATTGTAACTAACAATGCAATTCCATAGCATGTTTAATCACTTGTTTTTGCATGTTATTAATTTCAAAAAATTGGTAACCAGGATCCTTTCTTTGAGAATACTTAAGTGCATTTATATTTGTAGTTTGATTGTGATTTATGATATGTTAAACAAAATTGGGTATTTTTTTTCTTTTGTAGCTAGCTGTATTATATAGATTCTGAATTATACTAGTGTTAATGGTAATCCAATGAGAATAATATTTTTCCCATCATGATCGAAGCATTATGTTACATCAAAATTTTAACCTAGACTGCAAAATTTTCTTTATTTTTCTTGCTATGACATAAGAGTTGAAGATTTTTGTGTTATCTTAAAGTTATTTTTTTGCAAAAGCTTGAAAAAAGTATAGATAATAGAGGATTGAAAGATACATTTTGTACTTTTGGGATCATTATTTCTTGCAAAGTGGCTACAGACAATGTAAAGTATTTATCTATTGTCATGTCAGGCTCAATTTTCTCAAATGAGAGCTCCTATTGGAGTTACTCCTACAATACCAACTAGTTTATCATCATATCATCCTGGTGCTCCAAGGTTCACCCCACAACAACTATTTTATAATTTTGGTCCTAATGGCCTAATTCCTCTACATTTTAGTAAATGGGATGGGTAGTACTTTAATTTTGATTCACAAGGAGTTACTTTGGCTAGAAATTTCCCAATTCTTATAATTCCTTGCAACCTGTAGGTTTTGGTTATCAACAATAGTTGCTACTTGGCATTCACCCTGGAATGGCATAGATGAAAAATTTTATTCTATAGTTTCAATTGTAGAGGCAGAGCCAACAAGGACAAATAATGGGTGGAAGGAGGGGTGGTGCACAACAAATTCAACAACAACAGCAACAATAGGTAGTTGGTACATTTATGTTTCTTAGACTTGATAAACAAGTATGTGCAGGATCATGGTGTGCCAAAAAGTGGAAATGTGAAAAAAATAGAGTTTGAAGACGTCTAAAAGCACTCCAAAATCTGCTCTAACTCTTTTTCACCTATCTAGGTACCAAACCTAGAAAGTAAGGCCAAGCCTTATCAGATATCCAATATTATCAGATATCTGATAAAATGGAAAAACATAATATATTACTATTTCATAATATTATAATAATAATATAATAATTATAATTATTATAGTATAATATAAAAATATTATATTATAATAGTATAATATATTATAAATTATAATAATATAATATAATATTTTATATTATAATATATAGTAATGTAATATAATATATATAAAATATAATATAATAATAATAAAGTAATATATTATAAAATAATATATAATATATCTAGCATTATATTGTAGCCATATAAACTACCCTAAATATTGGATATCCGATATCATATTAGATTTTTGATATTATATCGGATATCCAATACCTGTGTCAAATATTTAAAAAAAAAGAAGATAGACCTGTAGGCTGTTATTACGTGTATTTGGAGACTAGTATTTGGATAAGTGATCGGATATTGGATTTTGCATCAAATATCAGACATTGAGGTATTTTTTTTGCATTTTTAAAATCATTTTTAATGTACTTTCAATAGATTTTATCATGATTTTGTTTGTTTTAGTTGAATCTAGCGTTTTTTTGAAAAAAATTGTTAAAATTAAGGTTTTTAAAAATATATATTATGTTTTGCAATTCAACAGGAATGGCTGATCAAAATGATGACACTGAGGTAGGAAATAGTATTCCTCGTAACCCCCCACGAAATGATCTAGTGCCCCCACAAAACCGTCCACCAAATGATCCTCTACCCCCTCAAAACCCTCCTCGAATCGAGGATTTGATAAATGAAAATCTCACTAAATTGAGGGGTTTGCGAAGAACATATAATAATGTACTCACATTGACTCCTATGTTATCTATATTAAACACCATAGTGGATAATATTGAAACCCTTATGAACCAACAAAATGTCGCTCTTCATTGGCATGATGAAATGCATGAGATGTTTGATGATGGTTTGGACTATGATGAGATTGTGGTCCTCAATATAACCAAAGAGGATTTGGCTAGCCTTTTTGTGAACCCGAAAATGGGTATACCAGTTGACCCAAAAAAATCCAAACTATCAATTAAATGGTGAACAAATGATGCCATATGTGCAAACTTTTGGGATCGTTGGTGGATGGTCTTTGATATCCCTACACATAGAAATTTAGACATGCCATTTTATTTCCTTAGAAAATTATATGCAGAATTTGTGTTGAAACTTAAAGAGAACTACTAGAGCATGAAGCCCAACATGGGTGTAGGACTAAGAGCTCCTGACGATAGACCCTCTTCCCAATGGAAGAAAGCTAGCACTTTTGTTCCCCCCACTGATATCTCCCCCCCTCCTCGAGTGTGGCATCTAGATATTATGGAAGATGTTAGCTCTCAGACCATTAGAGCCATTCATAGGTTGAGTAGCCTAATGATATCTTAGGTTAGGCCAGTCTTGCCTCCTCATGTTGATGATGTTGGTGCCAGTTCATCATCTTCTAGCTCATCACATGTTTGTGTGCCTTACACTTGCATTATGTGCAAGAATATTTGCTCGGGTCCCATAAGCGATCTTCTTGAGTATCATTTTTTATTAGATGAGGATACACTAGACACACATGTCAAGGCTATAGACCTTGATGCAAGAGAGGAGGGGAATGTAGAGGCATGGACTCCTTCGGTGTCAGTATGTGTATACATTTTTTTGTTATGACATATGCAATTTAATGTTCATCTTTATAATAGAGTAATTTTAATTTTTAAGCCATACTAACTTATACATGTATGTGATCTTCATTCATGTTTAGTTGATGACCAAGGAGGAGCTTAGACAAATTGATGATTCCATGCTCTTGGCCATTTCATTTGGTCTTGAGATATCTATGGTGCATTATGTTGTGTTCGCATTTTTTTTCCTATTTGATATTGTAGCATATATGGTTGCTAATATTTCTTTTATCTTCCAGGTACCACCTATCCCGGGGGGACAAAGTGCAAGGGATGAGCTAGCATGCATTGACAAAGGAAAGGTAATTAGGTGCTTTCTATTCGATTAAATATTGATGCATTCTTGTAAAATTTTTGTGGTAATGAAATTTAATTACATTCTTTATTGTATATAGGGTGTGGCTACTGGCGATGAGCCTGTACAGATTCTACATCGTAGATGACTAGGGATTTCTATTTGCACTGAGATCCCCATTGTATGTATAAGTATTATTTATTTTTTATTTTCCTTATCTTCATAAATAAATTCAAAACTAATTTCCATGATATTAACAACTACTATTTTGTATCTTATAGGAGACTCCTAGTGCACATGAGGTCCGATGGGAGAGTTATGTAGATTTGATGATGTGGCCACTCTATCTTGAGGAGGAGCCTACAATAGTAATTTGTAGTTTGAATTCATGATTAAATATTTTATAAATTTAGCATGCTATGAATTATAATGTTATATTTTAAATCGTAGATTCATCTGACAAACGTATTTGAACATACACAGCCCGTAATCAGCAAGGTACAAGAATTGCCAAGGGCATACAAGAGGATTCCTAACCAGTGTAGGAGATCAATGAGAGAGGTATTTATTATGAAATTTTGATAATATAAATCTTCATTACAAAAAAGATCATTATGCATTTGAGTAATTTAATGCTAGATACAAAGAATCATATAAATTTAGTAGTCTAACTTTGGGTTTTCCTCTTTTGTTTATGTAGGAGGCACCTGATCCACCTAATGGAGTGAAGAGGCTACATTTTGATCATCCACCAGCATCCTAGGATAGTATATTTGTTTTAGGATGCATCATGAGACATTTTGAGATGGAATATGCCACATTGTATATAGAAACATTGATATTATACACATTCCAATGCCATGATCAGCCACATTTTGTATATGGATCTATGTATTTTGATATATATTTTTGTCATTTATGTGCACAATGATATACATATTAATTTAGTATCTAATATTGTTCAATTTATCATGGATCATGTGTATTGTTCATGTTTATAGAATATCATTAATTTTTATTATATTCTTTATATTCGATTCAAATGCAATAATTTTTGAACGATATTTTGACAACCTTTATTATTAAATTTGGATGCAATGTTTAATTTGAAGTGCTATCATGACATAAACACACTTGTTAACCTCTTACACAAGGTTCAAATAACCCCAAATATGATTTTAAACTCCACCTTCAACCTTGAAACTAACTCTTGGCTTCAAATCTAATCTCAACATAGTTAGGGACTCCACTCCTCAACCATGGATTCTATTGTCATTCCTAGATTCATAATCTTTGATAACTAGAACTTCACTTTGTTAGTATCCTGATACTACAACTTTTCAGTTTCAACATAACCTCAAAATATCTCAACTTAAGAGACTTGATTGGATAGTTAATCAATAGCCCTTATGAGCTATAAGTTATTTTAGGCCATAGCATCATTTTCTTGTAGCATTCAATGGTTCATCGATAGCCCTTACGAGCTTTGAGTTATGATCCTTGGAAGATCGACCTTGAAATGCACTTAGAGCACGTTGGAGACTCCTTGATATGGGGTGGCTGTGAATGATTGATGGTCTCCATGGCTAGAACAAGGCTATCACTAGGGTTCACCCTCCCACCTAGAGTTAATGGCATAGATGATTCAATGCCAAGATTAGCAGTTTCAAAGTTACGTTGTGGTGCACCTCTGAACTAAGGCACATTGCAAGTTTTGGCATCGAATGAGATTGCTATGCAGAATCCAAATAGAATATGATCTCTCAAAAATGAGATAGGTTATTTTAGGTCTCAGCATCACTGTCCTATAGCATTTGATAGTTCATTGATAGCCCTCATGAGCTTTGAGTTATGATGCTCAAAAGATCAACCTCAAAATGCACTTAGAGCACCTTGGAGACTCCTTGGTATGGGGTGGCTGCAGATGATGGATGGTCTCCATGGCTAGAACAAGGATGTCACTAGGGTTCAACTTCCCACTTGAAGCTAATGACACTGACAATTTAGTGCCAAGATTAGTAGTTTCAAAGTTACACTGTTGTGCACCTATGAACTGAGGTACACTATGAGTTTTGGCATTGAGTGAGATTTCTCTACCGAATCCAAATGGAATGATCTCTCAAAAATTAGATAGGTTATTTTAGGTCTCACCATCATCATCCTATAGCATTTAATAGTTCATTAATATCCCTCACGAGCTTGGAGTTACGACCCTCGAAAGATCTACCTCAAAATGCACTTAGAGCACCTTGGAGACTCCTCGATATAGGGTGGCCACAGATGATGGATGATCTTTGTGGCTGAAACAAGGGTATCAATAGGGTTCACCCACCCACCCAAAGCTAATTAAACTAACAATTCAATGCCAAGATCAATAGTTTCAAAGTTACACTCTGGTGCACATATGAACTAAGGCACACTACGACTTTCAGCATCAAGCGAGATCGCTGTGTTAAATCCAAATAGAATGTGATCTCTCAAAAATGACATAGGTTATTTTAGGTCTCAACATCACCATCTTGTAGCATTAGATAGTTCATTGATAGCCCTCATGAGCTCCAAGTTATGACCCTCAGAAGATCAACCTCGAAATGCACTTGGAGCACCTTAGAGACTCCTCTATACAGGGTCGCCGCGGATGATGGATGATCTCCATGGCTAGAACAAGGGTGTCACTAGGGTTCACCCACCCACCTAGAGCTAATGACACTAATGATTTGATGCCAAGATTAGCAGTTTTAGAGGTACATTGTGGTGCACCTATGAACTGAGGCACACTATGAGTTTTGGCATTGAGCGAGATCACTATGTTGAATCCAAGTGGAATGTGATCTCTCAAAAATGAGATAGGTTATTTTAGGTATCAATATCACCATCTTGTATAATTCAAAATTTCATTAATATCCCTCATGAGCTCAGAGTTATGACCCTCGAAAGATCAACCTCAAAATGCACTTAGAGCACCTTGGAGACTCCTCAATATGGGGTGGTTGCAGATGATGGATGATCTTTGTGGCTGAAACATGGGTGTCACTAGATTTCACCCACTCACCCTGAGCTAATGGTGCTAATGATTTGATGCAAAGGTCAATAATTTCAGAGTTACACTATGGTGCACCTATTAACTAAGGCACACTACAAGTTTTGGCATTGAGCGAGATTGTTGTGTTGAATCTAAACAAAATGTGATCTCTTAAAAATGAGATAGATTATTTTAGGCATTAGCATCACCATCCTATAGAATTTTATGTTTCATCGATAGCCCTCATGAGCTCGAAGTTATGACCCTCAGAAGATCAACCTCAAAACACACTTAGAGCACCTTGGAGACTCCTCGATACTGGGTGGCCATGATTGATGGATGATCTTTATGGATGAAACATAGGTGTCACTAGGGTTCACCCGCCCACCCAAAGCTAATGGTGCTAAAAATTTGATGCCAAGATTAGCAGTTTCAAAGTTATGTTGTGGTGCACCTATGAATTGAGGCACACTGCAAGTTTTGGCATCGAGCAAGATCACTATACCGAATCCAAATAGAATGTGATCTCTCAAAAATGTGATAATTTATTTTAGGTATTAGCATCACCATCCTATAGAATTTGACATTCATCGATAACCCTCACAAGCTCGGAGTTATGACCCTTGGAAAATTGACCTCGAAATGCACTTAGAGCACCTTGGAGACTCCTCGATACAGGGTGGCCACAGATGATGGATGATCTTCATGGCCAAAAAAAGGGTGTCACTAGGGTTCACCTTCCCACCTAGAGCTTATGGCAATGACAATTTGATGTCAAGATCAACAATTTCAGAGTTACACTTTGGTTCACCTATGAACTGAGGCACACTACGAGTTTTGGCATTGAGCGAGATTGTTATGCTGAATCCAAATGGAATGTGATCTCTCAAAAATGAGATAAGTTATTTTAGATATCAACATCACCATCTTGTAGAATTTGACATTTCATTAATAGCCTTCATGAGCTCCAAGTTATGAACCTTGGAAGATCCACCTCAAAATGCACTTAGAGCACTTTGGAGACTCCTTGGTACAGGGTGGCTATGGATGATGGATGATCTTTGTGGCCAAAAAAAAGGTGTCACTAGGGTTCAAAAACCCACTCAAAGCTAATGGAACTAACAATTTGATGCCAAGATCAATAGTTTCAGAGTTACACTCTGGTGCACCTATGAATTGAGGCACACTACAAGTTTTGGCATCGAGCGAGATCGTTGTGTCAAATCCAAACAGAATGTGATCTCTAAAAATTAGATAGGTTATTTTAGGTATCAACATCACTGTCATGTAGAATATGACATTTCATTGATCACTCTCATGAGCTCCAAGTTATAACACTTGATAGATCAACCTCGAAACACACTTAGAGCACCTTGGAGACTCCTTGATACGGGGTGGCTATGGATGATGGATGGTCTTCATGGCCAGAACAAGGGTGTCACTAGGGTTGACCCACCTACCTGTAGCTAATACCACTAATGATTAGATTCCAAGATCAATAGTTTTAGAGTTACACTTTGGTGCACCTATGAACTAAGGCACACTGTGAGTTTTGGCATCAAGCGAGATCACTATGCCAAATCCAAATAGAATGTGATCTCTCAAAAATGAGATAGGTTATTTTAGGTATCAACATCACCGTCCTATAGAATTTGACATTTCATCAATAGCCCTCATGAGATCAGAGTTATGACTCTCAAAAGATTGACCTTGAAATGCTCTTAGAGCACATTGGAGACTCCTTGGTATGGGGTGGCTATAGATGATGGATACTCTCCATGATCGAAACAAGGGTGTCACTAGGCTCACCCGCCCACCTCGAGCTAATGGTACTAATAATTCAATGCCAAGATCAGTGGTTTTAGAGTTATGCTCTAGTGCACCTATAAATAGTGCCAACTTATCAATGCAAAAAGTTCACCCTTCAACCATTTGGTTCCATACTACACATGGAAAATCAAAAAAATGCATTGGAAACAACAAGTTTGTTATTGATTTGAGAGCAAGTAGAATGTACTTCTTCAATCTATCTCCTCCTTAAAAATATCAGAGCCTATATAGTCTATTTATAACTAAATCAACCAACCTATGAACAATTCTAGCCATTAGGAGTTAGATTTTGAAAAGTTGTCAAGAAAATTACAAAAGTTGCTAAGCAACTTTTTGCAATTTTTGCAATAGTTGTGTGAAGACAAGTTTTATTGCAAATTTATTTGCAAATGGACTCTACAAACTCCTAGGGACCCTAATAATGTTCTAAACATCTAGAATTACCTGAAAAACATGGAATTGACCAAAAATCCACTTTATTGGATCAATTGATGCCTAAGGCTTATAGTTGCACCATGCGGTCTTGTGTCCATTACAAATGTGGATGGTCACATGGAGATCATTAGATCTATCCCTAAACCTTATCATGTCAAGAAAAGAAAAAATATTAGGTGCTCTGCACTAGTGTTCCATGTATTGATGTGACAAAAAAGTACATGGAATGGTTAGTGATTGTGCATACCTCATGTATGCGTTACTTGATTTTTTTTTTTGATGAGATGTGGTTGGTATGTGATTGATTAACAAGCTTTCTTAGCATGAGAATTGTTGGATAACCAATAAATTTTCCTACTTATTCAAATGGGTGTGCCTAAGGGCTCAACATGTTTGGGTGATATTGAATCCACATGGAAATCACTTGCTCTTCTAGAGATGCTAAAGGGTGTATGCAAAGGGACTAGCATCCTTTAATATTGTAGAATTTCATTTTTGTGCATTTTTATGGATATGCACTTGGAAACATGTCATACATTCTTGAAAATTCTTTTTATTAGATATAGTAAATATGTGGATGATCAACAACCTTGTATTTCATTAATGTTATTAGACTAAGAACTAGTTTTCCTCTCAGTTGGAAGGGTGGGCCGAAGGGTTTAACACTAATGGGTGATGTTGAACCACCTTGGTAATGACTAGTTCATTTGGGAGGCTTGAGACTGCATGCAAAGGGATTCTTGTCAATTTTACTCTTGTTTCAAGGGGTGGGCCTAAGAGCTCAACATGTTTTGGTGATGTTAAATCACCATATTAATGAATAGCTCATTTGGAGATGGTAGCTAACCAAAGCTTAGAAGATTATTTTTATAGTATTGTAAAAAAAATTTGTGAGAACCTTGCTACTAAAAATTTAGAGTATATGCATTTTTCCTAATGATTCTAAGCATGAATGCAAGATGGATCCATTTCTCAAGAGCATTCAACAGGTTGATAGTTGTTATGAACTTTGAGCTACCTTAATAAAAGGAAGGGACTCCTTAACCATGGATGATTCAAAGATAGCACAATGGAAGAAAGGATCAAGCCAACTCCTACACAACCTTCAAGGTTTTCACAAGGATTTAACAAAAGACATGGTCTACTTCCTTGAATGGATACTCCTCCTAACAAACACTAAAAAAGGTTTCTAGACTTACCTTCCACAAGTAAGACCCAAAACCACATGCACCCAATTCAATACAAATATGACAGCCTCCCTCAAAATAGGAAAAATGAGGATTGTGTTGTTAGGAGTTACATTTTGCAAAGTTGTCAAGAAAATTACAAAAGTTGCTAAGCAACTTTTTGCAATTTTTGCACTAAGATGATTTTTATTGAAAATTTTCTTGTAAAAGGATTTCACAAACTTCTAGGGACCCTACTAGTGTTATAAACACCTAGACTACTTAGAAAAGATAGAGATAACCAAAAATCTACTTTATTGGACCAATTGATGCCCAAGGATTATAGTTGCACCATGGGGTCTTGTATCCATTACAAAAGTGGATGGTCATAAGGAGATTAGCAGATCTATCCCTAGACCTTATAGGAGATAAGTTAATATTAGGGGGAAAATCAATTTGGTAAGCATTGTTGCCACACTTTTTACCAATGGAGGAAGAGTTGGCATGGTTGTGATAATGCATGGTAACCATGATGAACCAACAAAAAAGAGAAACACTATAGAAAAAAGAAAATCAAGTTTAAAGTTTGTGCTTTCAAGAGGCTGTGTAGTTGGGTATTTTTCTCAGCTCAAGTCAAGGAAGGAGTCACCATTCAATCTAGCACTTGAACATGAAGATGATTATGGAGAGGATCAAATGCAACATGTTGTTTCAGTCCCAAATGTTGACAATATATAAGGGTCTGACTTTGACAATATACAAGATCACATTATTAGAATAAAATAATAAGTAAAATATACAATGGAAACCTCACACAATAAAAAAATAATGAAATACATTGATAAGACTTGTAGTAAAAGGCTTACATAATATTAGAATCATAAAATCACTTTTTGTTTAAATGCCTCATTACAAATGAGTATTCAAACTTATTGACACCTTCCCCAAATTTTTTTAAGAAATCAAGTATTCTAATTGTTCATCCGTACTTTCTAGATTTTTCTTATTTGATTAGTTTGATAAAAATGGTTTTGATAATCATAATGTTAGCTTTATGTCAAATAATAAAAAATCCAAACTTATAATAAGATATTTGCAAGCAATTATCTTTCATTGTCTCCTTTCTTGAATACTCATATAGTTATAAGTGCTCTTAAAATTGTCCTTATAGCCTTGTATCACATGCAAATATGATTTGCAAGAAATTTTTCAATATCTTCCTCTTATAATTCTTTACAAAGAACCTAGCAAAATACAAATTAGAATGTGCAACTAATTTAGCCTATCTTTTTCATTATTACAAAAACCATATACAAAAAAGTTCACATTTTACATTACAATACATCATAAATCTAAGGAATTCTCCCCAGCACACCCCTCTCACCCCTACCACCCCCCCCCCCCCCCCCCCCCCCCCACCCCCAACACCTTCCCCAATTTTTTTTAAGAAATCAAGTATTCTAATTGTTCATCCGTACTTTCTAGATTTTTCTTATTTGATTAGTTTGATAAAAATGGTTTTAATAATCATAATGTTAGCTTTATGTCAAATACTAAAAAATCCAAACTTATAATAAGATATTTGCAAGCAATTATCTTTCATTGTCTCCTTTCTTGAATACTCATATAGTTATAAGTGCTCTTAAAATTGTCCTTATAGCCTTGTATCACATGCAAATATGATTTGCAAGAACTTTTTCAATATCTTCCTCTTATAATTCTTTACAAAGAACCTAGCAAAATAAAAATTAGAATGTGCAACTAATTTAGCCTATCTTTTTCATTATTACAAAAACCATATACAAAAAAGTTCACATTTTACATTACAATACATCATAAATCTAAGGAATTCTCCCCAGCACACCCCTCTCACCCCCACCACCCCCTCCAACACACATGAACACTTACATTCCAATATCATAAAAAAAATTAGTGATTTATTGTATTAAACAAGATAATCATCATTTCACGAAATCATTATGAAGAAAATAACATAAGAAGTAAATATACCTAGTTCAGTGTTCTAGTAGGATCCTCTCTCTATTGTAGGGTCTCCAACAGGGCTTCATGATCAACATTAGTAATAGTAAAAAGTTGGTTTACATTTAGTCTTCCTTGGTGCTTCAAAAACTTTACATTTGTTGCTATAATAAGATGAGAATATATGAGAATTATTTTGTCCTTTTGATAGTCTTTGAATGCAGGAATTATGTTCCTTCTAAGCATGTATGTCTATAGCCATGTTCCAGTGACAACCACTAAACCAGTAGGATATGTGAATCCATCATCATCTATGATCAGTTGTGCAAGTTTTTGTTTACCTCTTACACAACATGCTAACCAATAATCAGATTTCTCATCATTCCCTTGTGCTGCAACCAATGCAAAGACATGTCCTAGCTGAAGTAGATCTGATAGATGGTTATGCTCAAGTGAACTTTCCATGTCATCATTTCTGATAGAGGTATGATAGAAAATGGAGTAAGATAATGTGGAGCCCATGTGTCCACCAACTCACTCGACTCATAGTGATCCTAATCACATTGAAAAAAACTAGGACAAAAGCAAGCTAGCTATCATGTCCAAATGCTCCATGTACTAGAATCAGAGCTCTAAAATTAATGCATTTTTGATGAGTCTCTCACTGTAGCACAATCTAATCTATCAGATATGGACCCTTCCTCAACCAACCAAAAGAACCTGTGTACCACTGAATCAAGAGTCCCCCCTTATGATAATGCTAAACTACACCAATCAACAATGTTATGAGTATCAAGAAGCTCTGCTACTAAAATCTTCAGTTGATCCTTAACTAGAGCTCTCTTTGCACATGCCCTTGCTACATCATGCTCCCCTTTTCCATGGCTATACTAAAAAAAACAACATGCGAGCATTCTTGAACTGACCTATATAGTTATTTGACCAAATGATATGTCTACCCATAGTAATTGCATGCTCATGTAAGAAATCAAAACAATTCTTGAAACAATGTTGCACAAACTCGTGAGAGTGAGCTCTATCATCACTCATATAAAAATGATACTCTCTACTAATCTTCTGATTATCTTTTGCACTATTAGAGGCATGTCTATAGGTTATGTGAATGAAAATAACAATCTGAATGGAGTTGTAAGATTGAGATCGTGTCTCATTTTGAGGTTGCAATGTGTAGTTCTCAGCAAAATAACCAACTAATATAATAGTGCCAATGGGAAAAGTCTCCTTACACATTCTAAATTGTTGATCCAACCACTGAGACCTATGACTATGTCTTGCATACTTGTAGAAAATATTTTCCTTGAAATCTAAAATAAAACTAGCCACACTAATATCTTTTCCAACCAATTCACATCTAAAGCTCTCACCCCCACTCTTCAATGTGTATTTCACCATTTCATATATCTTTTTTTTTTCACTATTGTCTTTCCAAGATCTTGTTCGCACCCCTCATGGAAACATGTGTCAAACTTGGATAAGCCACCACATTTTAAACACTTCTCATTTAAGCAAGCATTTATATAAAAGAAAAAACCATCAACTCTATGACATAAAAGTTGATCTAGCAAGTCTCTTGATGATTTTGGAAGCCCACTAGCACCACAATCATCCAACATTTCTTTACTATGCAAAGTAGAATAGACAGAGCGTAATAGTTCATGGTGCATAAAAAACTCGGCATGATATTTGCAACAACATGTATTTCAAATTTTGAGTGACACACAATATAATGGCTTCAAAGATTCAAAATCCCTTTGTGATATATGAAGACTTGGATGACTCTCTCTAAATTGTTTGAACAAAATAATTTGACTTACCTCCAAATAGTGTTTAGGATGTGGCATGCAGTCTTTGATGCCAGTTCTCAACTTTAACAATCTTTAGCATTGGGTGATACTCATGAGCTAGAGTGCCAAAATTGTGAAATTTCTTCCTTCACATCATCAGATAGCTTGTTATCAAAATGTGGAAGTCTCCCACCAAATGCCCATGTTTCATTTTGAAGAGGATCATCAATTTTCTCTCGTCAACTAAGTGCTCTTCTCAAAGTAGTATGATTTAGATTCAAATCAATACAAGTTTGTCTCATATATCTGCCCTTTCTCAAATGATGACTTACCAAATAGGTTGTAATAACCCTTCGAGTAGCTCTATTATCTTTCTCCCTGCCATTTTTCTCAATGCTATTGAGAGCACTAAAAAGATTCTTCACAATAATGACATTTATTTCCAACTTTTTGTTGACATGAATCTTCAATTTGGAAAGCATAGGTCTCATCTTTTGCATCTTTGATAAGTGCATGAAAAACTAACATTGCTCCACCACTATCTTGTTTCCGAAAAACATCTTATATAGTCTTGAAGCCCATAACCGAATGGTTCTTTCTAATTTTTTCCCTTCCAAATTGGTAATAATCATTTCATCAATTTCAATTATCCATTTTGGTGTTCTAGAAACTTCATGTCAATTATAATTAGGAGATATGTAAGGTTATTATGGATTAGGTTCTTGTGCATTGTCATGTTTAGCATGGTCAATTATGCAATTTACATTATGACCTGGTAGCATTTTGTCCTCAAAATTTTGATTCTCTAAATTTTCAATTTTTGTATTATCATTTTCAATAGGTACATTTTCATTCTCCAACTACACATATTCATTATCTGACTCTATGATTTCACCTTCGACTAATTCATCGTCAACTTGACTGACATTTAACATACCTTATCTTTTTCTTCGGTGTTCCATTTTCTCCCTTTCCCTATATGCGCAATGTCTTCATTGGATACCTTTCTTTTGCATTTAGCCTTTTGATGACTATTTCTCCCCATTTAGATGGCAATATCAGACACTTAGGGTTATATTTTAAAACTTTTTTCAATTGGTTGGGCCCTAAAATGTGACTTTTTGTAAAACTCATGAAGAAGACCCTCAAAAAGTGATGTTGTTTGGTCTACAATGATAGGGAATATCTGGGAAAATGATGCCAGTTATATCAAATATCATATATTCCCCCAAAAAAAATTGGAGAAAAACACAAATATGTGGGTTATGATATAATTTTAGTTTGTGAGTTACGAATTATTTGAGTTGTATTACTATGTAAAGATATATTATACTATATAATATATAATATATATAATAACATAACATAAAGATATAACATATAATCTATTAATATAAAATAATATATTATCTTATTATTATTATAGTCTATAAATATTATATATATATATATATATATATATATATGTCCCTAGGGGTCCTAGAACCCCTAGGGACATATTATAATTGTTCATATGTGTCTAAGGGGGACATAGGGTGACCTATGACCCCCTTCAACACATTCTATATCGACATATGTCCCTATGGGTTCTAGAACCCCTAGGGACATATTAGAATCATTCTTATGTGTTGAAGGGGGTTATAGGGTGACCTATGACTCCCTTCGACACATTCCATGATGAAATATGTCCCTAGGGGTCCTAGGACCCCTATGGACATATTAGAATCTTTTATATGTATCGAACAGGGTCATAGGATGACCTATGGCCCCCTTTGACACATTCAATGATGACATATGTCCTTAGGAATCCTAGGACCCCTAAGGACATATTAGAATCATTCTTATGGGTTGAAGGGGGTCATAGGACACCATATGACCCCCTTTGACACATTTCACATATTATAATCATTCATATGTGTTGAAAGGGGTTACAAGGTGACCTATGACCCCCTTCGACACATTACATGATGACATATGTCCCTAGGGGTCCTAGGACTCATAGGGATATATTAGAATCATTCTTATGGGTCGAAGAGGGTCATAGGATGACCTATGACCCCCTTCAACACATTACATGATGACACATATTAGAACCATTCTTATGTGTTGAAAGGCTATGATGACATATGTCCCTACGAGTTCTAAGACCCTTAGGGACATATTAGAATCGTTGTTATGGATCGAAGGGGTCATAGGTCATCAACACATTCCATGATGACATATATCATGACCCCCTTTGACACATTACATGATGCCATATGTCTCTAGGGGTCCTAGGACCCCTAGGGACATATTAGAGTCATTGTTATGGGTTGAAGGGGTCCATAGGGTGACCTATGACCCCCTATGACCCCCTTTGACACGTTACATAAAAACATATGTCCCTCCGGGTCCTAGGACCCCTAGGGACATATTAGAATTGCTCATATGTATTGAAGGGGGTCATAGGGTGACCTATGACCCCTTTCAATACATTCTATGATGACATATGTCCCTAGGGGTGCTAGGACCCTAGGGACATGTTATAATCATTCCTATGTGTTGAAGGAGGTCATATGTCTATAGGGGTCCTAGGACCCCTACAGACATATTAGAATTGTTCATATGTGTCGAAGGGGGTCATAAGGTGACCTATGACCCCCTTAAATACATTCCATGATGAAATATGTCCCTAGGGATCCTATGATCCCTAGGGACATATTAGAATCATTCTTATGGGTTGAAGGGGGTCATAGGTCATCCTATGACTCCCTTTGACACATTCCATGATGACATATGTCCGTAGCGGTCTTATGACCCCTAGGGACATATTAGAATATTTCATATGTGTTGAAGGGTATCATAGGGTGACCTATGACCCCCTCCAACATATTCCATGACAACATATGTCCCTAGGGGTCCTAGGACCCCTAGGGACATATTAGAATTTTTCTTATGGGTTGAAGGGATTCATAAGTCACCCTATGACCCCCTTCAACATATTCCAAGATGACATATGTCCCTAGGGATCCTAGGACCCCTAGGGACATATTAGAATCATTCTTATGGATGACCTATGACCCCCTCCGACACATTCTATGATGACATATTTCCCTAGGGCTTCTAGGACCCCTAGGGACATATTATAATCATTCATATGTGTTGAAGGGGGTTATAGGGTGACCTATGACCCCCTTCGACACATTCCATGATCACATATGTCCCTAGGGGTCCTAAGACCCCTAGGGACATATTATAATCGTTCATATGTGTCAAAGGGGGTCATAGGTCACCTTGTGACCCCCTTCGACACATTTTATGATGACATATGTTCTTAGGGATCCTAGGACCCGTAGGGACATATTAGAATCATTCTTATGAGTCGAAGGGGGTCATAGGTCATTTGACACATTTCATGATTACATGTGCCCCTAGGGGTCTGGGAGCACTAGGGACATATTATAATTGTTCATATGTGTCAAAGGGGGTCATAAGGTTACCTATGACCCCCTTCGACATATTTGAATCGTTCATATGGGTTGAAGGGGGTCATAGGGTCATCCTATGACACCCTTTTGACACATTACATGATGACATATGTCACCAGGGCTCCTAGGACCCATAGGGACATATTATAATCATTCATATGTGTCAAAGGGTGTCATAGGGTGACCTATGGCCCCCTTTGACATATTCAATGATGACATATGCCCTTGGGGGTCTTAGCACCCCTAAGGACATATTAGAATCATTCTTATGGGTCGAAGGGGTTCATAGGATGACCTATGACCCCCTTCAACACATTTTATGATGACATATGTTCCTAGAGGTCCTAGGACCCCTAGGGACATATTATAATCATTCATGTGTGTCGAAGGGGGTCATAGGGTGACCTATGACCTGCTTTAACCCCTTCCATGATGACATATGTCCCTAGGGGTCCTAGGACCACTAGGGACATATTAGAGTCATTCATATGGGTCAAAGGGGGTAATAGGATGACCTATGAACCCTTTCGACATATTCCATAACAATGTACATCCCTAGGACCCTTAGGGACCCATTGGGAATGCATCAAAAGGTGTCACTAGGGGCCCTAGGAAGATATGTTGTCATGAAATGCATCAAAATTATAAATTTTATAACAATATTATATTTAATAATTACATAATATTGTATATTTTAATATAATAATAATATATTATTATATTATATAACAGTAATAATCATATATGTTACTAGATTATAGATTTAATAATAATAATAACCATATATATTATTATATATAATAATTTAGTCATATAATACTACTATATATATTCAATAATAATAATATATATCATATATATCACTATATTATATTTATTTATAATAATAATCATACATATTACTATAATATAATAATAATAATATTAATGCCCATACTTTCCCGAAATAAATTTCCCTCTAAAACAGTCTAAAGTTTGCCTCTTAAATTTATTTCATCTTAAATTTCCCTCCCTCCAAATTTAAAATTGAAAAATTCCCCCCTCTCAAATTTCCCTCCAAGGAAAATTGCCAGGCCTGTTCAGATATCTGATTTCAAATCAGATATGTGATTGGGCTTGGTATTTACCAATCCTATTCGGTCAACCAAAAAAATGTGTTTGAGAAGGGTTTCAGTGACACTCAAACTTTGGGTAGCCATCTGACAATGTTATTTTGATCGAAATTGAATGAAACAAAAAGGGTTTTTTAATATCACTCTCGAGATTCCATCTATCTATTTTCTATCAAATTTTGAGTTTGATAAATATTTATTGGTTAATTTTCAATGAAGGTTATTGTAAAGTGTTGATTGACATACTGATTGAAAAAAAGCTATAACTTTAAAATGGTATAACATTTTTTAAATTCAAAAGTTGCGTCACATTTTATGCTTCGCCTAATATAAGAAAAATATTTTTAAAAAAAATTTGGTAAAATTTTCTATTAGTTAAGGTGGTTAGACACGAGAGTTTTTTTTTTCCAAAAACTTTTAGTAGAAAATTCATATTTAATTATTTATTTGGAATAAAAACACCCAAAAATATGTGTCACATCTCGACATGACTCTACTTTTTATATCTATAATTATATTAAAAAAATATTATCATTTGATTTTGATTAAGGGGGTCAAAAATACACCTACAGTTTATTTTCAGCCTAAAATTTTCGTAGTACTGCATTAAAATTTAAAGTTTTGACCAATCAATTATTTTTTTTCTAGACAAGGCCTAGTAGTTTAGAAACTAAATTCAATTTCCTACAGATTATTTTCTTGCAAATTTTTGATATAAACTCCATAACTACTTTGAAATTATGTGTCAAGTTGACATAACACTGATTTTTTGATTTTTCACTGCCACTTAAGGCCATAGTTTGGTACACCATGATCTTGCACATACCCAAACTATTAATAACTCATGCTAATTTTTTCTCTAATCATGTGAAGAATGTAACATGGACAACTTAGAATACTCTCAAGACTTAGAAGCTTTACCTGAGAAGCCAAAATTTGTCAGAACTCACTGTCATCCAATCATTACTAGTGTAGCTTGAACTATTGCAGATTAACCATGTTTTGAAGAAATACCAATACATCTTGAGCCCATCGTCAACATGGAAATTTCTCTAGTACACTACTAGATCATTTCTTGGATGGCTTGGTGATTGTAATTCTTATGTGATTTTTTATTGGGATTTATTTCTATATTTTTTAGTAAACACTTATTGACTCAAATTTTTGGCTAATGTTTCACAAGAAATCTTCTTTTGATAATAAATGATATTGTTTGAGATTTTGGGAATGAAACAAATAATAATTTATTATGTATTCTTTAAAGGGTGTTGGCTCAATGAAAGAGCACCTTCTTTATAAGTAGGAGAATGGTGGTTTGATTTCATCGTGCCCTATTATGACCAAGTACACTACCAGATATGTGACCAAATTGCTACTAAATACACTATCAAATATGTGCCAAATATGCGACTAAATATTCTTTTGAATATGCTACTAAATATGTGAGTAAATATACTAAATATGTGAATAAATATGATACTAAATATGTGACTAAATAAAATATCAAATATATGACCAAATATGTCATTTAATATACTACTTAGTATACCTCTAGATATAGGACTAAATTGATTATCAAAATCAGTGATCAAATAAGTGACTAAAATTATTTAGTAGCATTATAAATGACTAGATAGTAACTACTATTAGTCACGTGATTGATTTTAGTCACATATATACAAATTTTAGTGATTTTTTTAGTCACATATTGTTATTTTTGTACTAGTGGTTTCTTAGCTGCATGATGCCTTTTGACATATCTAGCAAGTGCAAGTACCTTTCTTCTAGATTCTAGACTAGATTCACTTGGTTCACCATGCTCCAAAATTCTATGATTTTATGAGATCTACTTGGTTCCCACTGTCTGGGACTTGGTTCCCATAGTCTCTAACTCAAGTTCCTATATTTAAGACTCGGTTCCCACTATCTCCAACTCAGGTTGCTTTGGCTGCAACTCAACTTGCACTAACTACAATTTAGCTTACACTATAAATTTAGGTGACCAGGGTGGTATAATCAATTGGGGTGGAGCAATATGTTGTTTCTTAATCACATTTGTCTAAACCTTTGGTTAGGTTTTAGGCTCATAATAAACAAAGTTTTTGTAGTCTTAAGGTTCCTTGCTACTTTGTTCTTCACTCATTCCTACAAACTCATCAACTTTTACATGTACACTTTCTATAACCTTGTGAGTAGCAAGATTCAAACATTTGTATTCTTTTCTCTTTTTAGAGTACCCTAGGAATATGCCTTCATCAATTTTTACATCAAACTTTCCTTTCCTTATCTCTTTCAAAATATAGCATTTTCTTCCAAATACTCTAAAATAACAAATAGTAGGTTTATAGCCATACCACTATTCATAAAGAGTTTTATTTTTTTCTTTGTTTAGTTGAACTTGGTTCAAGATATGAACTGTTATACTGATTGCTTCTTTCTAATATTTGGATGTAACATTTTTCTCTATCATCAATGTTCTTGTACAATCCAAGATGGCTCTATTCCTTCTTTTTCTATACCATTCTACTGAGATGTACTAAGAGCATATACTTATCTTTTGATTCCTCTTTCATTTAAAAATTCATTGAATGCATTAGATGAATTCTCCTCCTCTATCTAACCTTAGGCATTTTAATTTCTTCCATGTTTATTTTTCAAATCTAGCTAGATACCATTTGAATTTTTGAAAATCTTCATATTTATCTTTCAAGTACATTATAGTCATCATCCTAGAATAACCATCAACAAAAAAAATGAAATATTTGTCTCCATTATAGATTTCAATACCTATTGGTCCACATAGATTTGTATGAACTAATTCCAAGACCTCTCCAATCTTGTAATTCTTACTTTTGAAGCTAGTCTTACCCATCTTTCCAATTGAACATTTTTTTCATATCATTATTTTAGGTTTATTTAGATTTGGAATACCTCTAACTCTTCTATTCTTATTTACAATAACTAGATTATCAAAGTTTACATGACACATTCTCTTATACCATAACCAACTTTCGTCTACTTGTGCCAAAAACTACGAACTTTCAGTGAGATCAAGTTAGAATAGATTACCTTTAGTCTTATTGCCAGTTCCAATTAGGTTTCCTTTACCATACAACATCATGGCCTTCCCATTCATGAATTCTACCTTGTATCTAATGTTGTTTGGTTGTGCCACAGTTAGGCATTATCACATTTGAGTTCATTTTTCAATGCAATACATCCTTTTCCATTCACATAACATGGTTCATTCTGTCAAAATATAACACTTCCACCATTGTAGTGCTCCAAGTGTTCAAATTTTATTTTATCACCAATCATGTGATGAGAACAACCTCCTTCTGTAATCCATGTTTCATTCTTGCTAACATGAAAAATAAGTTCCATCTTTTCATTAACCTCATCATCCTCATCATTTTTAATAGCAATATATACCATTTCATCTTCATCAAAATCTTTAGCAATATACCAAGACTTCTTAACTTTTTTTTTTGTAGTCTTTGTAGCTCTTGAAATATTTCTTGCCTTTGAACTTGTTTGGTTTTATATCATCTTTGTTTTCTTTATTTGGACACCTTACTATAATGTGATCAACTTCTTCACAAGAAAAAAAAATCAATGGAATTTTTCCTTTATATTTAGCTTTGCCTTTATATTTAGGTTTGCCTTTCGATAACCTTCTTGCAAGTAGGGCTTCGATAGATTCAAGTTCATCTAGTAATTCTTCTTGGTCTTCTTCATTGTTAGATTGTTTTCCTTTTGAGTTTCCTCTATTTTTGTCAAGAGTTAGTTTTTCTTTGAATATTGATTCTATGTTGTTGGATCCAGGTAGATAGTTATCAAAGTTATCCAAATCAAAAGATGTTAATCTTCCCACTAGTGCATCCAAAGTTATATCATTCTTGAGATCACATTTCATCTCTTGAATATCTAAAACTCTAATCACATAAATAGGAAGAAGAGTTCTTAGTACCTTGATAACTATTGTTACATCATATATTGTTCCTCGTATAGCTCTGATTGCACTCAAATTTGTTTTGATTCTTTCACTATATTTAATAATATTTTCATCTTCTCTCATCTTTGTCTGATCAAACTAGCCTATTAGACTCTTTTATTTGGCTCTTTTCACATTGTCATCCTCCATATATCTTTTCTAGTTTGTTCCACATTTCATGGGCTATAGGAAAGTCTTTGAATTCATCAAATTTAGACTAATTAAGAGAGGTAGCAAAGTCAATCATCATTGTGTTGTGATTATTATTATCCACCATCCAATCAATAGTCAAAGGATTAGGAGGTTCCACATATCTATTCTCCAAGAAGTATAGGCATGTATCTCTAATGGTTCCCAAATGCAGCTTTATGAGTTCCTTCCATGCTTTCAAGTTATCTGTGTTCAACTTAGAAACCTCTCTTCTGTAAGACATCTTGATCTTTAGCTTAGGTCCTCAAAATCTTATTTGCAAGAAACGATACTAATTTTTGGAAATATAAGAGGAGTAACTGAGAGGGGAAGGGTGAATCAGTTACTACTAAAATAATTCTATATTCCTTACATGTCAAAACAAAATTTTCATTAACTTAAATCCTTGCACAACTTGATTAGAACTAGATAATCATTGTAAATTGGTTTACAAATCAATCTTGAGATATAAATGTGTATTAACCTTTAATAACTTAGTTGCAGAAAGATAAATTAGTAAGAAAATAACATGAACACAAGAGCCACCAATATTTAACATGGAAACCCCATTTGGGAAAACCACCAATGCAACTAGTTACAACTTTTCACTCTTATGAAGTGAGCCATGTTAGGAGCCAACCTTGTTAAAGGATACAAAATACAGTCTTAGGTGTGACCTTTTTAAAGGATTCAAATAACCCTATTAAGAGTGGCCTTGTTAGAGGTCTTAGGACACTTCAATCTAGAAATGTCACCTTGATAGAGGATTTACAAAATGACTATTAAGTCAACTCTATTAAGAGATTTATTTACTACTACAATTCTTAGAGTAACAATGATTAACATAATTGATGAAGCAATTGATTTTTCAATTCATATCTCTATTTTGTTTTATCATTTGGGTCCTCCTTGATCAAAATGTTCTTTGTAACTCGTTGGATATTCTTCCCTTAATCAAAAATGTTTCTTTATTCACATCTTATCTTCTTCCACAACTTGAATTTTCATATATATGAAATAAAATGTCAAGTTGACTTGAATACACATGCAAATAAACAATTAACATCCATTGATTCAGCTAACACAAAAGAAAATTGTTTTATTGTCACTCAGCTTCAACTAAAGCTAGGTCACTCAATTACCATTGAGTTCCATTCGTAAATGACTAGACTTGGTTTATATTGAATTCCTTTGGTAACTGATGTGACTCAGTTTACACAAAATTACTGAACTTGACTTACTCTAGACTTCTTCTTGGTTGACACTATAGTCTTATGAGGTCAATTAAAATGTGATATTTTTGTAACATCAATGATAATTATACAATTGAAAAATTTATTTCAACTTGTGCCAATATAGTCTCTCTTATTTGTTTTTCAATCAATGGTTCCCACTTCCATTGGGTATCTATCCATTTGTACAAACCCCTTGGGAATCCCTCTCCCAATTCTAAGGGTGTACATCTAAGTCTAATCATCATATCATTCATAGCTTCTTAAAGTTTAACTTGATCATCATTATTCAAAGAATCATAATTAATATCTTTGAATCCTACAAAAAATTTTGATTCTCTTACCTTTCCACATACCTAATCCACATTCATTGGAGGGAGTCTCTTTACAATTTGAAATTTTCTTGGTTCATCAAACTCAATTTCTTCATCTTCTTCATCCTCCCATGCAATGATTAGTTTTCTCCTTGGCCTCTCTTGTACATTTTTTTGTGTGAGCTGACCAATCTCTTCTTTGATGGACTTCCTTTGGATTTCATAGCTAGGGGATGAGTTGTCTTTGATCTTGTTATGATTTTCACTTTTGGCTTTAAAGGTTTGAGAACATTCCTTACATCTCTTCTAAGATCATCTTTTACCTTAAGATCAATTATTATTACCTTCCTCTTATTTTTTCCCTTGGGCTTGACAATAGATGATTATTTTCCTTTTCCTTCCTTAGCCTCAACAGTTTGTTTTGATCCTCCCCCTTCCTCATTTTTCTTGTCCTCAAGACACTTTCTCTTTCTCTTCTTCTTATCCTTAGGCATAGTATATTCTGTACTCAATTATGTCATTATTGTTTCATATGTTTCAAATTTTCTCAACCTTAGAAACAACATCCTCAATCAAAAGTGTAGTCACTATTGTTGTAACCTCATCTACATTAACTTCATAAGGCATAGGCATCAACCACACAATTATTGGTATTATATCCTATGCATGTACAAAATCTATGTCCACTACAAAAAATATTTCCTCATAATACCTATCAATGACTAAATTAGGAATTCTCATTTTGTTTATCATTTTATTTTTGAGCTCCTCAAAATAATTACCTATTACAGTTTCAAAATTTCTCTCAAGATATTAATCAATTTTTTTAATTGCACCATAGCAAGTTGAATTCTATTCCATGCCATTGCTCCAACCATATGGAATGAATTCTATATATAGAAAAAATGAAAACTAGAAAATATCCAAACTTACATGATGTATTCTTTTCTTTTTTGAGAGCTTCCAAATCTTCTAATAATTGTTGCAATTTTAGCTAGGCAAATTCATAAGTATGATCTTACTTGATGATTTTGTACCCCAAATTTACTACAATACATGACATTCTATTTAGTTGATTGAATTGGTAAAAATTTTGTGCTATCATATGAACTATGAATGCAATTACATGATCTTTTATCCCATCAATTGACATTCCTTTAAAATTCCACTCTAATTTGGTCAATTTTTCAATTTTGTTCCTTATTGAACACCTTATGTTTTTGGGTTGATCCAAGATAGGGTAAATAGTTACTTGGTGTATTATGGCCTTTTTGATTTTTATTGGTCTACCCTCTAACCATATCTTGATGTCATAGATGCAATTGAGCATGACTTTTATCCATTCTACCTTGAAAATTGATGTAGCACAAGGTAAGAGAAACCCCAAAGGAGATGTCCTAGCCCCAGAAAATAACCATATAGTAGAAACACAATAAAAATGCAAGATCTAATATCAAATCACAACTCTTTATTTTTAAAATAACTATTTACATGCAATATGCCAGGTTGTAAGGCCTTCCTAGTTATGGCCAAATCCAAAGAAAGTAATAGTTCTACAAGATCTCTCAAGATCAAATCCAAACCCTAGCTAGTCCAGATGTGCACTTTGGTAGAAACCTCCAAGGAAGATATCAACTTGTGTTTGCAAGCCCACCAAGAAATCTCCTTATTTTCTAGCCACAACCCTAGCTTTGCCTCAACTTCATCCAAGATCCAAGTGTAAACTGCCTCACATTTGGCACTTTGTCTAGACATTCACAAATCCATTACACTATCCAGAGACTCACAAAAACTCACTCCTCTAGCTATTCTCCATGCTCACTCCTCCTCCAACTAAATGAATGATTAAAAGACTCCACAAGACCCCCTACTTATACCCAACTAAGCCACAAGTTGGCCTATAAATTACAAATTAAATAAACCCCTTGCATTAAATGCATATTTAAGCCACAAGTCAGCTCACAAAAAACATAAAATACAAAATGTTTTAACCCTCACATTAATCGCAAGTTAGCACATGATAACCACATAAAACACTTACGACAAGCCCCAAGTTTAAAACCAAGATTAAATGTACATAGAGGAGATAAACAAGACCACAAATAGGTCCACAAAAACTCCTAGATTGATCCAAATCATGATCACATGCCACATACATTAAATACACTAAGAACTCAATTTTCCACCAACATACTCAAAGGGATAATGCAAAAGCCAGGATGCTCCAGCATCAAAAATTGTAAGAAACCCTAGGGCATGGGTAAGCCCTTTCTTTCCAACTATTTTGTTCTCATCTTTCAAGACTTCATTACTGCATAACTTCTCATAAGCGACTCTTATTTCAAAATCATCAATTTATCCTACTTTGCATAGTAGAAGGATCTTACATCTTGAATAGCCAAACTCTAGGTGGAATTGATGATAGGGTGCCAATATCATCTTCAATCTTCTCAGCAAGTACACTACCCCTAAAGTTTCATGGAGGAAACTAGTAATTCCTCACAATTTGAGTGCTTCCATCCTTAAACATTTCTCTTGATGACTCCATTTGATCTTAAGGTTTCAAATAATAAGCTATTCTATGATATTTCTAAAAATAATTTACTCGACACCAAATGCATCACTTATTGATGTTAACAAATTTATCAATTCTCCATTGTTATTCACTTGCTTCATCGATAAAAATTACTTAATTACCTTTAAATCACTCGTGAGCTCTAAAATCATTTGGTGAATAGAAATGTATGCTTAAATGTGATAAATACCTTCAAATTTGTATTCTAGGTCTACAATATATTCTCTCATACTTGGTTGGTGTATGTAAAATAGCTCAATCTCCATAATAATTGCTCAATCAAGGTTTCCTTACTCGACCAACACTAATTCATTCAGTTAATACATAAACTCTCTTGATCACTAGGTCCATATTGCAAAGCTCAGTTAATATAGACTATACCACTAATGATCAGTACTCTATGTAGTAAATGATTCTCTCTTACTTTCCTTTCTATGTATATATTCTCAATGCATATTTTCTTATGCATATATGATCCTTTTTCTACATCTATATTAGGAAATGATTTAAAATATATCATTGATATACAATTTCTACATACCTTATTTGTTTTGTTATATGTGGTATGATCACCTATTCTATTGGATTGGGTAATCTCAACTTTTTTTGCTCCACTACTTCTAGCTTCCACTATCTCTATCCATGTTTTCTTTCCCTAAACTTTTTTATTTCCATTGTTTGGTGTTGTGTTGTGGTTCTAAAGTTTTTATTGATATGTCCAACTTTGAGATAATTAAAACATGTTATTTCTCCATTAGCTACTTCTTGTAATTTCCTCTAAAATGTGTCTTGATGGAATTCTATGGGATGTAGCCATACTCTCCATAATACTAACAACTATACCATGTATTGTAATCCCAATTGTAGGAACTACCTTCTCTTGGTGCATGTGCTTGATTCCTCAGGTGCCCAATTGGATTTTGTCTTGAATCTTAACTTGTGAGATCTATGTCCATATTTCTAAAAGTTATGGAAATATCCTTTAAATGTAGTGAATGAATCATTTTTCTTTTCTTTGTATTCATGTTCATGATGTCCTACCTTCTTTCACTTTGAACAATTAGTAGTAGACTTAGGTTTAGAATTTTGCATACCATTCTTTCTTTTGCAAATATTCTTTGTGCATCAAATTTTACCACAATAACAACATGTAGGTTTCCCTTTAGCATTGTTTTGTTCTCTAGTCTTTCATGATTCTCCTTCTTTGATAGATGAAAAGTGCTTTTTGTTCCTAGTCTAGAGGTGTCTTTTCTTGATCTAGGTGATCTCGTTAGTTCTTCAAAGAATTTGATGCCCTTACTTGGTTTTTCATTCTTTCCATAAGTTCCTTTGCATGCCTTATCTCACTTCTTAGCTACCTATTTTAGGACCTTAGGTTTATGATCTCCAAGTCCTTTCTATTTTCTTCCTAAGTACCAACTATAAATTGATGTATCATATCCAACTAATTATTTGTGAGCTTCTGTACTTCAAATAATCTCTCTTTAAGTCTAGTTACCATCTATCTTTTTTCTTCTTCAACCATGAATTTTTCTTCTTCATCTTTATTCTTTTGTTATATTACTTCATCTAGTAATATTTATTGAGTTTCTCTTTTTATCTTGAGTTCTTTTGCCTCTTTTCTTAGGGCACTATTCTTCTCCAATAGTTATTTTATTGTTTCAGTGTTACCACTAGTATTTCCACTATCAAGCAGTCCTTGTATGTCTACTTACTTGAATAGAGTGTCATTTTGTTTTATTTCTATCTCTTTCCTTTTTCTCAATGATTTCCTTAACTTTTCTCTTGCTCCTTAAGTTGTTACTTATGATCCGAGTTTGAATTATCTAGTTCTAAATGATTTTTCTTAACATATATTCCTTCATCTCCATGATTTGATCCTCTTAAGTTGTTAGGATTCATTAAAGAGAACTTGGATCTGATACCAATTTTTGGAAGGATTATTTGGAAGCAAGATATTGAGGAATGATTATTGGGAAGCAAGATATTGAGAAAGGTGGGGAGGTGAATCGAGATTTTAAATTTTTACTTGCAAAACAAATTACTAAGTTCACACATAGTTCATCTCATATCTTAGATCTAACATTAAAAATTTAATGTTGAATAGTAAATGAAATAAATCACATCCAAGAAAGATTCAACACATAACACAGATGATTTGGTAACCCAGAAACACCTAAGTGTGAAGGTAAAACTAGGGTGGGGATGAAATGCACAAATCTTCACTTTTGTAACAATAAAGTTAACCAATTAGGGTCACAATTTTTTATCACAATATATGATCTACCATGTGAGGGGTCTACCCTATTAAAATCTTCAAGACTATTAATTCCTACACTATTGAAGGATTTGACACTTATAATTAATTAAGGAATTTTTTAGGAGGTTTACATAGACATGTTAGGATCACTCGGTTAAGATACTTTTCCTAATTCAAAATTGATTCGGTACCCAACCCTTGGTTTTCTCTACAAGCTAATTTTTGATCTCCTTTGTACAATGTTTGATATGATCTCTTAATCAAATATCTCTTTTCACTCATTTGGTAATTCAATTTCTTTTGTTTGATCTAATTCTAGACTTGGCTTTTTTTGATTTGTTCTTTCCTTGTTTGCTTCTTGAATTGTGCATTTGTGCACACATACATACTCTCTCTCTCTCTCTCTCTCTCTCTCTCTCTCTCTATATATATATATATATATATATATATATATATATATATATATATATCCTCCTTAAATAGATGTTCTATGAAAATTCTAGATCTCAATCAATGATTTACAAGTCATCATCTTTTGTTTTTTGATTGGTTGATTTGCATTACTTGGTATCATTACTTTCTATAATGAAGCATAATATCCATCCTAATTATCTCTACAAACATTAAATATCATATGAAAGTTAGCCAAAGCATTTTACATGGTTATTCATGGAATTACAAACTCATATGAGAAAATTGGACTACTTGGCATCTGAATGTGTTAACACTCGATCATTATTGACATTCATAATAGCATCCGACTTCTATATACATATGCTCTCTATTTTCTCAACAAAATTAATGTTTCCAATTTACTCAATCTACACTAAAATAACTCAACTTCATATACACTCGGTCTCAACTCCCATGATCAACAATCACTAACTTCTTCAACATGTGATGCAAAATAAACAAGTCCTTATATATGATCAACCTTTACTAGATGACTCAGTCACAATGATGGTTGTTCATCCTTTCCTAGTAAATGACTAATTGTTTGGACACTAATAGACAACATAGGCTTAGAGATCAACATCATCAATATTTGTTTCTAATGATTTGATATGGTTTATTATGTCTTCTCACATATTTTTCTAGTACAATTTTAGGTCTTCTCACTTCCTATTGTGGTTCATTTGGTTTAGCTTTCTCATTCATTTTAGGTAACTTTTGTTGTATCTTTACTTCCTCTACCTACTTTTTGGATTTCTCTAGGTGTACTTGTCACCATAATATCTGTGAACTCCAATAAGACCACATAAATTAATATGAACCAACTCCAAAATATCATTGGAAGAATAAGTGTTGCTCTTGAAACTAGACCTTGTCATTTTGTCCATTTGACATTGTTTTTACATCATTTTATCAAGTTTTTGTTGTCACAAAAGTTGCACCCTTGCCTAAAGTTTGACCTAAAGGCAACATTGTCAAATGGGGAACATTCTCCAAGTTGCGGGACTTGAATAATGAGATTGAATCTTTTGAGAAGGCTGACTTCCTTACTATTAGGGTGCACCTAACTACTTCTTGAGAGGAAAAGGGAGAAGGAAATCCATGAAAATCAAACTACCTAATCTAATTAGAGGGGGCGATACACCAAAGAGTATGTTTAGTCTTATCTCTTCCTAGAACTACACAATTTAGTTCAATATAATCTCAAAGTACATAGGACCAATCTTTTCTTAGCTCAAAAACCATATTAAGATTAAGGACCAAAAGAATCTTGTAAGGAGGGAACTTATTCTATATTATTCAATGGCCAAGTATATATAATCATACAATTAAAGAATGGAGGAAATACATCAATATAAGGCAAGATGATATTGTATAATATATTAATGAAGAAAGAGGTATAGTGGAGAAATACATTCATTCAAAGGAAAAAGGAAATTATGTAGTAGAACATGTAATACAATTTCTATAGAATGAGAGAAAAAATGACCCTTGGAGGGGTTAAAAGAATTTCTTTTATAGCTCAAGCATAATTGAGAAAAATTCTACTAGAAGGAAAAACTCAACTATTGCCTTTATGTTGTAGGGAACAATCATTGCAAATCTAGGGAAGATTTGATCAAGTGCATGCCCATATGCAAGAAATCTAATCTCTACATATAACTTGAGCCTAGTAGTGATAGATAAGAAAATCACAACTACTCTAATTGGGTAGATGGATAACCCAAGTAGTGCTAGGAGGAAATCTACATTCATTAGGCATGGAAGACACTCAAAAATAGTAGCTCTAAGTGGTCAAGGACTTGTTCACCATTAAAGTGCTACTTGATTCCATGTTCACAACCATGCTAAGTCAGCTATGTCACCATTCAACAAAAATCAATAGTGAGACTTACCATGTAGCCCTATAACCTTTAAGAGTTTTGGTACCCTTCCCAACCTTCTTTCTCTTAGGTTGACCTATTTAATGCTTCATTTTTGACTTCACAACTCATTCCCTTCTATAACTGTTTGGCTCTACAAAACTATGATCACTTCATCTTAAGCCTTTATCACTACTTCATAGCCTAATGTCTCTTCATCTTGCCAACTATTGTCAACCTTCAATGACCACAAAATTGACTACTCTATATCTTCACAACTACCAAGACTTAATGTCCTTCTAACCATGTGATGTTGTGATACCTCTATCTTTCACACAAAACATGTTTTAACCCTATATTAAAATTTTGCATCCTTGAAGATCTTCAATGCTTACTAATCACTTCATGTCATCACAACCTTCCAACTATATTCCTTCATTGAACATGTTGACCTATGAAGCTGGGAAGGCATCTTTAACTATTATTAATTGCTTTGCCACAACCCTAACTCTTAACCCATCTTTTAACCCTATAAAGGCATGATAAAGGAGATCACATCATCACTACCATAACTCTAGGTTAACCTTAACTACAAGTGAAGATGCTAATACCATCAAGCTGATTGCGATCACACCATCATGACTTAAGTTCTTAACTCAAAAATTAACCTTATAGTGGTGTGAATAAATAAATTTTCTTTTTTGTAACCATTACCTTCGGTTAGGCCTAGTTGCATGTGAGAGAGCAAAAATTATTGAATCAAACTGTCATCCTTTAATTGCAACCTCACAAACTAAAAATGGAGTCTAGCATTTAACTCTATGACCATGCACTCAAAGCATTTTTTTGTTTCATAGCATTAACCTCGAGTTAACTTTAATCACCTTTGATAGAGTGAAAAAATTGAAATTGACTACAACTATTGACTTTTGCACCATTGCAACTTAAATCCCCTTAAGCTTATCGATGGAATGGTATTGATTCAAATTTTTTGCCCTCATTCAATAAGATACTCCTCTAAAACTGATTATATTAGTTGTCTCCTAACCCTTGTGATGATGTGATGAGGGTTAGTTACTCCATCATGGCCTAATCTTTGATGCTAGCACTAACAACTGCAAAGTCGTCCTAACATTTACCTTAATTGCATCACACCTTTGCAACCCATTTGATAGTTAAGTGTTAAACTAGAGCAACAAGGCCATGAAGGGTTGTCACATGGTCACAACTTGAAACATCCATAAGAACAAAACATTAAATATAATGAATTTCAATACTTAGGAATATAAGAAAAGGAATAATGTTTTTAATGTATCCCTAACATACTTGCATGGAAATTAATGAATAATTCAAAGGAAGTGGACATGGCTAATACACTGATTTTTCATGAGATTGACAATACTGGAAAAAATAGGGGGACTAAAAATGGCTAACATTTCTAGTAACTTAGAGGGGATTCTTACCTACTAAGTATCAATTTGTGGCCTTAGCAATCCATTGGGCTAGAGTCACAAAAAGAAGAGCCCTACTCTGCAACAAAACTATAACCTCTGCAACTGCAAAACTTCAAACCCTTCTATTTTGTAGAGAAACAACTTATTCTTGTGCACTTCTTGGACAATTGGAAACTAATCTATTATATATAGAGTCATTATCCTTCTTTAGAAGCATAGCTTAAGGTAAATTCATTCAATTTGAATTGGAAAAATATCACCATCAAGCCTCGATAATTTAAAAGCATTGGCCTCCTTACAGCTGGTGATAATATATGGACCACTCTACATAGCATCAAACTTGGAGTATCTACCTAACTTACATCTATCTACATCCCACTTGAGAACAAGGTATCCCTCCTTGAAAACCATAGCTTTAGCCTTTTTGACAAAACTCTTTTTGATTTGTTGCTAATGTATCTTAAGTTCTGTATAGCCTATTGTCTTTTTTCTCCTAATTCCATCAATTCTACCACTATCATGGCATTATCTTCAATTAGCTCCAATTAATGACCTAATTCAAGAGAAGGGAAATATAGTGAAATAGGAATCCTTTCTTCCCTTCCATATACTAACATGAAAGGTGAGTTCAAAATTGCTCTCTTAAGTGTGATCCTATTAGCCCAAAGGGTTGTCCTTCTTTGAATTCCAACAACTTTTATTGTCCTTAATTGTGCTCTTGATAATCTTGATTAGGTTCTTATTGGAGGAATCAACCAAGCCATTCCCTTGGGAATAATAATTTGAGGAAGTGCTCAAATATATTCCATGTTCAATAGCCCAAGATACTATGTGAGTTCCAACAAAAGACTTGGCATTATCTGATATTATTATTGAATAGGCACAAAACCCGGTAATAATTCCATCAAAGAATTCCACTACTAAAATGTCTATGGAATCCTTCAAGCCTACTACCTCTATCCACCTTGTGAATTAATCTATTGAAACCAAGATCCACTTCTGAGCAAAGCTGGAAGGTGAATTGATTGGACCAATAAAGTCGAGTCCACATTGGGAAAAATGGTTGATTAGCCTAGAGAGGATGAAGGGGAAGAGTTGCTAACCATTGTTTACCTAAGAAGAAGCACACTTCTAACATTTTTTTACATTTTTATGACAATCATGGAATAAAGTTGGATAATAATAACTAGCTCTCATTATTTTTATAGCTATTTTTCTAGCTAAGAAGTGGCCACCATTAGGACCATCATGAAACTCTTTGATCATTCTATCTTTTTGATTAGGATTGATGCACCTTAATAAGGCTCCATTGAGATCTCTCCTAAAAAGGATCCCATCCACTAGGAGAAAAGGAATAGACTACAATCTGAAATATCTTCTTTTATCTCTATCTAATCCATGTGAATATCCTTCTCCCAACAAGAAGGTTGCCATGTCACATATCCAACTTGTTGATCTTAGATTGGTTTTGACAAATGAGTGTCAACACACATAAGAAATTTTACAAGTTAATGCAAAGTATAATATAGATGCCAAGTTACCATATGTGTCAAGCCAAGAAATTCAACAAGTGCAAAGTTATTTAGATGCTGAGCAGATAGATAGTGTCGAGCAAGTTTCAACTACCGAGTGAGAGTATATGTGTCGAGTAAACTATAGGTGCTGAGCAAGATATAATTCCTCTATGTGTTAAGCATTAGTAATCAATGAGTGCCAAGTGACATAGTATTAACATATGATTTTATGCCTTCACAAACTTAAATGAAAATCATGATTGCATGAAAGCTAATATGAAAATTTCAAATCTTAAAGATAAGATCAAATCTATTAGAGTTCCTATGTATTATAAATGCAACCAATCAAATAATTGTAAAGCTATAGAGGAAATGGATGAATCTCAACCATAGATTCATACCTAACCCTAAGTCACAAAATCCTTTTAAGAAGGGCGAAGCCTCATAACTCAATAAAAGAGAAGATTGAAGAGTGGAATGATAGAGTGAAAGAAAGTGAAGAGAAGAAGGGTGAAGAGTATAAGTGACTTAGAAAAGAAGAGGAATTGTTAGATCAAATAATAGAAAAATAGAGCATCAACACTTCATACAGAGTCATCGATCTAAAATTAAAAATTGAAGATTGTTAGTGATCAGGTCAACACATTCTACTATAATTTCTAGCCATTTTATTAGGAGAATAATAATCCTATGAAGATAGGTTGGTTTAATATCCATTTTGTTAACTGGGCGACATTCCAAGTAAATGTTTGTAAATCCTTTAGAAAGGTATACCATTAACAAGGTGTTGGAGCCTTTAATAGGGAAAGCCTCTCACAAGGTAGACCATTTCTAATGATCAAACTTTGTAACCTTGACAAGTTACATATTGCTATAGCGATAAGTTGTGGGTGTCATCCCCACCCCAATTTTACCTTCTCATTTTGGAGGGTTTCTAGATGATCAAATATTGTAGTGTATATTTTCATGCATGCCTTTACTTTCATGTTAATTAGAAATGTTACATGCATGTATTGATTTCAGCTAAAAGTTTTATAGCTTAAAGTTTGGTACATCTAATTCACACCCCCTTAGAAGTATACTTCTCACTTGTTAATTCCAACAATTGGTATCAAAGCCAAGTTCTTATAAGGAAAAGCCTTGTAGCTTGAATAAAATATCTAGAAATAGAAGTCTACAAGATTGGGAAGACTATAGAGAACCAGAAGATTGAATACATCTCATTCTACATTCTCTGAAGAAGGTAGGGAAGAATTGAGGAAATCCATAAAAAGAAGAAGAGACATTGCCATAGCTGAGAATGACACACAATACAAGGAGATTGACACCTCAAAAGTGTTTTCCAATGGAGATTCTAAGGAGTTTGATGTAGCAATTATAGAACTAATGGAGAAAAATAGAGCTCAAGTAGAAGAGATTAGATCTCTCAAGATTAACCAAGAATCTGGTACAGATAAGGGTTTAACAAGTACAATCCTAAGTTAGGCTAACACCAATCCAACTAGCCTGATAACTCCATCAAACTTCTACATCTTTATACAAGAATAACACTAAAAGATCATTAGTAATCCATGCTTGGCAAACTTAACTCTTCACCCTTCAATGGTGTATTCACACAATTTGGATCCCAACTTTCACTATTCTATCCTAGTAATGTAGTAATATGCCTAGTAGCCATTCCAAAGAAATTTGTGGGATAAATAAAAAATTCTCCAAAGGACCATAGGAGAAAATCATTATTTCTAACACCCTTTATTGAGTTTTTCATACTCCTAAAAAGATAAGTTCTAATGTCACTTTTTGACCTTCTAAAACAACAATGCTTAACAAGCCTAATTGCCTCAATTAAGTTACTTTAACAAAGGAAGTACCAAAAATTTAAGGAAATGAACCAAACCAGTGCATGGAAAATCTAGGTTAGGACAAGGAAAGAGGGATTCCAAAGTTTCATCCACTAGCTCAAACCCCAAGGCATGCCAATTAGCAAATCTTAGAATGTAGTAGAGTTGTCACATGAAGATGCCAACTAATTCTTGCCTGTATAGTATGACTACCATCTGCTCCTGCCTTGAAACCTCCAAAATTCTAAAATAAACTTGACAATCTCCCATTCCACTAAAAATTAGATTTTTCCAACAGTGGAAATGGGTGATATTGCCATTTCCCTCCAAAACCCTAAGTAGTTAGGGTTTGTGATTAGTTTTCACAAAAACTCTTATATCTCCAATATCCAAGAAATTCAAGAGCTTGGAATAGGCTCATTAGAAAGGTAACTCCTTAAGCTTTAATAAAATTTGACTCTTTAGTCACCACTATTTGTACAGTATGTACAATGAATAGAAAAATAGTGTTTTTGTAGGAAAAATGATAGTTTTATTGATTTAAAAGCAAGATATTAAATTGTGTGTCTTCCACCCACCTGTAAGGTCTTAAGAAGACCTTCTTCCAATTGGTCCAACCAAAATTTGAAGGTTGTGACCATTAGAGGGAACCATTACAAACAAAATAATTAATATAGTGCAAATGTTGCGTTATTGTTATTGTTATGCAACTTATTTTGATTTTATGACTTTACCATGACTTTTAAAAGACTCTAACACTTCCTCAAACTGCTACCATGACCTTAGGAGACTACTAGATCCTTGTTATCTCATGGAGCAACTAGTTTATACAAATACCAAAAGCTATTCAAGGGTTCACACAAATAGAATCAGTATCCAAGAAAGAGCCTAATTAACCAAATATGCTAGAAACCAAAGGTGTGAAGACCTAGAAGACCTTAAGACCACTTAGTTTTGATGGGGTGCTCCTGTACCATGCTGCCTGAGCTATTTGAAACTCAAGTTGCCACTTGAGGCTAGTTGATATAAAGTGTAACCATGCTTGTTGATGTCTTTCTCTGTCATCCAAGTGGCATCAATGTCAAGAAAACCTTTCCACTTGATAAGGTATTGCAAATAAGTTTTGTGCATAGTTTTCTTGTAGAGTTTAATGTCAAGGATCTTCTCCAATTGAAGGAGTTGGCTTGGTGAAAGTTCTTGCATCTAATTTTAATGTGACTCTTTCTCATCATTGGTACCTATCATATCTACATTTCCTTTAAAAGGAGTTAGATCAACAATGTTAAAAATAAGAGAAATGGAAAGGGATGGTGGGAGAGTGATTTAATAATCTTTTTTACCAAACTTATGTCATATTGTGCATGGTCATATTTTCTTCATTTGAAGCTTGGTGTGATGATCCTTAGGAAGCCTCTCCTTTCTTAGGTAAGCCCATACTTTGTCACCTACCTTAAAATGAACCTCCCTTCTTTTCTTATCTACCATTGCTTATTACTTTTATGTTGATTGATCCAAACTATCCTTAACCTATTCTTGCACTTCCTTTATCATTTTTTCCAATTCTTCCCCTTTGTTACTAATTTTAAGATCATTAAGTTGTTCACTCAATTCCATAGGTCCCCTAGGATGCATTCCATAGACTGTTTGGAAGGGTGTTTTACCTATGGATTTGTTCAAGGATTCATTGAAGGAAAATTTAGCTTGTGGTAAAAAGAGATCCCAACTTTGTGTGTGTTTCTTTATCAAGCAACTAAGGAGATTACTAAGAGACCTATTCATGACCTCTTTTTTCCCATCTGTTTGAGGATGATAAGTAGAACTATATTACAAATTTGTTCCCAATTTCTTATGCAAGGTTCTCCAAAAATGACCTTGGAACTTGGCATCCCTATCTAACACAATATACTTAGGCAACCCATGGATTCTAACAATTTCCTTGAAGAATAATTGTGTAATATGTGATGCATCATGAGTACTCTTGTAGGGTATAAAGTGTGCCATTTTGCTAAAATGATCAACAACCACAAAAATGTTATCATAGCCCTATTTTTTTCCCTTGGAAGTCCCATAACAAATTCCATTGAGATAGCTTGCCATGGCCTAGAAGGTATAGTAAGGGGTTGGTAAAGACCTTGGTTAGTTGATGTTCCTTTGGCTTGTTGGCATATGACACAAGTTTTCACAAATTTTTTGACATCATTTTGCATCTTTGGCTAATGGTAATACCTCCTAACTACTTCTAATGTTTTATCTAGACCAAAATGGCCACTTATTCCCTCACAATTCTTTTCTTTAATAATGTTATCCTTGATTGAACACCTAGGTATACATAACTGATGTCCTTTGAAAAGTAAGCCATTTTGAATGAAATATTTAGAGAAATCAGTGTTATATCTACCTACTAATGTAGTGCATACTTGATAAATGTTGCCAAAATTAGTGTCATTTTTTTAAAGGTCTTTAAGGGTACTTATCCCAATGCTTTGGAGTTGAATTTTATGCACCAAAGTGATCCTCCTTCTCAATGGATCAATCACCTTGTTGGCTTGGCCCTTTTTATGTTTAATTCTAAAAGAATATGCCTACAATTATTCCACCCATTTAAGATGTCTGACATTCAATTTATCTTGTTAATTAAGATAACTCAATGAATGGTTATCAATGAAGACTACAAACTCTTTAGGCAGGAGATAATATCTCCATTTTCTAAGGACTTGGACCATAGCATAAAGCTCTAGGTCATAGGTGGAGTATTTATTTTTTCCATCATTTAGTTTCTCTAAGAAAAATGCAACTGGCTTTCCTTCTTGACTTAGGTCTGCACCAAGAGCTAGGTTGCTAACATTTGTTTCCACTATGAAAACCTTGTTGAAATTAGGGAGGGTTAGTATAGGATATTGTGCAATTCTAGATTTAAGGTATTCAAAGGAATCATTGGCTGGTTTTGTCCATACAAACTTAACTTTCCTTCCACCTTTAATGGTATCCAATATTGGAGCACACACATGGCTAAAATTCTTCACAAACTTCCTAAAAAATGTGGCTAACCCATGGAAGCTTTTAACATCACTTTGTCTTTTAGGAGGAGGCCAGTTAACTATTGCTTCAACCTTTGAAGGATCCATTTTCAAAGTGCCATGAGAGATCACAAATTCCAATAATGTAAGTTCCTTTTGCAAGAAGGTACATTTTTCAAGGTTGATAATTAGTTTGTGTTCTTGCAACCTTTTGAATACCATGCTTAAATTTTTAAGACACTCTTAAAAAAAAAACTAAATATCAGTATATCATCAAGATAGATGACCAAACACTTTCCATTGTAGTCTTGAAAAATCTCATTCATTAACCTCATGAAGATTGAAGGTGCATCACTCAATCCAAATGGCATAACAAGCCATTCATACAAACCCTTTATTGTTTTAAATATTTTTTTCCATTCATCCCTTGGTTTTATCCTTATTTGATGATAACTTGATTTTAAATCAATTTTTGAGAAGTAAGAAGCACCCCCTAGTTGGTCAAGAAGATCCTCTATTCTTGGGATTAGAAACTTGTATTTAATAGTTATCTTATTGACTACCCTACTATCATCACACAATCTCCATTTTCCATCTTTCTTTTCCATCTCTACTAACTTGTTTAGCAATCTCAACATTTTGTGTAGATGTCATTTTGTAAGGGACCTTATTGGGAAAAGAAGCACTAGGTATAAAGTATATTTGGTGAATTAAATCCCTAATGGGTGGCAAGGAAGAAGGTAAATCAGTTGCTACTACCCCTTGATACTCTTCAAGAAGTTTCTAGACCTCTTTGGGGATTGGCTTAATTTTTTTAGATTTTTCTTCCTCTCTAGGTTTATGGATCAGTACATACCCCTCATCTGATTCTTTAATTGTTCCAAACATCTCCTTTTCATTCACAACAACAACTAAAGACTCCTTTTCATATTTTTGATTAGGCAAGGGTTTTAAGGTGTAAGTTTTGTCATCCCTAATTATGGTATATGTATTCTTCCTACAACTATATGTTGTATCCATGTCATACTACTAGGGTCTTCCAAGTAGCAGATGACAGGCATCCATCTCCACTACATCACATAGGATAGTGTCCTTAAAGTCACCCAAGGAGAATTCCACCATGGTTTGTTCAGTCACAAGGGTTTTTTGACCTTTAGTGAGCCATGAAACATGATAGGGGAAAGGATGGGGAGTCTTGACTAATTCTAAATTTTGCAATATTTCCTTAGAAACTAAATTTTTAGCAGAACTAGAATCTATTAACAAATTACATACCTTCCCTTGGCATTTAACCCTTATTTTGAAAAAATTATTTCTTTGCGGAGGCTCTTGAGTATGTGGCACTTGCAAAAATTCTTGTCTCATCATCAATGCTATGCCTTCTTCTACTTCAAGGTCTCTATCCTGATGGACAAGTTGAGCCCTCCTTTCACCTTCATTTTTGTTTGCTTTCTCCAAGAATTTGTTGGACTAATGTCTTTTTTGATTTTAGTTGTAACACTTTGGTGGCCTATCTAATATTCCTCTACCTCTACCAAATAATATTCTACCTCTTCCATATCCCTTTGAACTAGATTCTCCTTACTCTTTGGTCTCTTGATCAAGAGACTTGTTTGATTTATCTGACTTCCCTTTATTCGAAGAGTTTGTTCTTGCTCTATCATTCCTTCTCTGCTCCATCCACCTTGTTCAATCCTCCTTTTGAACCTCTCTTCTACCTTGGAGGCCAACATGAAACATTTTTGGACAATAGTTATGGTGGTTAGGCTCAATTCATCTTGAATTGACAATTTCAGCCCTTGCAAATACCTTGTAAGCTTCAAGTTCTCTAGTTATACAATACCAGACTTCATCACAAGATTGTGGAATTCTTTAGTATATTTTGAGACATCCATGACTTTTTATCTCAATCCCATCCTCCTTTTATGGATTTTCACTTCATAATCTACAGGTACATAGGCTTCTCGAAGAAGGCCCCCATTTTCTTCCATGTGGAGACCTAATTTTTTCTTTACCCTATCATCTTGGATAAAGTTCCACCATACCAATGCAAATATTCTTAGCCTTGACTTGGCTATCTTAACCTTCTAATTTTTAGGGATAATTTCACAATCAAAAGAAACTAGTTAGGGCATTCACCCAATCCATAGTAGCATCAGGATCCATCTTCCCATGGTAAGTGGGCAAATCAAACTTAGCATCCAAGGATCTCCTTTCCATGGAATTTAGAGTCTTCACAAGTAGCCTATGATCTAGAGGGAATTCCTCTTCTTCTTCCTCCCAAAGGGGTTCATCATCACTCCCTTGTTCAAAATTGCTAGAGTTCCCACTACTCTTCCCAAGCTCTAACTTAAGCCTAATTATCTCATCCCTCATTTTCATTATCTTAGTATTTTTGAGATCATCCCTACTTGTTTTCTCTATCTCCTTTTGTTTTTTCTCCCTCAAATACTTCACAATCTCAACATTTATCATCCTTGATGACAATCCATCTCTTTCTTCTTTAGACATGATGAAAAACTTCAAGCGTTAGAGATCTTAAGGCTCTAATACCAATTGGTGTAGAGGTAAGGGTTCAACAAGCACAATCCTAAGTTATGCTAACACCAATCTAGCTTGACTAATAACTTGCCCAAACTTCTACACCTTTATACAAGAATAACACTAAAGGATTATTACTAATCCACACTTGGAAAACTTAACTCTTCACCCTTGAATGGTGTATTCACACAATTTGGAACCATCACCATGTTAAGGGGTTGAACAAGTGTTCAAAAGAACAAGGAACCATTGCCAATCAGCAATCTAATCACAAATTTCACTATTCTATCCTAGTAATGTAGCAATAGGCCTAGTAGCCCTTCCAAAGAAATTTGTGGCATAAGTACAAAATTCTCAAAAGGAACCTAGGAGAAAATCACCATTTCTAACGCCCTTTATTGAGTTTGTGATACTCTCAAAAAGATAGGTTTTGATGTCACCTTTTGACCTTCTAAAACAACAATGCTTAATAGGCCTAATTGCCTTAATTAGGTGACTTTACAAAAGGAAGTACCAAACATTCAAGGAAATGAACCAAATCAATGCATGTAACTTCTAGGTTAGGCCAAGGAAATATGCATTCCAAAGTTTCATGCACTGGCTCAAACCCTAAGGCGTGCAAATTAGCAAATTTCAAAATGTAGTAGAGTTGTCACATGAAGATGCCAACTCATTCTTGCCTATATAGGATGACCACCATTTGATCCATCCTTGAAACCTCCAAAATCCTAAAATACACTTGACAATCTTCCATTCCACTAAAAATCAGACTTTTCCAATAGTCGAAATGGGAGATATTGCAATTTTACTCCAAAACCCTAGGCAGTTAGAGTTTGTGTTTAGTTTTCACAAAAACTATTATATCTCCAATCTTCAAGTGAATCAAGAGCTTAGATTAGGCTCATTCAAAAGGTGACTCCTTAAGCTTTAATAAAACTTGAGTCTCTAGTCACTGCTATCTGTATAGTCTATACAATGAACAGAACAATAGTGCTTTTGCAGGAAAAATGACAGTTTTGTTGATTCAAAAGTAAGATATTACATTATGTGTCTTCCAATCACCTATAAAGGCTTAAGAAGACCTTCCTCCAACTAGGCCAAACCAAAATTTAAAGGTTGTGACCATTGGAGGGAACCATTACAAACAAAAATCATTAATATAGTGTAAATGTTCATTGTTGTTATTGTTATGGAACTTATTTTGATTTTATGACTTTAGCATGACTTCTAAAAGAATCTAACACCACCTAAGACTTCTAACATGAAATTAAGAGACTAGTAGATCCCTATGACTTCATGAAGCAAATGGTTTATAAAAATACCAAATTTTTTTCAAGTGTTCAAATAAATAGGATCAGTATGCAAGAAAGAGCCTAATTAACCAAATATGCTAGAAACCAAAGGTGTGAAGACCTAGAAGACCTTAAGACCACTTGGTTTTGATGGGGTGCTTTTGCACCAAAATCAAAAGCCATGATGCTTTGTGAAGTGACTAAGAAAAAGAAGAGATCCATTGAAGATAAAGCTACGATAGAAGATGATAGGAGAAACCTTGCCAAAGGACTAGAGAAAAAGTCAAGTGATCTTGCAAGAGTTTCCAACATGCAACTAGACACCCTATAACCAAATGATGAAAGCCCATCATTAGCTGAATTTCAAGGACATTGATATCTCCACATTAAAGATGCAAAATGAACAACTAAAAAATGACTTGAGAAGAGAGAAGAAAATTGTAGAAAGCTTTAGTAAACCTAATGAAGCTATCAATTACTTTGAATAGCTACTAAAATAACCAATATCTAGTAATGACACTTCAAGACCAGGATATACTAGCACTAAAGAAGGAGAGTCATCTAAGACTATAGAATAGAGAAGTGACAAAAGTAAGAACACAAAACCCACTTGTCATTTTTGTGGTAAAAAGGGACATACCTCTAATGTGTGTAGGATTAAAAATGCCAATCAAAATGACAAATCTAAAAACATGAGTCACTATCACAAGTGCAATAAGAAAGGACATTAGGCACATGACTACAAGACTAGAACCATCAAGACACCAAGATTTGAAGGTCACTACTACAATTACAAGAAGTATGGACATAGAGCCTTTGAATGTAGGTCTAAGCCTATGTGGACACCAAACCAACCAGTAAAGAGAAATAGTCATGGACATCACTACAATTAGGAGTACAACACTAGGTAGATCTATCACTACTATCAAGAATATGGACACATTCCTGAGAACTACATAAGAACACACTTTAGTGGAAACTACAATAGGTGGTTGAGTCAAACCACTTGTTTTACTTGTCTAAAGACAAGACACATCAACAAGTATTACCCAACTAGGTCAAAGGCACCCAACTTTGAGTTTAACAAAGGAAAAGGAAAATTTGATGTTGAACACATAATAGGAGAGATAAATAGGACATGGAAAAGAAGATATGGAAGTAGTACACCCAATGGAGGCATCATTTCACCTAAAAGGTCAAGTGGTCACACTTCATCCAACTAAGCAGAAGAAGTTATGTGGGACTAATATTTAAATGCTTTATCATACATCAGTTCCCAAAATAAATAAATACTAAAAAGGATAGATCAACATGAATAAAGATGCAAGGTTAAATCTTCAAAATTCTCACATTGTTGTCAATCAAGGAAAGTTTCCTTTCGATGCCAAGTAAAATCCTAGTATATGCTAAGTTGTCCACCAAAGTCAGTACGAGCCAAGTTGGTAGTGGATGTCGAGTGAGGGGAAATTCTTATTAATGCCAAATAAGGGAAACTCTAGTGAATGTCAGCTATTGAAAAATCAATGAAAGCTGAATTAAATAGAATTGCATAAGGAGTTGAGTGGATAGCTATATATGCACTAAGCATTAAATTCTATGAAATGAAGGGTATAAGGTCAAGTTTTCTATCATTTTTTATCATTATGAATGCAGAGCAAAAGCAATAAGAGTGCAAAAATGATTTCCACGAAAAGATTGATGCTTTTGCAAAGATTCCAACCAAGATTCAACATGATTTCATCAATCTAACGTATTTGCACTAGTGCCAAGCTACATAGTTACACAATTTCTACTTCTTGAAACCCTAGTTTTTAGAAATGGCATCTAGCTTTAGGAAACACTAGGACAAGGAGTTGTTTGAGGTTCAATTGGTTAGTAATGAAGTTAAATAGCTAGACTTTAGACCAATTCCTAAAGTTGCATATAAAAATGACCCTGGTAGCACTTTATCCATTATTCCACCTAATGTTGTGATGGTACAAGATGTTAGAAGGTGTTATAACTATAAAATTGGAGAAATTGGTGATGTGGAGATTCAACAAGCTTATGAAAAACTTTACGAGAATGGGGTATTGAAGGAAGAGTTTCAGATTATTGAAAGGAAGGGCTTAACCCGTGCCCTAGATTTCCCCACTATTTTCAAAATAGAATGGATAAGAGTGGTGCTAAGTAGAATTCATGATGGATTCCTATGGTTAGAGGATGGAATGATTAAACTATAAAAAATAATCTCACATAGGGTAACCGGGTATCCAACCCTAGAATGACCAAAGACCCTGAGAAGTGATTCAAAAGAGGCCACAAAAAAGAATGCTTGGGAAAAGTAGAATAAGAGAGGAATGAAAATTGACACAATCAAAGATCCACAATGAAAATTGACCGAATAAATTCTACCAATCAAGTTGGCTAAATAGTGTACCTTGTATTGTAGTTGATGTAGGATACAAAATTGTCAAGAAGGATCATACATATGATTTGGCTGAACTACAATTACAATAGATTATGGAGAATTCGAGAGTAATAAGGAAATCCAAGAGTGCTCAATGTAAATTTGGATCAATTTTGATATGTCTATTTTTCTATGTTAAAAATTAATTCCCCTCTTTTTGTAAAGTAAGTTGGAAGACAAATAGGTCAGTAGCAGTACAGGTCAATGAATACATAGAGAAAATAGGGACAAATTTTGAAACTATAATGACCAGCTACTTTGAAGACTTTAAGAAGTCAATGAAAAAGAGACTCAAGATAACTATCTCTCTTGTTGAACAACACATTAATGACATTTTTTTCTTAGTGGACATTAATTTCACATACATCCAAGTAGAAGTAGCAAGGGTGAGATGGCTAAGGCAACTTGGATATGAAATCAACATTGATGAGGCATCAGTAGCAATCACATCATTGCTTGCAAAATATATTGATAAAAGTGCAAAAACTTTTGGCACTTTTGATGTGGCTACATCTAAAGTGGAAATGGAATTGAAAACTAATTCAACCCTAGAGAAAAATAAAAGATTGGTGAAAAATCTTAAGTTGGATTTGGTGCAGGGATAGCCAAAGCAAAGGAAGAAGATGAAGATGAAGAAGAATAGGGCTAGGAGTCACTTGCATTGACCCAAGGCATGGGAGAAGATGTAGAAGAAGAAAAAGGTTCTAGGGAGGAAGAGCAAGCCAAGGAAGCACCTAAGCTAGAGCCAAAGAAAAAAAAAGCTCAAAAGTAGCCTACAGCTTAGCCCAAAGACAAGAAGATAACCAACCCGAGCCCTACAAAGACTACTACAAGGGAAAGTACAAGAGATACCAAAAAGGAGGCTAAGGAGCATGAAAAGAGGAAGGCTACTAAGTAGGAAGGTCTAAGAAAGAAAGAACTAAGAATAAAGTGTGTTGCACCTCCTAAATTAGATGAGGAAAGAATTGAATCTGATGACAATAGCCAATTTAGAGTGGTAAGTCACACCACCAAGTCTAACTTAGAAAATATATGTGATAATATTAGAGATAATTTGTAAACTTATCTATCTTAAAAAGAATTGATTTTAATAAGTTGAATAGAGAAGACCAGATCATAGTTGAAGAATCAATCTGCACTATGATGGAAAAGTTCAAGAACACTCCACTTAAACTTGACAATTCAATGCCTAAGGAGCTATATTCTATTGTAGACAATAAATTGCATTATTTCCTTAATATGGAAAAAGAAATAAGAGAGTCAAAATTGGCTCGAGTAATGCCTAAACTCACATACAGGAAAATTAGCAAGGGCAATAAGAAGCATGGGAGAAAACTTGCACCCAAATATAGAGCCTTTAGTATCCTTTAGAATAAGCTTGAGGATGTTGTGAAAAAGTCCACAGAAATGTGGAAGTTAATCTATGGCCTCACAATTGTAAAATAAGGAGAAGAAGATCCATTTGAAGGAAAAAAAAAATGGAGAAGAGGATGAAAATGAAGAGGAAGGTGAAGGAGAAAAAGAAAAGGCAAATGATACAGTGTAGAAGGAAACACAAAAGGATGATATGGTAACTACTAAAGAGAAACAAATAGAATAGAGTGTGCAAGACACAAAATTGCCAGCACCAAGTTCTCCACATGTTACATCCACACCTATGGATATAATAACTATACAAGATATTCCTAACACTTTGGGTCAGAATATAAATCCACTAATTGTAGAGGATCTTAAAAGGATTCTTCACTAGACTGCACTGCAAGCTCAATTGTGTATAAATCCAGTATTGGTGAGTGTGGAAGAATTACAAAAGGTTTTAGCTGATATCACAAGGGATAAGGTGAATCCACAAGAACCACCTTCTCATATCCCAACAGCTATAATTGGACAATCCAAAGAGAAAGCTACACAAGATACATCAGTTAAGGTTGACTCCATAGTTATAGTCACTAAAACTATCAAGGAGCTAGAAAAAGATCAAATAGGATAGATGGACACCTTTGTTTCTACTACATAAGAACAAGGTGCACCACAATAGATAATAGTTATTAAACAAGGAAAAACAAAGGAGGAGACCCCAAAGAAAAGGAGCAAGAAGAAATTCAAACTCTAATAAATCTGCCAACCTCTAGGACTCCAACTAGAACATCTCAAAAGATGAGCATTGAAGCAATACCACTTCAAATTTTAGCTCCAAGCTCAAGCTCTACTAAGGTGTCAAGGGTACTTCATGATGGATCTCCTACAACAGATGAGGAAATAGTCATTCCTAAGTATGATTATGCAACCATGAATATAGATCAGATAAATGAAGTGCAAGAGGCACTAGAAAGGAAAAAGAAACATGAGATACTTAGAAATGAGTATAAACATAGGCAAGCTTTAATTGAGATAATAGACATCTTTCTAGATGCATTTAGCTTATAGGAACCTGATGAAACTAAGCCAATAAGGAAGTAACTATCCAATATAGTAGACTAGGTATAGAATGAAGACCTTGATATAAACACAAAACTATTAGAATGGTCTAAAAGAAGTTTCCAAAAAAAGTGAATGAAATAATATCTAGTGAGATAGCACTATCATAGGTGGATCTAGCCAAGAAGATTGAAAAGGTGAAGACAACACTTGAGAACATATTCCCATTGTACTCAAAATTGTGCGATCCATCAATTTTCACATAGGAAACTAGCCAAAATATAATGAGCTTGGAGAGGAATTTAAAGATATCAAGCATGCAACTACTTAAAGATCTAGCTTAGATTGAGAAGCATTTTCAAACTGGGCTTCACACTCAGAAGGAACTAGCTATGTTAATAGCAAAAGAGGCAAATACAAAGGCCAAATTGATACAAATTTAATCTACCATAACCCCATGCATGGAAATTTTGTAGAAAGAACTGGCCTACGCTGAATTTTTTTAAAGAAAGACCCAAATCTTTCTACATTAGAAGGCCTAGTTCATCTTGTAGTAGATTCATCCATCCAACTTAAATCACTAGAAATTGCACTATAAAATTGGGATGCTTCTCTCAAGATAGTAATGGAGGTAAATAAATCCTTTTTGGCTAAGTATTCAGTTAATGTATAGACTCCTTTGATATAATTCTCAAAAAAGGGGAGATAAATGTTGAGGATAAATTAGTGGAGACAAATTTTGAAGGGGAGAAATAGAAATGCCAAAAGGAAACTATAATTGAAAGGGAAGATGTGTGAAAGGGGGAGTTAGAATAGAGTAGATAGAACATGGAAGATAGAGAAAGAATGACAAGGCAAGGCATATTAGAATCAACATGAGACAAATCTAGCATGAGAAATTTTTGATACAACAAGGCACATCAACTCAGGGGGAGTTACAGATTTTGAGGTATAAAATCCTTGACAAAGTTTTGAAGAATTTTTTGAAGTTTTGTATATATGCAAAACAAAATGTATACTATACTTGAAGACATTAGATTCATCATGTATAGTTAAGTGTTTTTGACACTCATGTCAAAGGAGGAGATTGTTGATCTCAGATTGGTTTTGACAATTGAGTGTCAACACACTTAAGAAATTTTCTAAGTTGATGCTGAGTATAATATAGATGCCAAGTTACCATATATGCCGAGCCATAAATTCAACAAGTGCCAAGTTATTCAGATTCCAAGCAAATAGATAGTACCAAGCAAGTTTTAACTATCGACTAACAATAGATGCTGAGCTAGTATATGTGTCAAGTAAACTATAGGTGTTGAGCAAGACAAAATTCCTATATGTGCCAAGCATTAGTAATCAACAAGTGCTAAGTGACATAGTATTAACATATGGGTTTTTGCCTTGAAAAACTTAGATGCAAATCATGACTACATGAGAACTAATATATAGATTTCAAATCTTAAACATAAGATTGAATCTATTAGAGTTTCTATGTACTCTTGCATGCAACCAATAAAATAATTGTAAAGCTAAAGAGGCAAAATAGATGAATTTCAGCCATAGATTCATACCTAACCCTAAGTCATGAAAGCCTTTTAATAAGGATGAAGCCTCATAATTTAGTAAAAGAGAAGATTGAAGAGTGGAATAACAGAGTGAAAGAAAGTGAAGAGTAGAAGGGTGAAGAGTATAGGTGACTTAGAAAAGTAGAGGAATTTTTAGATTGGTTAACAACAAAATAGAGCATTAAAACTTTGTAAAGACTCATCAATATGAAGATTGTAAGTGATTAAGACAACACATTCTACTATACTTTCTAGCCATTATATTAGGAGAATGAAAATCCTATTTTTATAAATCCTTTAATAGGGTGAAATTCCAAGTGAATGTTTTTAAATCCTTTAGATAGGTACACCATTAGTAGGGTGTTTAAGCCTTTAACAAGGTAGGCCTCTCATAGGGTAGACCATTTCTAATGGTCAAACTTTGTAACCTTGACAAGTTACATATTGCTGCAATGATAAGTTGTGGATGTCATCCCCACCCAAGTTTTACCTTTTCATTTTGGAGGGTTTTTGAGTGATCAAATATTATGTTGTCTTTTTTCATGCATGCCTTTACTTTCATGTTAATTAGAAATTTTACATGCATGTATTGATTTTAGTTAAAATTTGTATAGCTTAAAGTTTGGTACTTCTGATTCCCCCTGCCCTTCTTAGAATATAATACTTCCCACTTGTTAATTCCACCATAATTGTTCATATTTTCATCCCCTACTGTTTTTGCATCTTCTAATACTAGTAGAACCTCTTTAGTCATCTCCTAGAATAAAACCATCTTCTCACATAGTCCCTTGCCTCTCACAAGTTTTGTAATTTTGATGTCAATGTCATATTCCATGGCCTTGGTGATTGATCCAACTCTTTTCTCATTGATATCTTTGTTCAAGAGGAACTCTTTCACACTTGCATATAGAACTAAGAGCTGGACCTTATTATATGATAATAGATGTCTAAACTTCCTTAAAACCCTTATGAAAATAAGAACTTATTTTTCTACATATTTGTATTTATCCCCATAATCCTTTAGCACTTCACTAAAAAAAGGCTATAGGTTGTTCTTCATCTGCATTATTCAAATGTGTCAATATAATTGATATGCCTAACTCACCTCCAAGGTTATAGAGAATGAATTCCTTACCAAAGTTGGGATTGATAAGGGTAGGAGATGATGCTATTTCTACTTTGATGTATTCAAAATTAGTTCTCCTTTCTCTGGTCCAAGTGAAAACCATATTCTTCTTTAGCATGGATATAAGAGGCTTGACCATGGTAACAAGATTAGGAATGAACCTTCTTACAAAGTTCATCCTACCAAGGAAAATTTGTAACCCTTTCTTATGACAAGGAAATGGGAGAGAAATAATTGCTTCTATTCTTTTTGGATCAATGGTTAACCCTATTGGTGTTTTGAAATATCATAGTTTCAAATTGTCCTTATGTGAACAAAGTAAATCTAGGGGAAGCTTCTTCCCATATACAACACATCCTTTCAAATGCTAGGCCAAATATAAAGCTAGAACCTTCTTCTACTTTAGGCTTTGCAAAACCTAGGCAAGTGGACCTATAGATTCTTCATATGGTACTAGTATTCAAAGCATACAACTAAATCAAAAAAAAAAGGTAGATTAGAACCCTTATATCTTTTGTACTTATGCAAAGATTATAGACATGAAATAGATAATAACATAACCTAAGAAATTGATAAGCTAACATATATAACAAAAGATCAAAAATAACATGAACAAGAGATAAAACTTAGATAGAAGATTAAATTGTTGCTACACTTTTTTTTATTTCCTTGAAAAAAATACAATAAGATGGATGAAATTGAATAATAAAACTACCTAACAAATTAGAACTATCTATATTATATTACTTTCTATTCACTACAATGAAAAATGTTGAGAAATGTGGTAGAATCACAACTCTGGATCCAACAATGTGGTCTAATAGACAAAGGAAACCAACATGGTATCAAAAAAATGAGAAAGTTTTCTCCAAAACTAGAACCAACTAGTCTCATAGTGAAAACTATCAACCCTTACAATGGATGAGAAAGAGAAATATATAAGAAAAAAATAGAATCCTACATTTGATTTTGGAAGTGACATGTGTCCACTTGAATCTTCATTCCCTACTATTGCAATTCATCTCTCACCTTTCTACAACCAAAATCTGGTATGATTCTCATCATTGTCTATAAAAAACTTAGAAATATCTCTTCTAAATGATGAAAACCCTTCTTTTGCAAAAATATCTAAAATGTTGATAATACATTCACTAAACTGATTTGGAAGTGGGAAAAACTTCCCCTAACTACATTCTTACTTCATTTGGCACATATTTAGTCTATCATCTTTCAAGAAATCAAATCTAAACCCTAATACCTGAATGTGGTTGAAAAATTAGTACCTGAGACAAAACCTTGCATAACTTGAACATACAACTTCTTGTGCAAAAAAAAACTCAAAAATGGAAAGTTTGTTCTCTCCTAGTTCCAATGATATATAATAGTCCTATATTTTCCTACCGACAATAACCATAGGATCAAATTGAATACCAAGTTCTTGTTAAGACCTTAGGTCTAGGTCTCATTTTAAAGAAATTTAAAAAAAAAATGTAATAACGTCAAAACTATAAAACCTTTTGATTTAAAAACCCTACACATTCATAATAAAGAATAATAAAACATTATTATTTTCAAAATTTTGATTTTCCCTCCATTTTCAATCTGGGTTAAACTAGGTTTGACCAACATGACATGTGTCAGCACACCATTGGTCAATTTTGTACCATCATCTAACTTGTTGGTATTTTTGCCATCATGTTTTCGTATGTTGCTTCTTGATTGTGTCTCTATGTTGCATGCCACCTCAACACTTGCCATGTCATCATGACATAGTGACATTGCAACACATGGCACCTCCACCCATGTCACTGCTTTGTCACAAGCTATCACATCACTAAATCTATGTCACCAACCCTACCACATGGTGGCTTGTTGCTATGTTGCTATCTACATCAATGACTTCCATGTCACTAGTGACATAGTGACATCATGCCATGTGTCATTCCTACCACATCATCACCTTGCTTTTCATGCCAAGTTTGAAATCCTCTACCACATGTCCTCTTGTGGTTCATTCTCAAGTTTCCACTTGTTGCATTTTGGTTAGTTGAGAAAATCTAGTTAGCATGCCACATCATCATTTTTGTCCATGTGTGTTTTCTCAAAAATTCTCTAGGGTAGCCTCTAGCTAGTCAGCCAAGTGGGCCCCTTGTGCATGCTTAATTGTGGCTCACAAAAGCCATCGTGCCTTTAAGACACTTATAGTTATCAAGGCTTGGTATTTAAAAACATGAAAAATATCTTCCCTGCCCAATGTGGGACTCAACAAAGCATAGAAAAACAACATTTTTGCAGCCCTAAGTAAGTTTTCCAGATTTGATGAGCCCACTGTGGAGGAGATGGCCCATCAGATGCCATGCAAGATCCCATACAAAAATTTCATGTGCATTATGTATCTCAACTCGAGGAACTTCATGCCCAACAAGCTAGTGTATGATGGATCCATCAAAGCTTCTACTCACAAATAACTCCTTGTTGAATGGATGCCATGTCACACCTATTGCCTTCTTACAATGCCCATGATATGATTCAAGCTCTTTTAGCATTTGTATGTCATAAAGCTCTCTAGTTTGGTCCTTTGATGCAACAAGAACCCAATTACCATTTTGATTCCATTTGACAGAGAGGATTATATTCTTACAACCATGTAGATTTCTTAGAACCTATCCTATTTTTGCATCCCATAGTTTTATGACATTCTCCTTACCCCCAAAAATGAGCAACGATTTTTTTGGATGTCAATAAACAATCATCACATTCTAACCATGACCTTCCAAGAAAAATTATTCCTAGCATCAAGAAAAATCCCAAACTTTAACATTTGTATCATCAAAATAGGAGCAAACTTTCAAATCTATCCCAGAGAAACTTAGATCACGTATAGACTCTTTGCGTGCTAATTTCTTTGCTTTCACATTATTAATATTAGTTTGCTAGTACCTAACAAAACTGTTGTCATCACTAGTAACCATCCAATTCTCATTGTGACTCCATACCATTGACCACTGATCATGAGGTTGAAGAATCATTTCAAAATTAAAAGATTGTCCATTGCAAAATGTGAACTCTCCACTTTGTGAATAGTACTAAGGTGTCTTCCTAGCAGTGTCCACACCAATTGATTAATAGAGCATCAATTTTTGTTTTTGGATGCATGCAAAAATTATGTTACAAAGCTTGATATGGGATTGTTTAGGTAGGTAGTAGCAGGTAACATATCTATAGCTGTAACAAGTGTGGGTTGCAAGAGAGTGCCATCTCCATGTGAGCTATATTTTCCTATCAAAGTGTTTGATGCCATAGAGGAGTACCACACTAGAAGTTCCTTGTGATAGTCACTATTCCTATTTCCTGAACTATTCAACACTTGCCTCTTTCTTCAAAAGGCCACATCTTAGATAGTATATCAATGTCAATTTCTAACTATGAAGCTCTATCTGCCTAATGGAACTGGTCAGCCCCAAAGTGGGTCTGGCTAAAAAATCTTTGAACTAAAATAACTAAACTCACAAAGTGCCCTACTAGACCCATTATACTTATTAAAATTAAAATTTATTGCTAGAAAATTAATTGAAACCCATTTCACCTCTTTCTATGAACTGCCAATTTCTTGCCAAGGGGTCCTTTGACTAGCTTTAAAAGCTGACAAAAATACCTAACTGGGTTTTGAAATCAGACATGTTGATTATTTACCCCATATTCTCTTACCTTGTTAGATATTGTATCATGATAATATCTAGGTCAAAATATATTGATCACCAAAGTTACATTCCTAAAACTACTTGCAAGAAAACATGTTAGAAAACCATAAATTGCATTCGGTTTTTTAGCTTTGAAAATAGGTCAAACTTACAATTGCGAGTTTGAAAAATGGGGCATTAGTTCACTGTCATTAAGATAGTATAATTTTTTTATTTTGTCTCATGAAAAATAATTTGGCACATTTGGCAAGTAGTTAAAGTGGGCTACTTGGATTTCTAGGACTAGAAACAATGGCAAAAAACTGATTTTTGCAAAAGGATTGGACCTAGGAAAATGTGTAGATAGATTTGTCAAGACTTAAAAATTGGCACACCCAAAGAATTTTTAGAGTAGAATGTAATGATACAATACATTGGATCTCACCTATCAAAAATTTAGAGTTATGATATTCCAAACAAGGGTACCGACCAATCTACACTTTATGACACCAATAAAACTTTGCAAATGAAATCACATTCTAAAACTAATCAAATAGATTTTTCATAAGCTCAAATTAGAAACATAAAAATTCTTTGACCTCTAGAATGTAGTGAAAAAGAAATTATCTCATTTTGATCAGCTGGGTCAAAGTTGCAATAGGTCAAACAAAGCTTCCCATAATTTTGAACAATTTACATCAGCATGACAATAATAAACAACCAAATTTGAGTGATTAAAAACCTAGTCAAAACATGGTGAAATGACTTGAAATATAAAAAATAGGTTCTTTGATATTCATAATAAATATTACCAAAGTGGAAAGTCATGAAACATTATTGGGTGCAAGATATTCAATTGCAAACAAGGCCTCCTGTCACTATTTGACACTTAGGCAAAAATGTAGATTTAGACATTGCTCAAAACAAAACTTCACAGAATGACTCAAAATGGAAATTTATCTTCATGAAATACATGGATATACTTAATATGAGGTGTTATAAACATTAAACACCTCTTAGGCCTCAAAAGGACATCCGAGTAAACTTTGCATTAAAATGCACTTATAGGGTTCAAGAGCTTGGAATGGTACTCAAATCAAAAAGGTGTTTTGAGTCCCAAAAAACCCATCCTTAGACACAATGTGTCTTGAAAACCTTTCCTAGCTGGTGGAAAACATACACTTGCTTGAATTTAAGGACACACCATAGTCCTTGCATTTGATAAACACTTGCCTTAGATGACCAAAGTGGTCTACCACATTCCTTGAGTATACTATTATGTCATCAAGGTATACCAACACAAACTTCTCAAGCATGCTCCTGAAATCCATCTCTATTACTTTTTGAAAGGTAGGACCTATATTGGTTAGTCCAAAAGTAATTTTAGTATAGGAATAAGTGCCCTATTCAGTGGTGAAGGCTATCTTGTATCTATCATGCTCCTAGACTAACACTTGGTTATAACCTAAAAACCCATCAAGGCAGGAAAATCTTTTAGAGCCAAAAACTCTAGACAAGATTTGTTCCATGGAAGGGAGAGGATGGTGATCTTTGAGAGAGGCCTTATTTAGGTATATAAAATCTACACATAATCTAATTTCTCCATTCTTCTTCCATGGAGGAACAAGGTTGGCTACCCAAGAGGAATGCTTAATAGCAAAAATAATATTAGTCTCTACCAACTTGGATAACTCATTTCTCATCACAAGCTCAATTGTAGGGTTGACTAGTCATTGTTTCCATCTAATAGGCTTGACATCACTATTTAATTCTATGGTATGTTGAAATAAACTTGGCTCAAAAGCCTTTAAATCATCATATTTCCATGCAAAGACATCATTGAATTCTTCACATAAATGAAAAAAAAATCTTGTTTAGCTTCAATGCACACCTTTCCCAAATTAAGAACTTTTCCATCAATAATGACAACTTGTATATGGTCACCCTTATTTATAGCTAGGTTTATGCCCTTGCTCATTTCCTGATCATCAAGATTGAAGATACTTTCTAAGGTGATTAGACCCTTAGGAAACTTTTTGGAGCTGAGGTTCACGATCTGATCACCATATTGATTTTGCAGCTTGGACTGATTCCTATCAAATAATTCTACCTTGCTTTGTAAAAAGTTGACAATTTGGACATTAGAATCAAACACCTACCAATTATTATGATTATCCTGGACTACATTTCTTACAATCTCTTTTATCCTCAACATTCTATGGTGCATCATAATGAACACCTATTGCTACAAGTCTATCAATATGCTTATTTTATCTTATAGGGAAACTTTGGATATTGAATGCTTGGAGCCCTTAAGAATATCCCAAACTTTGTGCTTGCATGATTTGAGAATATTATTCTATATAATGTTATCACTCGTTACTATTAGAGTGGGGTTTCCATTGCACCAAAAGACCAATCTATGAATTCCTAATACAACCACTCAACTTATAGTACATAGGAGGTGATTAAACCCTTGTCATAAATCTTGAGGGAAGCACTAAAAAAAATCCAACAATCTCCACCTTAGCATTACTTGAGGGTGTAAGGATTCAAACCCATGAAAAAGCTCTAATACCACTTGTTAGAGTGGAGTTTCTATTGCACCAAAAGAAAAATCTATCAATACTTGATACAACCGCTAAACTTATAGTACACAAGAGGTAGTTAATCCCTTGTCACAAATGCCAAGGGGAGTGCTAAACAAGTATCCAACACTTACTTGGTTAACAACTAGCTCACTATCTCCAAATACCTTTAAAGCTTTTATTCCCCTCTTTTGTGCATGTTAGAGGCCTTGATTGAATGCTTCATATTCTACTATGTTGTTAGTGCAACTAAATTGGAGAATATAAGAGAAATAAAACTTCTCCAAACTAGGGGAGACTAGCATCACACCAACCCCTAAGCCATTCTTATTTCTTGAGCCATCAAATAACATGTGCCATACTCCATCAATGTCCTCTTTTATTTTCATGAGACTACGAATAGAAGAACCTTTCTCCAATATACAATATGTGCCAAGGCCTATCTCTAGAGCTTCTTGTGTTGGATCAAATTGAAATTTAGTTACCCATTCATCTAAAAGATAATTAGGCAACTCTGCTAGGGAAGTGATAGGCTCATGAGGCATGCCCTCATAATCTCTCTCATGAATTAGACAATTAATGTTTATAGGACTAGGTATATAGGTTTCCATGTGATTAAGGGGAAGAAGTTCTACCCTTAAAAAATTTATTATCCTAAAGAACATATATCACCTATTGGTTTTAATATTAATGCCTATTTGTTCAGTAAAATCTCTAGAAAGAAAAATAGCAAAATGTGGATCAACCTTAGCTATTGATATGTCTTGATTGAAAGTACAACTATGGCATGCATAAAATGACATTTCCAAATTTTTTAGGATCCCTATAGTTTTAATAGAGTTTCCATCTAACTGAAGAACATCTCTAATCATTGGCTCATTCTTAATATTAAGGAGGTCAACTATAAATTTAGGCATAAAAAAATTACTAGCTCTTGAATCAATCATGCAATTATGAACTAGTTTGTCCCTTATAATCAAAGAGATATAAAAAGGAGGAGGCCTATTTTTCTTACTTGTGTCTCCTTTTGTTGGCTACACTAGACTTGTTGCATCATCTAATGTGGCTGACCAATTTTACACCCCTATGCTCTCTAACTCTTGTTGCAGTAGTTTCTTCTATGGTTGCATAGTGGCAACATCCCAAAAGGAGATATTAATAGTAGTCCTTTTCACATTATCTACTACATTGAGAGGAGTGCCAACCACCTTGACTGGAACCTTGGGAGTTATAGGAATTGATGACTTAATTTGAGTAGCCTAAGGTTTAGTAAACTCATAGTTTCTTTTTTTTCCTTCTATTGGGGAGAAATATTTCATTGTACACTTGTAACTAGAATCGAGGAGCAACACCTGAATTTGAAGCCTAATTTGGTAGAGGAGGTGCAACATTCTGAATAGCTCTTCTTCTTCTTCTTCTACTACTATTATGATCTATAGCAGTATAGTCATTATGGTTAGCATGGCAATATTCCTTTGATAGATAGTTCATAAAAGAACAATAATCATGATAATGTAGATGAGAAGCATCAGTAGACTAAATAGCATTATATTGTTGTCTTATTTCTTGATCTTATATAGTTAGTGCTTTGGATAATTATGCACTATAGAACATACAATAACCATAGGGGTAATTTCCAAAATGACAAAAATATTTCTCATGAGTCAGGTTGTTCTGAGGAACTAATTCCCTATTCAGATTTGTGCTTGTATTTGTAGCATAGACATTACCCATAGGTCTATATTGGTTGTGTAGAACATGACCCTAACTTTGATTTGGTGGCCTATATGTGGGGTATTGTAAATAAGACTAGAAAGGCCTACTATTTTGAGATTTTTTCCTTTCTAAGGCCATCACCTTGTTTCTTATCTTTTGCACCACTAATAAGTTGTCTTCTAGATTCTTTTCTTGATCTTGCAAATTTATTTATTTTTTCCATATTTTGCAGTAGAGCTTGCATCATATCCTTTAGCTCTCCTAACTCATTATAGGATGTAGAGGCTATTGAGACTATGGAAAGAGGTTGACCCATGGATGTGGTATGAATAGGGGCTACCATAGGCTGATTAGTAGGCTTGTGAGGAAGGAAAGGCATTGGAGGCCTTGGAGCTAACTTCCCTCCTTGAATCAAAAAATTTTCAGCTCTTATGGAATTTCATATGTAGCTAGCAAAGTATACCCTCCCGTGGCTTATAAGGTAGTAGTAATGTCACTATTCAAATCTCTTAGGTAATGTAAGAAATAATTACCAAGGGAAGATTTCATTGCAAAAGGTATTCTATCCCATGTCTCCTAGAATATATAGTTAAAATCTATCATATATTCATGGGGTACTCTCTTAATGGTAGTTAGCTACTCTAAAAGTGACAGGTGATAACTTTTATTCTCAAAATGTTTTCACAACCCTTCTTCTAAGTCATCCTAGTTTGTGATGAAATTATGTGGTAATCCTTGTACCAGTGTAAGGCCTTTCCCTTTAATGATGAGGCTAAAATTCCGACAACAACATCATCTTATATAATACCATGTAAATTGTAAATGTTTGAAATATCTTGAATGTTCTCTATAGGAGAGATGGAAGTTTCACCAGAAAATTAGGTATTCTTTAAAGAGAAGATACTAGGATATCATGTCTTTGAGCTAAGATGAGAGGACTTCCACTATTATATGTAGCAAAAACTTGGTTGCTAGGGAGGGCCATATTGACCAATGATCTATTTAGATGAAAATATAGTACCCTATCATGTGATCTACCAATAGGGGGAGTAGAAAGACATCTAACAGGTGTACGTGCTACTCTTGAACTCCTGGCTAGTAATAGAGAGAGTTTACTCCTTTTTCTTCTAGGTTTTGAATATGAAAGTTTAGTATTTTGAAAAGTACCTCCAGAAGATGCCCTTGTTTGAGACTTGCGTATGAATTATAACAATTTTGGCTTGGAAACCAAGATGTAGAAGTGGATTCACCAAGTTTTTGAATATGAGCCTTTGGTACTCCTAAAATGCTAAGAGCAACACTAACTCTCATCATAAATTGAATTCCTTTTCTTGACACCAACAAACCAGTAGACTAAGAAATGCTTCAACATCTATCCCATCAAGTATGCCAAAAATTGTAGTCACAAAATTTTTCACCCTTGCCTAAATTTTGACCTAAAGGAAACCTTATGAAACATGGAAACAATCTCCAATTTTTGGGACTTGAACAATGAGATTGAGTCTTTGGAGAAGGCTGGCTTCCTTACTATCAGGGTGCACCTAACTACTTATTGAGAGGAAAAGGGAGAAGGAAATACAAAAAAATTAAAATACCTAAACTAATCTAGAGGGGATGATACAAGAAATAGTATGTTTAGTCTTATCTCTAACTAGAACCATACAATTCATTAATATAATTGCAAAGTACATAGGTCCAATCTTTGTTTAACTCAACAACCACATAAAGATTAGAGAACAAAAGAAAGCTATAAGGAGGGAACTTCACTGTATATCATTCAAAGGCCAAGTAGATACAATCACAAAAATAAAGAATGGAGACAATACATCAACATAAGACAAGAAGATATTGAGCAATATATTAATGAAGAAAGAGGTACAATAGAGAATTGCATTCATTCAAAGGTAAAAGGCAATTATAGTAGTAGAGAATGTAATACAACTACTATAGAATGAGATAAATAATGACCCTTGGAAGGGTTACAAAAATTGAATTTATAGCTCAAGCATAACTGAGAAAATTTTTACTAGAAGCCAAAACTCAACTGTTGCGTTTAAGTTACAAAGAACAATCTCTGTAGATCTAGGGAAGATTTTATTGGGTGCACATCCATATGTATGAAATTTGATCTATATGTACGACTTGAGCCTACTAGAGATAGAAATGGTTGCCACAACTACTCTAGTTGGGTAGATAGATAACTATGATGGTGGTAGGAGGAAATATGTATTCATTGCAACTTAAATATCCTTAAGCTTATAGATGGAATGGTGTTGATTCAATTTATGTGCCCTCATTCAATAAGATACTCCTTTGAAATTGATCATATTAGCTATCTCCTAACCCTTGTGATGATGTAATGAGAATCACTCACTCCTTAGTTACCTAATCTCAGATGCTAGCACTAACAACTATGAATCTAGATTCATGGTTTCCTTGATTGTATTGCACCTTTGCAACCCATTTGATAGTTAAGTGTTAAACTAGAGTGACAAAGCAATGAAAGGCTTTCACATGGTCACAACTTGAAATATCCATAAGAACAAAACATGCAATATAAGGAATTTAAAGACTTAGGGAAATAAAAAAATGAATAAGGTTTTTTATTTATCCCTAACATGCTTGCATGGAAGTTAATGAATAATTCAAAGGACATGGACATGGCTAACACCCTAGTTTTTCATGAGATTAGCAACACTGGAGAAAAACATGGTGAGCTAAAAATGGCTAACAATTTTCTCAGTCTTGGTAATCCTCTTACTCTTTTTATCTCACCAATTTTTACCAAATTATCAAAATTCACATGACATAACCTCTAATTCCATAGCTAGATATCTTCAAATTGTGCAAATAAACATGTTTCATCAAATAGGTCTAGATAGAAAAAGTTACCTCTTATTTTCTCTCCACTTCCAACTAATTCACTAGTAGCACCATAGATATTTCTCTTCTTATCTTTAAACTTAACTTGATAGGTTGAACTATTCAACCATGTCAACTTAAAAGATTACATTTTATTATATCAACCCAATATACATTATCACTCATTTAGTCTAATTGATCCTTTACCTTTTGTTGGGTAATGTTGGAGTCTTACTTGATGGATTATTTCTGGATATAATTGAATCAAAATACCTTAAGAGTATCAATCTAGGATTTGTAAAGTGGTGAGGGATATAATGGGTATTTGATCAAGGGATGAAGATAACAAGCCAAGTGATTATGAATGTAGTTCATTTCATGCATTAGTGAGAGTTTAAGTTGAATTTTGTTTTAAGTTCAAAGAAATCATTCACTTGTAGATTTAAATCTATTCAGATCTAATTAACAAACATTAATTAATACAACATCATTATAATTATGAAAGCCAAATCTATTAATTAACAAAACATCATTATAATTATGAAAGCTAAATATATTAACTAATACAACATCAAAATATTCACAATAAAATCAAAATAGTCTGAAATAACATTGATAGTTTAGGTTGGTTTCAATTTGTGACAAGAGGCTTAAATGTGATAGGAGACCTATGGAATGATAGTTACTAAGATAGGTAACAAGGAGAGATAGGATTCATGTGAGTTGCGATGGGATGCTGTGTTAAGAAATGAATAGAAATATGATAAATAAATAGGGGACTTAATATGGTTAGAATAAGATGTAGAAAAAGCAACAAAGAATAATGAGAAATTTAGGAATACCATGCTTCACTAATAGACTAGTTAGTGCAATGCTTACACTTATACAATGAATTCTAATCCTTGAGGTGAATTACCATAGAGATATGGAATGAATGAATTGAGCTTAAACACCAAAATCACACCACACTTAAAAAAAACTAAATCAAATCCTATCATAAAGCATTGATCACTCGCAGATTGTAAATTGTAAAACAAAAATAGAAAGGATTTGACACAATCTCATGTGGGTTCTAAGATGGGGTCTTCCTTTGGTCATCATAGTGAGAATTTAGCTTAAATCGGTAGAAACTATCTCAATGCATAACCATAGAATGAATATATTGATCAAAAGTATATTTATATTTTTGCAGGTCTTGATCACAACTTTTTCATACTATCTAAGGCCTTATATCTAAAGGTCTAAACATGTGTGTGTGTGTGTGTGTGTGTGTGTGTGTGTGTGTGTGTGTGTGTGTGTGTGTGTGTGTGTGTGTGTGTGTGTGTGTGTGTGTGTGTGTGTGTGTGTGTGTGTATGTATGTATGTATGTATGTATGTATGTAAATGTATATATATATATATGTATTTATGTGTGTATATATATATATGTATGTGTATGTATATATATGTATGTATGTATATATATATGTATATATGTATGTATATATATATACTATATATATATATATATATATATATATATATATATATATATATATATATATATATATACATACTTAAAATGTTCTGTGCCCATAAAATTTGGATCAAAATGGAGAAGCAATTCTAACCAATTAATAGTATTAACAAACTAATTGGCTTTGACTATAGGCTAGAAGCCATAAAAAAACTAAATAATACCCAAAGAATATTAACCAACTACAAAAGGGAAATGTCCAAAATGAGGATTCATCAAAATTTATATCTTCTATTTCCTTGCCAATCTTGTCCTATAGCATTGTTAGGGTTTTTCACCTCTAGCATTCAAACATGTGTAACATAAGCACCAAAGATAGAAAAAATCACATTATTTCAAACTAATAATCAATTAGGCATATTGCACGTATTTCTACTAATTAATTGGTGACAAAATCAGGTGGTCATGAAAGATGAAGGAGATGTAATCACAAACTAGGGAGATTTTAACTCTCATCACTTTCCCCCAACAAAAGACCTTTGCATGTCCTCATGCAAAGTGTATAGTACAACCCATATGGAGGTGGTAAAAAATGACATTGTTCAACTGATTGTAGCCTTGTCAAAAATTATTTATTTTCTTCCTAGAGTTGCATCATCATTTGAAATAGTTGATGAATAGAGAGTTGCAGAAGAGATAAAAAAAATTGTCGAGTTGGTTCCTTGTAATACACAAGAGCTTAAGACATGTCTTTAGTGGGGCTTGTGATAATATCTACATTTTATTGTTACAAAGACACAACCTCCATAGGCTTCATGGTTATTAACCTAGTCATTATCATCCCCTGTAGTCATCTTTAACTCCATTTGTAAGTGTTTAGTAAAAACTTGAGGATTCTCGTCATGTATTATACAATATCCTTAGTTTTCTAAAAATGTTTTTTCCTTAGTAATATTTTCAACATTAGGACCTTTAAGTCAAGGTTTTCTGCCTTGGTAATGTTAGAATTAGTAGGGTTTCCATAATGTTTTGCATCTTGAGGGTTTGCTGTAAATATAGAGGGTATTTTTTCTATAGGGCTCTTTGGAGGTAATTCCTAGGTTACTAGAGACTCTAGTCTAAATAGAATTTCGATAGCTATAGATTGTTTGGGCTGGTCCTTTGATACATTAGGTTAATCTTGTAAGACTTCTTTAGGCTTCTTTATTTTATCCTTTTGTCACTGTTGCCTTCACACATTGTGGTCAAATATCTTCTTTTTTCTAGGGTTGGGAGACTTTTTGGATAAAACTTGTAGAGTCAAAGTTTCAACATTTGTGGCTTGGACATCATGGAAAACTTAGGCTAATTATTCAAGGATATTATGGCTTTGCTGAGTAGAATGGTGATTGAGGAATTAGGACTAACTTTTGGCTCTTTAGATACTATATCACTAGAGGACCCTGCAACTTTTGTCATATGAGTGAGTAATGGTGTTTTATTAGGTTCTATCACAAAGAGTAGTAAATTATTTTCAAATGGCTTCTTTTCCTCTTCATCCTAAAGAGGATGCTTGTTTTCTTTAGGAGCTAAGTGGTAAACAAAGCTATCTCAATTAATCTCTAATTTCATAGATTAAAGGTCATTTATAAAAAGTATCTTAATGAGACCATGGTGGGATAAATATTGGGTATGTCTATCAAAAAAATATTTATAGGACTAGTGGAGGGAATGGTACAAGTAATAAGGTAGCTTAACCAAGTCATGTTGGTAAAGATGTAGCAATAACCAAAAAATATGGCCAAAGAAAAAGTCATACCTTCCTTTAGAAGTGATATATTATACAAAAAAAATTTCTATGTCATCATATATAAAATGAAGGGATGTTCATGCTATTCCTTGTCCTTTCACAATAGTGACTTTCTCCTCGCATTGTAGAAATTGGATATTGTAGATTTGAACGATTGTTGTGCATGGGTTGGCCTTAAAAAAGAAGTTGTCTCTTACTTAAGGAAGCCCTATAACATGAGCCACTATTTGTAACGTAACTAGAAAATCTAAACTCTTCATTTTGATAGCATTTGACAAACTAAAATATTTTAAAAGCCTCTTCACTATTTCTTAACTTGGTCATGTCTACAGGTTCAAATCACTTTTGGGCTCCTCCCATGGTAGATACATATAGACAAACCCACAAAAATAACACCACAAAGGAAACCACTTAACACAATAATCATAAAATGTACAGAGGCAGGGGTAAGGACAATAACAAAATGACAAGGAAATTCTCATATGACAAGTGAATAACTACAAATTAATAATGATAGGATACAAATCAAGCCTCCCCCAACTACAAAATGACATTCCCCTTGGGTTGCTAAGTACTGTAGAAAGAAAATATTAAATAAAAGCTAATCAGTTATTAAGTGGAAAGGAGTATTTCTTATGGTAATGGTGATGGATAGACAACAAAGAATAATAATGTGAAGCAGGTGCATGGTGGATGTCAATAGATTTCTTAGATTGAGCAATAAAGTGACACATGAGATAAAAGTAGCATGATCACTAAGAAGAATAAAACTAAAGTGGAACTATGGGGTCCACGTGCAAGGCAAAGAAGAGGAGAAAAAAGTAGAAAGTGGACCCCACAAGTCTAGACAAAAAAAAAAGAGTGAAGTGGAAGAGGACGAGAGGAGGGAATAATCATCCCATAACAACAACTAGAAGGAAAGAGAGTGAAAGAAGAGGTAAATTCCATGGAAAAGGATGCCATCAAGAAAAGAGCATGGAGAAATAAGACATCCTGTCACATCAAGAAAAGCTAGGGAGAGAAAAAAGGTGTGTGGATGAAGGGGGATTTCCTTTTTGATAACAATAGGAGGTCATCAAGGACTCAGTTTTCAACCCCATACTTCTAGATTATGTTGGAACATTAGTTTTCATAATTAGGACATATTGTGAGCAGGAGTCACTAGTAAGTCATTTTTTAACTCATAGTTAACCAACAACATTGGGAGTTCAATTTGCATTGTTGGATCTTTTACTGCATTTTTTTCTTGAAAAGTTAGGTTTGAAGGAAGCCAAAAGGAACCACATTTAGTTCTTTGGCATTAGTAAGAAAGAAAGCTTCTTTTGAAAGAGGCCTTCGATATAATTTGAGATGATGACCATTTACAAGGAGCTTACGACATTCAGAGTCCATAGTGCAGAATTGGAAACCATCATTACCAAATACATGTGTAATTTTATAGGGACCCAACCATTGAGTATAAAATTTATGTTTGAAATCTTGAAACCAAGAATCATACAAAACCACCCAATCCTCTGGCTATAAGGAATGTTGATTAATGTGTTTGTCTTGCCACTCGATAATGTTCATCCAAATAGTGGACCTTGGTAATATGTTTTCACTAAGCATCAAAGAGACTCAAACTAAGTTGAAGTGTCATTATAAGAGTCTTAATCTTGAAATCAATTGGAAGAATGACCTTCTTACCATAAACCATATCATAAGGGGTCAAACTAGTGATGTTCTTCCACATGGTGCAGTAGGCCTACATGGCTTTAGGAATCCATGTGGCCCAATCATGCTTATGAAGCACAAGAGTCTTGGTAAGAATATTTTCTAGTTCTTAATTGGTGACCTCTACTTTTCCATTTTCTTGAGGTTGATAGGGTGATGATTTCTAGTGGTGGATTTCATTATCTTTGACTAATTAAGCAGTGAGATTTAAAGTAAATTGGGGTCCTTGATATGTAGTAATTTCCTAAGGAACACCAAAGTGAGAGAATATCTTGGAGTACAAGAAGTCAAAAACTTTGGTATCATGAGCATGCTTAAGTGCAACCACTTCAACCCCTTTGGTAACATAATATGTACAAATAAGAATGCATTTCTTATTTTTAGAAGCTGGGTTAATAGGTCTTACAAATAAAGATCCCACTTTTCAAAAGGTTCAATAGAGAACTGAGGGTGGAGTGACATTTCATTAGATCATGTAGGATGAACCATTCACTGGCACTAATTGCAATAATGAACATAACACTTGCAATACCTATAGAGCATAGGCCAATAATGTCCTATAGTAAGAATCTTTTGAGAAGTACTTTAAGAAAATAAGTGTATAAGACAAGATTTAGTATGATAGGCATAGAGAATATCAAAGACATCCTCCTTAGGGATACATTGACACATGATAATGTCAATTCCGATCTAGAAAAGAAGACCATTAATCTAGGTGTACTATCCACTAAGATTGACTAGCCTCCGACATTCTCTAGGAGAAAAATACAATAGAATTAGCATGTTACCAAATAGTTGGCAATGTTAGCATACCACAAACTCTTTGTAGAAATAGAAAAGAGGCGTTCATCGAGGAATGTGTCATCAAAAAAAATAGGTTCATTATTTGGATGCTACTATATGCTATGAAATTTAATGTGTAAAGAACATAAAAACTAACCTAACATTTACAATCTACATTAAACAAAAAATTGTATGATAGGACAAAGGAAACACTACACGGGAACAAAAACAAAGAATGATGATCACCCCAAGTGCAACCTTGATACTTTGATGTGTCCAAGTGAGCATGGATGTACACTCAAGTGTGCTCAAGCTTTAAGTGATAGGTTTGTGATCAAGCATGGAGATGGATGAAGGATTTAAAAATGGAGGTGTAAATGGGTCTTGACATGGTAAGGATGCAATGGATAACTTTTTTGGCTAATGGAGCATTATAAGTTTGCACAAAAAAGTGGATGATTTGTGAGAGGGGAAGGGTCCAATTTATAGGCCAAGGGGTAGTGAGATGGAGGGCGAAGATTTAAAGATGGAGGCTTGATGGAGGAAGGGCTAGGATTGAAGGAAGGGGAAGCACATGAATTATGCTTCTTCAAATCTATAGCCTTGTGACAAGTGTCAAAAGGGGATTGGATAGGGGAAGAGGCTCAAAATGAAGGGTCAAAGTTAGTTATGAGGGATGAGGAGTGTGAAAGAGGGATGTAAGAGGCATTAAAGGGTCATTAAAGCATGTAAGAACCTTAAAGTCCTTGGATAGGAATGTAAGAGGATGGGTAAGACTTTGACTTTGTATTGGGTTAGAAAGTCTTAATCCTTGCTTAATGTTGTGCACATGTTTAGTAGGAGGATTAAGGTTACCTTAGGAGGGGATTTAGGATGTAAGTGACATGAGGGATGCAAGTAGGCTAGCAATTATGAGGTGGGTTAATCAATTTTCTAACCAATGTTAGCATGGGTGAATGAGATGGATTTAGCTAATGATAGGGATTTAGGAATAGTTAGAGGTTGGGGATTTAATTTAAAATGATTTACTAAATTGAAGGAGATTTTAGGATTTAATTAAATGTATATTGTGCATTTATTTAATTTAATAGGAGAATAGGATTTAATTAATAATTTAGACTTTTGATTTGTCATTTAATTTTATCAATTGGGCTATAGCTGATTAGATGAATTAATTAGCTAGGGATGACAATTAATTAATTAAATATTAAATACTTAATAATTGATGCCTTAGGAGATGAATAAATGGGATTACTTGAGTGATGTAATCAGATTTAGATGTCTACATTCTGCCCCTCTCTGAGATAGTGTTGGGACAACATTATTTCAAAGAAATTTAAAGATAGATGACACAAAGAATATTTTTAAAGAAACAAAGTTTCTCAAGTCTTGAATAGAAAGAGGAGAGATCAGACTATGTGATGAGCCTTCAAGTCATGTGGTGGGGAGAGAAGATGAGGCCAAACAACTTCTTGAAAAGTATGAGAATCTAGGGCAAGAGAGAGGACTTAGATTAGCTAAGAGAGGATTAACAAGGACTAAAATTCTCACTATGAGAGAATAAGACAAAGGAGAACCATGGAAAAATAATAGCTTGGGTTAAGAACTTAGGTTTAAGGTGGGGGGATTGCCTTTTTAAAATGAATTTAGGGGTGGAGAAATGCAAGAGATGGAAAGGAGATGGGGAACTTTGGATACTATGAGATTGATAGAGTGGCTATATCATGATTATAGAGTTTATTGCATTGGATGGTTGGATAGGATGTTGGAAAATGGATATGAGTTTGTGGAATGGAGGGGTGATGGAATCCATTGAAGCTTGACCGTAGAGGTGTTCCAAAGGGGAGCAACACCATGTAGTTCATCGCTTATTTTGATATAGGAATATTGAAGACATGCCAAGGTTACAAAGAACATCAAGCCCTTTGCAACAAGATTACATAGGACCAACTCAACAAAAAAATGCAAGGATCTCCCCAATATTACACATGAATCTGATAGGACTCAGAGTCAAAATGAGACTGGGTAACCCACAAGTAAAATGATATTTCCCGAGTGCATCATGTAACCACAAGTGATCACATATTTGGAATATGCAAGGGTCAAATCTAACCAACTCATAAGAAAAAAAAAGTAAGAGTTGCTCCATTCATAACACACCATGATATGAAGGATCGTAATGACCTTGAGGAGAGAAAAACCAAAGTGAACGGAAAAGATAATTAAGAACTGAAATTGAATTCCAATATCAAAAGGAAGAGTAAATCCATATAAAATAACCTTTTACCAAAGAGATTGATAGGATGAGGGACATATAGACCAAGACTAAATGAGATGAAAGTTGTATCCTACAATGACCTTTTGGTGGTATCTAGAGTGGTGATGGGATTTAAGAAAATTGAAACTTTAAGGACAACACTTGGATGGTAGAGGATCTCACATGAGGATTGTTTGAAATGCATAGCTAGGAGAACTATAGGTTCTGATTAGATGTGAAATGACATGCAAAGTTGGGATATATGCAATGGGACTAAGCTAAGGATTTGTGGTCAAGGAATATAAACCAAGATATATACAAGGATCACTGTACAAAGCTCAACATGATAGGATAGAAAAATAGATTTGAAAACATCAAGATGAGAAGATAGAAAAAAAATTAAGGATGAGTAGATAGAGGGGATAAAAAGCTCAAGACAAGGAGATAGTGTGAAAATATAAGCATGAGAAGATAGTGGGAGAAAATATTAGGATGATGAGATAGTGGGAGAAAAGGGTACAACTACCAGAAGGTTTTGGTAAAGGAATGCAAAAAGCTAGGGAGTGGAAGATGAACGGTTTTAGGTATGACTAGATGAAATAGGACTAGATTGGGGGGATAGAAATATGGACATGACATGGTCTCCAAGGAAGATAGTATAATGATAGAAGAAAAGGGTAAAACTAATAGAAGGTTTGGGTAGAGGAATGTGAAAAGATAGGAAGTGGAAGATGAATGGATTTATGGATGACTAGATGGAAATACAACTAGAATGGGGGGAAAAAAAGATTGACATGGCACAACCTCCAAGGAACATTTTGCCTCTAATTATCATATAATATTCAAGAGGAGGTTTTACAAGGGGTTTTATAGGATGGAAGATTGGTTAAGAAGAGGATGGTGAGGTAGATGAAAGCTAGGATGGTAATGATGAATGAGGTGGAGGGTAACTATGATGTGTGGATGAGGTTGATGGAGGGATTATATTGAAGAAAGAATAGCTAGATAAAGGATAGGTGGATACAAGTTGTTATGGGGAAATGCATGTCAAAGAGGTGACCAAAAACATGCATCTAGTGGTGGACTTTATTTTTATCAAGATTGGAATGAGGATGGTGGGTGAAATAGCTAAGAAGTGGTTGGTATGGTGGGATGAGATGGGTATGGTGGTGCTACAATGTGCCCACAAGTGGGTAGAGAATTTTGATAAAGGGATTATATATGATGCTTGTTTACCAAGTTTTCATCACAGTACTTGTCCAAGGCACTTGAATTGCCAAGTTTTCACCAGTGGATGTGTATTTTTCTTTACTTACTTTTTTTCTCTTTTTTTCACTTTTTTCATGTATTTTTACTCATAGATGTTGGTAGGGTGGGTGGATTATGAAGCTTGAAAAAGATTGGATTGAGTGGAATGGCAAATAGGAGTTGGCAGATAATGGATGGGAAGATATAAGACTTGTGGGTAAATGGATGAGGAATTTTGAAATATCATCATTGGTACACACCTTGAAAGGTGATGAAATAGCAAGAAAGATGGTAGGAGAAAATGGAGGAAGAGAAGTATAAGGACTAAAAGAAAAGTCATAAGATTGAGGAATGGAAATCTATGATAATAGACATATGGAATAGAAGTGGATTGGGGGGATGATGGATGTATATATGGAGATCTAGATAAAGTATGAAAGGATGAGGCTTTTTGAGTAGTGGGAACGGATGCCAATTGATATTTTTCTTTAAGAAACATTTCTTTTATGAGCATTATAGTATCCACATTATTTTTGACATTTTCAGCTTGGGCCTTTGTGGTCATTTGAACTTTTCTTTTGTTTGGATCAAATGTTTCTTTTCTTGAACATTTACTTTAGATGGGACATTTTGATACTTGGATTTTTGTGGATTTTTGGATTTATGCTTGTTAATTTTGGCATCCATTTTTCTTCTATAAGCCATGGTATGAAAAGAGCATGGAAGATATGGAGGGATTATGGATGAAATTATAGAGGATGAAGGTTGGAAGGAATTTGAGGATGACTGCCTTTGATGATCTAGCTTGTGTATTTGAGGGGATGGACTGATGGATTGGAATACAAGTAATGGATGCATATAATTTGCCAAAATGGATGGAGGGAATGAAAGATAAGGGCATAAAACATATGGAAGTGAGGAAGGAGTTGGTCCCAAAATAGATAGAGGAGATAAAGGATTCATATTAGGTATATAAGGGCCCGAAATGGATGGAAAGGGTGGAGGATTTAGATAAGGAATATAATGACCCAAAATGGAGGGATGTAAAAATGTATTAGAATAAGGGCCCAAAATAGATGTGGAATAATATGGATGGGAACTTGGGGTGAAGATGGAAGGATTTGGGACCATCAAGGGATACCAATATCTAGAGATACACTTTTATTTCTTTTTTTGATATGATCTTCAATATTTGGATCATAAGATGTGAACCCAATATCAGTAGTTGAAGGAGTTGAAGTTTTAAATATGATAGTGAGGTCTTCTTCTATAGATCTATCATCATGGATTATAGGAAATGTATGATCATGAAGTAGAGGATATGGAAGGATAAGATCTTGAGATGGAATAGGTGTAATGGTAGGATCACATTTTAAGCTAGTGGATATTTCAACATTCTTTTGGACAAGATCTTGAAAGGATTAGATTGGAGTGAGTGGTGTGATTGGAGATGTATGGATGGTTTCTTTAAGTGAGGTGGATGGATGGGTGGAAGGTTTTTCAATGGGGATGCATTGATGGGGGAGGGGCTCATTGGGTTTATTACATGGGATTTTGGTGATGCATTATATAACTAGGATTGGTTGGAGGATTTGGAAAGTGGTTTGGAGGATATTGAGATGGTGGGTTTGGGCTAGGGATGTAGCTAGTAGCATTTTTCTGGAAGGGTGGAGATTGGGATATGTGGTGGAGGAAGATGGAGACATGACTAAAGTATGAGGGGAATATGTGGGTGCAATATAGGAAGGAGGTGTGGATGAGTGCAATAATGGATTTCTATTGTCAAATGTATGATAAGGAGTACTATTGGGTATGCATGGTAGTATGATAGAGTAGTTTAAAGGAATGTTTGGATTTTGAAGGGTGTTTGGATGAATACCTCTAAGGCTTTAAATATACCCATCATGATCAATAAGACATTCATCATCATTGGAATAGGATGGAGTGGGAGAATAGGTGGGATGAACAAACTCATCATAATAGGATGGTGACATCTTGTTTTGATGATGAGTTGGGCAGGGATGAAGGATGAATTTGGATGAACACTAAAGCTCAAATTAGGATAAGAAGTAAGCTTAGAATGGGATTTAGATGAAGCTCATAATAGGAGGAAGGACTAACTCTAAGGAAGATGGAAATGGGGTGGGAGATGATGAAGAAAACTTAGCTAGTTAGGCTATGGAGAGGAATGAAGGACTTGATGGAAGACTTTTATAAATTATGATACTAGAGGAAAACAACATAGGATGGGTGTGATTAAGATGAAAATATTTTGAAAGCTTGGATTAATCTTTGATGAGGTAGTGACTATGCTAAGTATGCCCTAGTTTGACTTTGAGACAATGTTTTGGGATCAAGTGAACAAGAAATCCCTCAAAGGACAAAGTAACTTTGAGGGAGATAAATAATGGATCTCTTTTTGGAAAAAAGGACATTTGATAAGCAACTTTGATAGATGTTTATTTTCAATAAATATTTTTCATGTGGTCAATCACAAATAAGATAGTTAAAAAATGCTTTATCCCTATGGTCAATTTGGATTTAATGAAGGTTAAAAGGGTGGCTAATTAGATCGATGGAGTAAGAAAATCAATTGTTACATATGTGATTCACTTAAGAATCTATTCCAGACATTCTAAAATACCTTCTAAAATTTTCAGCCTTTCACACCCATCAATAGTTATCCTCCCTAAGAGACCAAGATGTGAAAGACTTGGCAATTGGATGAGTTTTGGACATTTATGTATGTTCAATATTACAAGGTTTTCTAGATCACATATCCCTGATATCTCTCTTAATTATGTACAAGACTTTAACTCAAGATAATGTAGTGTTCTTACCATATATAGATCAACAACAAATAAATTTTCCATGGATTGCATGCGAAGACATTCAAGGATTGGACAATGATCTCCACTAATTGAAACCTTCCACATATGTTTTACTTAACTAATTTCTATATTTTCTAGGATACTCATGCGAGACTTTAGAGTTGACACCCCATTGCTATTCAAAGTCACTTCTCCCATAATTGCAATTTTGTGAAAACCAAACTCCTAAGGTGAGTGATATTTCTAAGAGATTTTAATAAGGACCTCATCTTTAGTCTATCATTATCAAGTCTTCATCTAGTTAGCCTTTCTAAATTAGTTAACATTTCTAATGAGTTTGTACACTCAGTTGATGATGTACCATAAAGTAGTAACTCCTCCAACTAACAGAGCACCTAAAATTTGGACCCAATACATTTCAAATGGTTATTTGTCAATCATGAACAATTGTGACAATAATAGTTTCCCAGAAATCATTGAGTACCATTTATGAAGACCTAACATTCCAAGAAGGATAATAAAAAATACCTCTGTGTCATTCTACCACAATCTTTTTAGATGCCCACCAACTATTCTTAAACACTCCAAATTCTATAGAGGAACCCATGAGGGAATGCTTGTGTGTACGCTCTAAGACAGGTCAAGCTAAAGCCATATGAAAGCAATCAGTGCCTTAGAAATATCATCCATATTCCCTAAAAAGCATGTAATTTGGGCAACATTTAGAGGAGACATCTGCCAATTGTTTCAGTGAGGATGTTTTTGAACTACTTTGATTCTTGTATACATAAATCAAGGTCAAATCTTTCTTCAATTTGAAGAAGGATATCAAATAATTGAAAAATGTTGCAAATGATTTTGGTATATTCATGTCAAAAATCTCAAGGAGGAAGAAACAAACCAAAGATTTCAGATGCTGAGGGCACCACAGGTGATGTGGACTAAACTCACCTGCTAGCTCTCTCCCCAAATCATGAAGATGGTCATATATTCTAAAAGAAATCTCCTTGTCATCAAATTCCTTGGAATAACACCACACCATTTTGATAAGGCATTTTTCCTTTAAGGTTTGAAGTGTGACTTAGCACTCAATCCATAGGATTCCCATATTCTTATTGCCATACTTGTGGGTTTTCCAATGAAGAAACAAGTGATGTCCATATAGATCTATTTTTGCTCATTGTTCAATGCATCAAAGCTTGTTTTGACCCTCTTTTTGATGTCCTCAAGCAGTGACTTATAGGCTTCATTCAATACTAACTATCAATAATGGCAGTTAGAACTACCAAAAACATGGCTACCTAAGACCTGTAAAGAGAGAGGTAAACCTCCACACATGTTCACAAGCCTTTCAACCAAATTCTCATAAGCACTAGCAGTATACGATTGGTGAAATGCATTCCAACAGAAGAGCTCTATGCTATGCTCTTGACTCATTTCTTTCATCCTATAGAGAAAGTTAATTTTGGCACATACTAACACCCTCTCATCATGTGTTGTGACAATTACCAAACTTTCAAAAATGTTGGTGTCATTAATTCCTACAACAACCCAGTCTGTCGATAGCCCACAACTTAACCATCTAGCCCACACTCTAGCACTGTCCATATTAATAGGAGACATTAGCCATCCCAGCTATTCTAGCTATACTTTAGCAGCCACCCATGTTTTTAATATATGTAATATTAGATTTAATATATTTTAACATGTGTAAAATGTATTTTGTATTCAAGAAAGTTTTGAAACCTCTATAAATAGAGGGTTATTGTAATGGATTTTGGCAAGGCAGTAAAAGGCAATAAAATTAGTTTTTAATTTTTGTGTATTTGTCTCTCTTTGCCTTCAAATTGGTATTAGAGAAGGAAGAGTTGGGCCTAGGAGGAAAATAATTATGTGTTGATATGTATAACTATTACAGTAGTGAATGGAGTTTTTAATGTTTTCTTTCTTGTAGATTATTAGCTTCTAAAGTTTGAGATTAGTGGCTACCAAGATTGAGAGAAGAAAAGATGCTAGTTAATTTTTGAAGAAGGTATGAGCTGATTTCATGGAGTGAAGTCTAATGAGAAAAAAAATTGTTAAAAGGGGAAAATAATATTTTATTTTTGTTTGTTTAAGCTATATGTCATTGGCTTAGACTTATTTGGTGGATTTGATTTGTAAAGAAAAGTTTAAAATTGTAAGGTGCAGTTGTAACCATGAATATTAATATGGCTCCAAGAAGTAGTATAGCTCAATCACAAATTCCAAAAATTTTTGTTAAAAATTATGAATTTTGGGCTATAAAAATGGAAACATTATTTTGTTCTCAAGGCATATGGGATCTTATTGAAAAGGGTTTTAATGAACCACAAGATGAGTTTGCATTAACAAAATATGAAATGGATAAATTACAAGGTAACAAGAAAAAGGATGCTAAAGCATTGTTTCTAATTCAACAATCTTTAGATGAATCAATTTTCCCTAAGGTTTTTGCATCTAAAAATTCTAAAATTGCATAAGATATTTTAGAAATAGCATCGCAAGGGACATTAGAGGTTAAGATTGCTAAATTATAAACTTTAAGGTGTGATTTTGAAAATTTGTGTATGAAGGATTTAGACTCAGTTGATCAATTTATAAATCAAGTAATGAATGTGTTTAGTCAAATTAGATCATATGGTGATGATTTGACATATCAAAAAGTTGTTGAAAAGATACTTTGTAGTTTGCCTAGAAAATTTGATGCCATTGTTGTTGCCATTGAAGAATCTAAGGATTTGACAATACTCTATATTGATGAGTTAATGGGTTCACTTTTATCTCATGAATCAAGAATGAATAAAAATAACAATTTTTCTTTGTAGAATGCATTTAGATCATAGGTATCTTCTGGTAGAGGAAGAGGAAGATCAAACTATAGAGGAAGAGGAAGAGGTAGAAGCATAGATTGATGTGGAAGTCCAAATCAAGAAGAAAGAACAAATCAATCCGTTTAAAGTTTGAATAGAGGATGTGGAAGAAGTTTGTTCCAACACTCATCATCAAGGTTTGATAAATCTCAAATTTAGTGCCATCATTGTAAGAGATTTGGTCATATTGCAAGTAAATGTAGAAAGAAACGAGGGGAGATTGAAAAGAATAGTGCTAATTACTTAGATGTATCTGATAACAACTCAAAAAATTTATTTATAACTTGTAATGTTGCTCAAGAAAATTCTAGTGATATATGGTTCCTAGATAGCAGATGTAGTAACCATATGATTGGAAATAAAGATTTTTTTGCTAGTTTTGATGACTCTATAAAATCTGAATAAAGCTAAGAAATGATAGTAAAGTTTTTGTAATGGGAAAAGGTGTTATAAATGTCTTGACAAAAAATGGAGGAAAAAGGTATATTCCTTATGTGTATTTTGTGCTTGGATTAAAACACAATCTCATGAGTGTTAATCAATTAGTACAGAAGGGTTACAAAGTTTCTTTTGATAATGATGTTTGCACAATCTTGGATAGAAATCCTAGTGGCAGGTTAATTGAAAGGGTCAACATGACACAAAATTGAATGTTCCCCCTCCAAATTCAATGCATTCAAGGAGGAAAAGAAGTTAGTTTCAAGGCAATATACTCAGATCAGTCATGGCTATGGCATTTGAGGTATGGTCATCTTCATTTTTATGCTTTGAGTTTGTTACAAAAGAAGAATATGGTGAAAGGATTGCCTGAGATATTGAAACCACCAAGTTCATGTGAAAGTTGTATATTGGTAAAATAACATAGAGAAAGCTTCCTAGTAGGAGGTTCATATAGAGCAACAACACCATTGGAATTAGTTCACACTAATATATGTGGACCTATGCAAACTCCATCTTTAGGAGGAAGCATATATTTCCTAACATCTATTGATGATTTTAGGAGGAAGACTTGGATATAATTTCTCAAACAAAAAAGTGAAGCTTTTGAAAAGTTCAAGGATTTTAAAACTTTAGTTGAAAAACAAAGTAGTCAATACATCAAAATATTGCAATTTGATAGAAGTGGCAAATTTAGTTCTAATGAGTTTCTAGAAATTTGCAGATTTTAGGGAATTAAGAAGCAGTTTACTACAAGGTACACACCACAAAAAAATGGTGTAGTAGAGATGAAGAACATAACCATAATGGAAATGGAAAGGAGTATGTTGAAGGTCAAAAATCTATCTGATGAGTTTTGGGCAAAAGTAGTAGCATGTGTTGTATACATTTTGAACAGGAGTCCTACAAAGAGTGTTAAGAACATAATTCCACAAGAAGCATGCAATCGTAAGAAACATAATATATCTCATTTTAGAGTTTTTGGATGTGTTTCTTATTCATTGGTGCCATCTAGTTTGAGAAATAAATTGGATGATAAAAGTGAAAAATGCATATTTATTGGTTATAGTGAAGAATCAAAGGCTTATAGATTGTATAACCTTGTTTCAAAGAAATTGATCATTAACAAGGATGTTAAATTTGAAGAAGCAAATTCATGGCATGAAAATGTTAACAAATAAGTCACAAGAGGAGCACCAATATTACAAAGTGATGATGAATTAAATGAACAAGGAACTCAATCAGCACCCAATACTCCACTAAGGAACTTTGTGAAAGGAGCCTTACCTCTAGGTTCAAATGTAAGTGATAAATGTAATTTTACATTCTCAAGACCAAGTTACAAAGGTAAGAAAAGAAGAAGCTTAAAAGAGATATATGATAAAAAAGAAGAGAATGTAGAAATTTACTCAAATTTTGCTTTATTTTCTTGTGATCCATTGTATTTTGACGAAGCAATTAAAGAAGATAAATGGATCAAAGAAATGGTTGAAGAAATTGACTCTATTGAAAGAAATAACACATGGGAATTAATGGATTTACCTAAAGGAAAAGAACGTATAGGAGTCAAATGGGTCTACAAAACTAAATTTGATGCAAAAGGTGAAATTTTTAAACATAACGCAAGACTAGTTGCTAAAGGGTTTTCACAACAATATGGAGTTGATTATAATGAAGCATTTTCTCCAGTTTCTAGACTTGACACAACTCAAACTATTTTAGCAATAGTAGCACAAAATTATTGGAAAGTATATCAAATGGATGTAAAATCAGCTTTTTTGAATGGTTTTCTTGATGAAGAGGTATATGTTACACAACCACCTAGTTATGAGGTTAGTGGGCATGAAAACAAGTTATATAAACTAAACAAGGCACTTTATGGTTTCAAACAAGCTCCTAGGGCTTGGTATAAGAGGATTGATTCATACATGATAGGTGATCAATTCAATAGAAGTCACAATGAGCCCACGTTGTATGTTAAGACTAATAAGGAAGGTAAGATTTTGATTGTATATTTGTATGTTGATGACTTGATATTTATTGGAAATCTATCAATAGACATGCTCAAGTTAGAAAAGATGAAAGAATTTGAAATGATAGATTTGGGATTGATGAGATATTTCTTAGGTATTGAAGTTATTCAATGTGACAAAGGTATGTTCATTTGTCAATCCAAGTATATAAAGGATGTTTTGAAGAGATTTAAAATGATGAATTGCAATCCAACATCAACTCCAATTGCAATAGGAACAAAACTTAGTAAGGAATACAAGGGCTCAAATGTTGATCCAACTATGTTTAAAAGACTTGTTGGAAGTTTAATGTCTATGACAACTACAAGGCCAGACATCATGTATAGTGTTAGCTTGATCTCAAGGTTCATGGAGTCACCACAAAATTCTCACTAGAAAGTTGGAAAAAGGATATTGAGATATATTACAGGAACAACATGATATGGAATCCTATATTCCAAAACTAACAATTTTGGTTTGATTGGTAATACTGACAGTGATTTTACAGGTCATATTGATGATAGGAAGAGCACTTGTGGATATATCTTTCACCTTGGATTAGGAGCCGTGCCATGGGCATCAAAGAAATATTTTATAGTGACAATCTCATTAGCTTAAGCAAAATATGTAGCTGCCACTTCCATAGCATATCAAGCAGTATGGATGGATCAAATTTTGTTTGATCTTCACCATCATCAGGAGGAAACAATGCCAATTCTTTGTGATAACAAATCAATAATAAAATTATCTAAGAATCATGTATTTCATAAGAGGAGAAAACATATTGATACAAGGTATCACTTCATCAAAGAATTGGTCAACAATGGAGAAATCTACCTTGAGTTCTGCAAATTTTAAGATCAATTGGCAGATATTTTCACTAAGGCATTGCCAAAGAATAATTTTGAATATTTACAAGAGAAATTGGGTATTACTAATGTAAAAGTTATTAATGATAGAAATTAAGGAGGAGTCTTTGTGGCATTAATTTTTGCAACAGCCTAGTTTGTCGGTAGCCCACAACTTAGCCATCCAGCCCACACTCTAGAACCATCCATATTAAATAGGAGACATTAGCCATCCCAGCCATTCCAGCTGTAGTATAGCAACCACCCATGTTTTTAATATATGTAATATTATATTTAATAAATTTTAAGATGTGTAAAATGTATTTTGCATTCAAGAAAGTTTTGAAACCTCTATAAATATAGGGTAATTGTAATGCATTTTGGCAAGGCAGTAAAAGGCAATAAAATTAGTTTTAATTTGTCTATTTGTCTCTCTTTGTCTTCAAAAAATTGAGGACATTTCTAACCAATAGAGCATCTAACTGGTCCTTATGATCAACATCATCTAGAACAATAAGAAAGCATGCAGAATTAACCCTTTGAAGATGAGACTTGAGATAACTCTTTCCTTCATTTGTGCTATGAAATTGTGGTGTATCCTAAAGGTAGGTGATATCTTTTAGAAGCATACTTTGCAAAGTAGGCAATTCAGTATTGATAGTGGCTTCTCGCACATAAAATAGAAAATATAACTCATCATATTCGCATTGCTTGTGGTTAAATATTTCTTTGGCCAAAGTTTTCTTTCCAGCTCCCCCCTTCCCGAAGATACCAATGATTTGAACTGATTCATCAGTCTTCTTCATGTAGCACATTTCAAAGTCTTCTGCAAGCTCATTAAGCCCCATTGGATTTTCTACAACATCTAGAGAGTTTATCTTTTGGAGCTTTTTATATACAAATGACACCACATTTTTACATAGCTTAATTGGATCACTGAGAATTTAGAATAAATAGGGAAAAAAGACCTTGATTAGGAAGATCTTCTAACTAAGGTAAACAAGGATTTTGAAGTAACAAGTGGAGTTCAAAAATTTTAAATAGAAAAATCAACTTTGATGAGAAAGATGTTCTGATTAAAGGGATTAAAAAGAAGAAAAACCCCATTAAAAGATGAGGTAAATAAGAGAATCAATGACACATTAAGATCATGAAGGTAGTCTATTTTGAAGGCAAATTATTGATCAAAATTATACTATCAATATAAGGTCTAATGGAAAGCACATGAAAGAAGTCTTACTAATTACATTTGTTGAATTCGTAGCCATACATGAATGAAATAGAGTAGAGAGCTTTCTCCCACACTTCAAGCTGGTTTAAGTACCTAAATTTCTTTTCATGTTGAACCAATGTATCAGAATAAATTCCCTTTTCTATGTAAGGAAGGTTTGAAGGCATCACGTCATAAAATGTAGGGATAATTTTAGCCTTGGTCTTTAACATGAGAACCAACTCATCTAAACACCAAGAGGACTTTGGATATCCTTTGGAAAAGATGAGAATATGAATTGAAGCAGAGCAAATGGCATTCTTTATGGAAGAAACAAATGAATCTCCAAGTTCAATCTCATAATAGTTGAGAAATATTTTGTACCCCAACTCATGGAGAGAATAGTAAAGTTCAAGAGCTAGGGTTTCTTTAACATTGGGGCCCTGGTGGTTGATGAATACACCAAACAATTTTGTGGATGTAGATGACATTATTCTTTGGCGTTGAGCTCCAATTTCACTAAGATTGTGGCATGATGAGCAAGATGCCATGATTGAAAGAGTAGATAGCACCTAGTACCAAATGACTAAGTAAATGCAAAAGAAAGGAAATTATAAAAAATTTGGGCATTTAAAGATGCCTTTAATGAGAAGCTTCAGAGGTGGCTGATTTTGGTGATATAACTAGGGAATCATTGGATGTCAAAAATTGAGCTAAGTGAGTATAGAGCCAGAAGGGAACAATAGTAGGAACAGGTTTGCCATAATTTTTTCTCCCTTCATCTATTATTTTCTATTTAAAGATTGTTAAAAGGAAAAAAGAGAGTAAATATGAATGAAAATGGAAAATATAAAAGAATCCTTTGGGAACTAATAAAATTGGAGAAGAAATTGACACCAATACACTACCTCCTAGCAGATGGTAGGGTTAAAATTTCAGGTTGAAAAATCGTAAAAGCTATTCGAACACAAAAATAACACATTTCATATACAGAATATATGACTCAATTCCTCTAATGATGTGTCACAATAAGATGTGCTTCATGAGATAAATATAGATAAGGATGGCTGAAATTGATAGGTTTAATGATGGATTACACAATCGCACAACATTGGACAGATTAGATGATTAGAGAGATTTTGGTTGACGAGAAATCCATGGGAATTTTTTTTGAAATTAGTTGAAATACAAGAATACTGGTCAAGATGCCTTTTGAAGGGTGGGGAATAGACACAAGACTAGAAGACTATAATATCATTGATTATCAATATTATAAGTTTTTTATTTTATTTTTATTACTAGTAGTTGTACAGTTGTACCTTTGAAGGGTGTAAGGGTTTAGTCGATATTTTTATATATTTTTTATGTTCTTGAATAGTTACTACCATTAATTAAGTCTTAGAATTTTAGTAAAATATTTGATGGAACATTTTGATTTTAGTTTGTAGAGAGGAGTTTTGCACTTCAGGTGGCATGCATGGTTCCAACAGGGTTGCTTGTTTTATTAGAGATGATCTATTCAGTACTACTACATTGGTTCTTTCTGACACTTAGGCCATATTTATGTGGATCTAGGTTGGTGGCACTAGTTGCCATTAGAGAGCTATCTTCATTGTTTTTTGTTACTATTTTCTGACTTCCTCACCTTATGCCATTCACAATACCAAGGATAGGAACCCTTTTATAGATCTATTTGAGAGCTTCTCCAAGTTTGGGGCTATGGGTGACATCATCATCTTAGGAGATTTTAATGCACAAACTAAAGATCTCTAGACCCCCCAGTATGACTGTGGGTCCAACTTGATTTGTACTACTAAGAAGGATCCTACTAGTATGGGGTTTCAACATTTGTTTGAGAATCATAGTGGACCTCTAACTTTCTATAGTCGCTACCTTCTCTAGCTCTATGAGTCCTCTGATCTAGCAATTCTGAATGGACTCTCTTATTTCCTAGGTTTTGAGATTTTTATGTGTTGGACTCATAGTGGGGGTGCAAGAATGGTTGATTATATCCTCATTATTTCTTCTTTCCTTCATTCCATCCAAAAATTTACTATCTCTCATATTCCCCTGATGGATCATGCCCTCAGGCTTTTGGTTCAGGTTTCTTCTCACCCTCTACCACCCATCTCTAGTCAAATTTCCCAAATCCACCCCCTTAACCATTTTTTTTTTTTTGAGGATAGTGATCAAGACCTCTTCATTTTCCATTTGAGAATATTCCTCTACCCCACTAGCTTCACAAATCACAATTAGGTGTCCACCATGTTTCACTCACTAGCTACCACAATTTGGAAGTCGGCTTTCCTCTATATCCCTCATCACTCCATTCCTAGCACTCCTAGATCCATTCGATGAAATACTTGTCCCATGAACCAGTGGCTTAATGATGCCTGTAAAAATTTCCACCACTCCTTACACTTGGCTTCTGATACTCATTCCCCCACTTTCACCAATTTACGACTCTCCTACAAATGCTTTCTTTGCCATAAGAAGCAATTATTTATTACTTCATAGGATAGATCCCTCCATGACATGCTTATTTAGTATCCTAGGTTTTTTTGGTGCATCATGTTTCCCAGCATAGCCAACCCCATTCCACCCTGACCTTCACCTCCTTATCTCTCATGGCTCCACGTTGTATGATATCTTGGATTAGCTCACACTACTTCCCAATCCAATCCCCCATTGTCACTTATTCTCCACCTTTAGCATTTATGAGGCCATCAAACTTTTGATATGTAGCAAGGAGGCTGATGAGGAGGATTTTCAGGCTAAGCTCTTCAAGCTTGGCACCACAATCCTAGGCCCTTATCTCTCTACATTCTTTAATAGAGTGGTTTGTTTTGGTTTTTGGAATCTTGGTTGAGACATGTTATTCACTCAATCCATAAGGTTGGGCTGACCTCTGATCCCAAAAACTATAGAACCATCATGATTGGGTAGACATTTGCCAAACTTTATGCTACAACATTGAATACTATTTTATCTAGTGAGCTTGATAGGAGGAATTGTAGGGCTAAGGGTCAAGCAGGATTTAGGATAGACTACTAGACCATGGATAATATCTTTACACTATAGACTATTATTGAGGAGGTTCAACACCACGTGAAGAAATTCTACCTCTATTTTGGGGATTTTTGTAAGGCTTTTGATTCCATCCCCAAAGTAGCCCTTTTTCATAGACTGAGAGATATTGGTATTTCTGAGATCTTATCAATGACTATCAGGAGAATATATCAAATAGTGATTGGAAGATGCAGGATAATAGAGAGCCTCTCTGGCCTATCCAAAGCACCAATGGGGTGAAGTAGGGCTGCCTCTCTCACCTACCTTGTTTGGGATCTACACTGATGAGCTCAAGCTTTTTCTTAGTGAATCCTCACTTCTAGGTGATGATTTTCATCTACACTAGGTATTGATCTCCATCCTTCTCTTTGTTGATGATGTGGTTCTTGTTGCTTCTTCTCTTGAGTATCTATAGAGGATTTTAGATAGACTCACATCTTTTTGTGAAATGAGACAAATGGTCATGAACCTTGAGAAGACTCTTGTTATGGTCTTCAATGGTTTGAAGACCTCAAATCTCCACTTTCACTTCTAGGTTCAAGAAGTTGAAATTACATCATCTTACACATACCTTGGGGTTAAGTTTTTTAGACCTCATTTTAGCTTGAGATCAACTATTTAGCCTCAAATTAGTAAAGGGTTGGGTTCCCTTGCCATGCTCAAGAGACAATGTTTTAGACACCACTTTCACGACACATCTTCTAAGCTATCCCTCCTAGATTCCTTAGTAAGACCCATAGTGCTCTATGGTTTGGTAGTTTGATGTCTTCTCCTTTTAGACTCAGATTGGACCATGATCAAGTGCACCTAGAATTTGCTCCTTCATCGGATTATTAGATATCATAGATCTAACCCCCACAGTATAATCTTGGCTAAGTTTGGAGCTCATCCATTCAAGCTTGTGGCCATTTTTGACTTGATCTTGTTTCTATACTATCTTTGTGGATTTGTAGAATTGGCCAACATAGATACCCTTACTTAGCCTGTTGCTCCTCGGTTGCTATTATAGACTCTGATCTAGCTACTAGATCCTATTGTTGGTATGCTCAGGTTACTATCCTACTGAGTTCAGTTGGGATTGACATTGACTGTCTCCCTCCATACTAGTTCACATTAGATACTCCTACTCATATACTCCCCTCTCGGCAAGAACTGAATGGGCATGTCAGACTTGACATTTTTAGGCAGTATATCATACAGGCCTGGGTGGATCCTCTAGGGGGACTACATCTGAGGATTGCTTTCTACACCAAGCACTTCTTAAATATTTAGGATGGAATTATTGTTCACCTTGAGTACTTACATGATACTAGACACATGCCCTTTGTATCTCCTTGGGTTCCTTCAGGGTGGGCTCACATAAACTCTGGGTCTAGGTCAATCACCATATTGCTAAAGAGGATCAGGTGTGTACAATTTGTACCTGAGTTGAGGTAGAATCTAAGACTCATTTTTTTTTAGATGCCCCATATAATACAAGATTATAGGGAGATTTTATTGTCTATTTAGATATTGCAGGACCCTCTCAGATTTTTTCAAGTACACCGATCAACATTGCATTGCTCTCTATCTCTGTGAGCCCTTGTAGCTTTGTAATCATACTTTATAGCTTTCATTTCCTAGGAATTAGGCCCAAACATGAATTATTATTACCTTCTACTCACCCTTAACTCTTGTTTAGGGTGTGAAGCATCCATCTAGTTTCCCTAGTATGGACCATTCCATGTCTATAAGACCCTATAGGGGTCCTCTTCACTAGCAACACTCCTCTTGTAGCACTTAGCTTCATCATACGACCTTTGGTAGCTACACTAATCAATTGTTGTTGGACTTTTTTTGTATGAGGATAGATACCTAATATTTTCCATGATGTCTCCTACTTTCTTCTTCTTTTTTTGTACTTGTTCTTTTGTGGACATTGTTTGGTGCTTTGTTTGTTTTCTATTTTCTTGTTGTAAGCTTCCAGTCCCATAGACCCTCATTGTGGTATTTTGTTGGACATTAATAATATTAGCTTATCTTATCTTATCTTTGTATGGATGGAATAATTACATTTTAAATTTCAAGTGCAATATGATTAAGATGAGTTTACTCTTTTTTCCATATAATCCTATATGGATTACTCTACATTTTGGAGTATTTGTCAAAGTTGAAAGTGGGTCAAATAAAATTCTTGTTTATTGATTTCACTCTAGATATCACTATAAAAATTGGTCTTTCTCTCTTAATTGTTCCAATATCCACCATTGTATTTTGTAGCACAAGCCCTTGGAATTTATGTATAGTGATAGCCTAGGACATGATGATTGGAAGTTATATCTAACTTCCGAAAGTAATAGTTATTATTGGTACACATTTAGGATCTTAATGTCTCCATGGTGACCCATTATAGTTCTCAAAAGATGATACAACATACACAAGCATGTCTAGTGGCCTATGACCTAACTTGTAAAGGGTGTCAATTATCTCACCAGTATTTTCCATAAACAAGTCTCGCTTCTAAGTGTTTGTTGTAAGCATTATATGTCACCTTTTACAAAGGAGTATATATTTCTAGTGGTTCACCATGTATTTTCTTGCATAATTTATCATTGTACTTTTTGTAACTTAGAGATTCAATGATTTTTAGATATTTTTATTGTATAGTTTTACTGCTTCATTAGTAATAAATAAATTAATATATCTATCAAATTTTTTGTTCTCATATAAACTTAAGTGTAAATTTTTACAATTCATCAACACCCCCCACCCCCACCCCCCCCCCCGCCACACACACACACACAAAAAAAAAGTTGATACTCCTCCAAAGTGTAGTTGTTGTTGATGGATAAAAGCCTTTTGTAGACGACTATCAATTTTAAGGAGCTTAATATCTATATATCATTATTATTTTATAACTTCATATCCCCCTCACTATTTGCATTTCCCTCTCTCACTTTGTGTCTCCTTCATAATTACCCACTACTTGATATTGAATCTCTCCCCCCATCCAAACCCCCCCTCCAAACACCAATTTTGTATAAAAATATTCTTTACTCATTTTTTATGTTGATGAAATTAATGGTAAATTTAATTTTACTTATTAATTATAAAAAATACTCTTTTCACTTTAATCTTTAAAAATTAATTAATTTTACTTATTATTACAAATATTTATAACTTAATAAAAAAATTCGTAAGCATAAATTTATTTAAAATCTTGTCAAAAGGATGAAAATAAAGAATGAAAACTTTAGAAATAATAAGATTTACCATATATTAAATATATATTTTCTTTATATATTATGAGAAAAATATTTTTAATATTCTCAAATCAAACTGCACAGAACAAACATAAACTACAACCTTATGACATTCTATCTATTATAAATGATGTTCATAATTTGTGATTGAAGATAATTCTATTATTTTGATAATGTTCATAGAGGGTGATATAAAGGTTATTTCAAAACAAATCTCACATAAAATAAAAGAGATTCTTACAATCTATTATAAGAATATGTAGAAGTTTTTGAAATTCAATTTTTTTTTACATGAATATTTTTAAATCACATTATTGATGAAAACCTTTGTAATGATAATACACCATATTATATGATCTTACTTAATTTTTATAAATTTAATTTAATTTAATAGAAAGTGATCAAAATATATTTTATAGAGTTTTGTATTATCTACACAAAGTATACACAATTGAATCCAATAATGTTATGAATTCATAGATTATGTTATGTATTGGTAATGCAAGATGAAAAAATTAATGGGACTGGAACTACAATTGGGTGTGTAAGTGTAATAGTGGATGGGGCCAATTTCATTGCTCAAGGAGTTACTTTTGAAAATTCAGCACCACGGGTATAAGGTAATAAAACTAAATATAAATTTCTACTATTATATATGGTATTTATGCTAGGTTGAAAGATAGCTTATGTGGCAGCAGTTTTAATACAGGGATCTGGAGAAATGTCTCATAATATTGAAAGAGTATATGGATCACTTTGAACTTCTTGATTAGACTTTGGACATTTTAGTCATTAAGAGATGTTTTTCTATAAGAAATCATTTTGGGATGTTGAGTGAACTATGAAAGGGTTGTCAAATAGGGCAAACATGTTATATGCAATGAACATTTTCTCTTCTTTCCATTTTATATGGCTTTGGCCCATGCAACACTCATCTCACCCACAAGTGTCAAATCATATTTTGAATACCACATGGCGTCATTAACTTAGTCAATGAGGGCCAATATGCACAAAGAAAGTCAATTGTCATAATGGATTTGTATCCAACTTGTGTTGATGACTGACTATTTCTTGGCACCACTTTCCATTTTTACGACGTAAGATTTTCCTTTTTGATGCATCCAACACCACCAAATTGTCATAAGAATTTGGGAGCAATTCTGATACTAATAAGCCTATCGGCTTAAAAATAGTATAAATTGTAAAAATAATACATATAAATAACTTAAAACACATTAAACAATATTAATATTAATGATTCATTATGGTATTATGTATAAGAAATGATGAAAAATAAATTAAATTATTTTTTAAACTGAATAAAAATATTCTTGATATAATTTTAAATCTAAAAAGTGAGTGAATTGAAAGCTAATATAATTAATATTATTTTAATTAAAATTCTAAATCTTAAAAATGAGTAAAGCAAAAGGTAAACACAATTAATATAATTTTTATTTTTATTACATAGAAATTCCAATCATTTTAAATAAAGACACCAAATATTAAAACACTTTAAGTCATTTTTAAAAAAATTAAAAATTAAACTACTATTTAAAAAGTTTGACCAAAATTCTAGCACATGATAAATAAAATAACTAGAAAAAAATTTGTCATTTTATTTTCCCTAAGATTGCATATTATATTTGAAAGCTAGGATGGGTGCAACATTATTGACCAAGATAAGGAAAATATCAATGTAGTAGACATGCTTCCTAATAAACATTAAAGACATCATGTAAAGCATTTAATACTTTCTCTCTTGTTTTTGCATTTTCGATTTCTAAAATTATGATTTTTGTGAAATTAGTCACAAATTAAAAAAAAAAGATTTTTGAATGTTGAAAATGAATCTAAAAGCACTTCTAATGAAACCTTAGTTTCAAGTAATTTTTTTCTACTAGAAAAATTAAAGGAGGCCAATGAGAACATTAGTCCCCTACCCTATATAAGGTGTGAACTAATAAATGAAAAACCATGATGGATTTAGCCTTAAATTGTAATTTATATGAGATGTAAATGGATAACACATGGCAAGTTGTCAAAAATAAATATGGCTAGTTGCAAGATCTATAAACTAGATGGGTAAGTGCACCAAGTTGTGGTTTTTTTTTTTCATTTTTCAATAGTGCATACACGCTATAGCATGTACACAATATAGCACATATGTGCTATGGCTTGGGTAACCCAAGCTATAGTGCGTACACACTTTAAAAATAGAATTTTTTTATAAATGGGTTGCATACCCACAACCCTTTTATTTTAACTATGTTTTTAACCCTCCTTAGCAATAGCACGTACATGAATTGGAGAAAATTAAGCTTTCCACCACCCGCTATGCCAATATGTCTCCTTGTCGATGAAATTTGAGATCACGAGCATGCCCAAGCCATATTTGATCTAAATTTCATTTTGCATTGTTTGATATGTTTTTTATATTGTTTTGTAGGGTTTTTATAATTTTTCTTTAGATTTGTTTATTTATTTAGATTTCAATTGGTTTTTTATCAAGAAATGTCAATAATCAACTAGAAAATCCCCAAGATGTCCAAAACCCTCAAGAAAATCAAAACCAAAACCATCCCCAAGAAGAACAACAAATTTCGTAGTCTGAAGCAATTGCAAGACCTCTACCTGGCACACAAGAAAATATAATAAATGAAATAGAAAGAGGCAAAACTAAATTAGGACTCATTGGTTGGTTGAAAGAATTTGGAGAAACCAATCCAATGAGGGATCAATTGGCATCATCCCTCGAATCCATTAAGATCCAAATAGCCACAGTTAGTGGTTAGTTAGATGTTTGGTGGGTTAAGAGGGATGAACAAAAAAGACTTTATGCAAATAAATTGTCATATCAAGATGTTAAAAAAAAAAAAAAAAAACCAAAAGGTACAATATGTACATTATTTAGAAAAATCGGTGAGAAAAATACTATTAGAGAGGGTACTAAATGGTTCTCCATCCATTGATGCATACATGATGCTATTAGAAATAATTTTTGGGATAGATAGTGGATGGTTTTTGATGCCCTTCCTTGCAACAATCATGAGGTCCCCATGTATTTTTTAAACAAATTATATTGCAAGTTTGTCCTTGGGGAGATCCCCAATTATTTTGATATATTAGACTCCCAAGGTAGAGGTGGGGGTCATCATTTGAGAGGTTAGGAGCACATCGTGACCCTAATGTAGTTAGGGCACCTATGGTCAAGCCATAGGGTGAGCATGTGACTATTTCTTCAGTTGTGAAGGAACATGTAGAGGCTAGTGCTCTAGGGACCATTAATGCTTTGACACAGACCCTCATCCATTGCATGAGTCCATTAGTTGAGGGGGAGCCTTTTGTGTGTCGCGATCACATGTGCACATCATGAATCTTTATGCACATTTGGAACTCATGCTGGAGATGGTGTAGATGATGGGCTCATCATTAATCAATTCCTGAATGACACATTTGGCATTAACACACAAGTAAATTACAATTATAATTTACTAATTTGATCACATTTCATATGTATAGTGAATGATTAATTAATTAGCATCTATTGACATTGTTCAAAATCCAAGGTCAGAGTGTTGGCGGGCCTAGCAATGATCCCTTGGCCCCATTTTTTTGTCCCATCTACGAGTCCAGAGGTATGTATCAATTTAATCATTTAAATTAATACATATATTTATTAAGTAATCATATTAATTATTGACAAAAAAAAATTATGCATATGCATCAATTCTCTATAGGACCATCAACATTTACTATGAACTTAGAGCATAGAGATCATACAAGGTACATAGAGGGACATTTGTTTCATGTTAGTTTAATTCATTTGATTATATTTGTTTCATGTTTCATATTACATTTAATGTTTATTGTATGACATGCAACTCATGACATTGGACACTCCTCCTTAGCTCCAACAGTCTGTCGATCATGGAGTGGCCGCAGCTATGGCTAGCTCATAGCCATTGATTGAGGTATGAAAGAATTTTCATGGTTTTAGTTGTTATTTATAATAGTTAGTATCAAAATTTGTAATGTTATTTATAAGTGATTATATTGATTGAATTGTTGTAGGGTCTCATTATGCCTAACTATCCATGAGCCTTCAAGGTGGACTTGCAGGGAAACTATTTGATGGCAGTAACAAAATAATTAATTTTGTGTGTACATATATTTGATTTCAATGTATAATAGTTATTGATTCATATCTACTTTGTTTGTATCAGCTCAAGTTAGAGAAGAGCCTCAACAAGAGGACAAGCAAGCATGTCAGGAGGACCCCATCATCCCCACCATCTCCCTCCACATGGCAATAGAATATCTCAAGAGATTTGTTTCCTTCCTTTCATTGGAAGGAAAAGCTATAGTAGATAGACATGTATATATATAGGCATCAGTGGACATATTCGATATAAATTTGATGTATATATGACATTTTATATTTGATGTATGAAATTATTTGACTTATGACATTATTGGTTAATATATGATATGTGTGTTCATGTACGACATTATTGGTTATCAGTTTATATTATATGTTTGTTCATGTATGACATTAAATTAGATATGTCCATGTATGACATTAAATTCAATACCTAATGAGTTCAAAACTTTGATAGAATATTGATTAACAATAAATTTTATCACTATTTAAGCATAAGTTAATCATTTCCAATATGTCATTGTCATATGATTTATGATCTTGTTCATGTTTGAAGTTTCCCTTCTTTGTTATTTATTTATCAAGTTTAATTCAATATCTAGTTAGTTTGAATTTTTGATACAATATTGATTGGTAATAAACTTTATTAGTCAAGATCAATCTCACAAAGTTTAAGAGGTGCTACTTGATAGCTTAACTTGTTTTAGAGGTAGTCACAAAAGGATCAAATGCCCTAGAAAGAAATCCATTACTATAATATACCTATTGGGCATTTTTTTTGCACGAGGTCAATGATAGGAATCCATAGTGTAATTCCTCTTTTGAAAAGAAATTCTTTTTAAGGAACCACTCCAAGGTTCAGTGTTTATCTTGTGACATACCAAAATCTTCTGAGTAGAAGATAAATGTGAGTGTTCACAAGGAGGCCTTTGTTGGTTCTAAAACTCTTTTATCTTGTAATCAAAGTAAAATTTTTTCGCTGTCTCAAAATATCACACCAAAAGAATAATATTTTTGTATTTTCTATTTTTCAATGAATGCAACTCTAATAATGTAGCTATTATGAGGTCCTATTCTAACAAGGGGTTAACAAAGAAAATAATGAAACTAAAAGTAAATAGCATGAAATCAAATGACTTTGAAATTGAAATTTCTAAATGGACATAAGCTACAAAACACAACACATTGCAAGTTAAACCTTCGAAGAGATCGATAGGAAACCAATGAAAATAGGAGCAACACTTCTTAGAATCCACTAATGCAATCATCATTGAGAATCTTTAACAAATCGAATGATGTTTTAGTTTTTATCAAATCACAAGGCCATAGAAAGTGTGCTCATGTGAGACAAAAAGTTATGTAGACACAATCGGGTGATCTCTTCTCAAGCTCATTACATCAGCGAAATTCATATATTTGTAGCAAACACTAGAACTAAAAGATTGCACATCCAGAAACAACACAATAAATTTTTGGCTCAATCACAATCTCATGAATAAAATCCACAAAACAATGACACATTCAGGCAAGAATAACTACACTCCAAATGCTAGCACCAAAAGCATAATTTTATTGCATAATAATAGTGGCCCTTCTTAAATTTTACAATGGGGTATTTATAAGAATTCCTCTCCTCAATTTATGTTGAGAGTGAAAGATATCTTGATGCAATAAAATGCTCTTAAAACATTAAAACAAACTAAATATATACAAACTAACAATCTAACTAGTTCTTAGAGCGACTCCATCCATATTTTATTCATTAATTGGATGCATGAGCCCTTTACATGTCAAAAACAATGAAAGCATGAGAGAGAAAGTAGGAGGAGGCCATCAATCAAAGTGGAAGTACACGGAGGTGTCAAAAATGGAAATTGGCCCTTCACTAGGTGTGTGTTGGAGTTAACTTGCCATCAGAATGTGCTCTCAATTCATGGAAAGTGTTATTTGTAGAACTGGCAATCAACTGTCATGTGGAGCTATAGAGCTCAAAAATGTGGAGCTATGTACTTGTGGAGTTGCAAACCTATGTACTTGCAAAGCTGTGGACCTACGCACCTGCAGACCTGTGCACCTCAATAGCTCAAATCACCAAAAAAATCAAAGTTGTTAATTTTGAAAATGGTTTCTGTGTTTTGCTCCAATGGGGTTCTAGATCATTTTTGTATATATTCTTTGCCCTTTTTTGATGATTTATACCCTCTTTATAGCCAATCAATTTCATAAACTTATACTCCTTGTGCTTGTTCAATCTAAAATCCCAAGGCACATGCGTTGAATCTTGTCATTAATAGCTGCATAAGATGAGGAACCTGTTCTACTTCATGTGTCCAACCTCTGTATCTTTGACCTCTATCTTCTCTCCAACTACCCTATCCTTCCTGACAAAAAACCAAGTGATCCAAGTGATAAAATGTTTGAAACTTTTTCATTTTTTTTGCAAATTTTTCTAGGCATTTTTAAATGGCTTTTTCGGAGGTCTTTTGCTCAAAATTTCAAGTTGAAACTTTCATCGGTCCCTAAAATTGGGAAATCGAAGGTTCACTGTTTTAGAAACTAAAATTAGATCTGTAGTTCTTCTTTCCAATAGTGTAAATAGTTTTAAATTTTGAGGTTCGAGTCAAAATTTATGACCCTGACAAGTTGAGGATACCATTTTTAGCTACAAAAAGAAGCAAACATTAGTTCGGAGAGATGAAAAAAATACTTAATTTAAGGAAAACCTTAATGATAATGGAATAAAACCCCCAAAAACTAAGTGCACAGTGCATGGGAACTGAATGGGAGTCATGCGTGTGGTGTGATATGACATGTTCGCGATGCTTCATCGCACGTGCGGTGCTTGTGGCACGCTTGTGGCACTTTTGGTATGCTTGTAGTGCACACGACCATGCTTTGACAAGTGCACACGATCGTGCCTTGGGGCATGATGGCACATGACCCATCATGGCATGTGCGGTCGTGCCTTGGCACACGTGTGCATTGTGTCATGGCACGTGCATGCAACGCTTTGTGGCGCGTGCTCTTTTTTTGTTTTCAAATTTTTTAAATTTTTTTAAAAATTATTAGTATTTTTTTTAATTTTAAACTTTTTGAATTTTTGATTTTTTTTTAAAACTCTAAAATCTAACTTCTAACCAAATTTTCTTCTCTCGACTCCTGAACTACGAGTTTGAGAGTCGAAGAAAGTAGGGGGTCCCCATTCCTAGTGAGGAATGGGGCATGTGTTGTGGACACCACAACAATACCTAACACTTCCCTTAACAAAAATAATATCTACTGCTAGTTTATTCCAAATCAAAGCAATCAAATTCAAAATACATTGAGTATTAGATAAAACAGTTGATAATATAATGTAGGCCCTAATAAGCATAGTAACAATGCAAGATCTATAATGGTGTTACCTACAAATCAACATTGCATCAATCCTACCCTTTATAGTATTAACCCAATGCACAAAGTGATATTATAACTATGCTCCTAGCCTCTATTTCACCTTAGTGGTATGGAAAATACCTTGGGAGGGATCACTAGATCACAAGAGTTGTGTTATCTTATGTTATCCAAGGTCAAATTCTTCAACTACACCAACTTTGTATTCATAAAAACAATAATCAACCATGCAGGTGTCCTAGATTAATGTGTAGATTAGATTTATATTAGTACAATGCAATGGTCATAAATGATTCTTTCTATCTAAAAAAATTATGAATTTAATTATTTAGGTTAATCTTAAATATTATCAAATTAATATATTGTATTACCAACATATAACAAATTATTGCACAAACGTGCATTGAGTCAACTCTGAAATTTCTATGAGAGAAGAGTGTTAATCAACAATTTAAATAATTAAAAAAATAAAAATTGGACTATGTAAGATTTCCCTTGCATGTCATAGAAAGGACTCAAGATGGGGAATGATGTAGAGTATGCATAAGGAAGCACCAAAAAAATCAACCTTCTACCTAGATTCTCCCAACTCCACAAGGACTAAAAAAAGGTTATGACTCACTTCCAAATGAATACAACATAGATAATACAACTTTACAACAGGTTACAAGCTCCACTCACCGAAGGGAGACAAGAATCTGAATTCCCCTTATTGGATCAACAATGACCTTCTTCCCACAAGGTAACAAAGTGGGTTTTGATGTTCAAAGACCTCCCAACACCAAAAGTGGTTTGGGAAAACTTCAAAACAACTAAAATAAGGTAAAACATTGATTGGAACCCCTATTAACAACCTACAATGCAAACTGTTGTAATAGACCTAGTAGGCTATTAGGTTTCTTATCAATATTTTCCAAAAATAACACAAAACTATTTCAAAAGACTTGGAAAACCAAAGATAATTTTAAATACTCTTTTTGAAGTTTTAAAGGACTCCAAAGCTACAAGACCCTACTCCATTCCAACATGTCTTAATCCCAACCATGCACTCAAGTCTAATTAGCAAGTTTAGGCATGGTCTACAAGGAAATGATCAAGAAATGGGTTCATGGGATCAATATTCCAACTCCAATGTGTTCTGCTAACCCAAATGAAGGTGTTTCATTATTCCACCAAGTCCTTAACTCCTTTTGTTCATATTTCTCCATCAAATTGCACAAACAAGGTCTAATACATGGGCAATATTAGAACTAGGGCTTGCCTTCATAAACCTCTGATGCAATTGCCTATCTCCAAGCCTTTGAAATATGATAGTACACTGCCCTAGCTTGCTCCATGTAAAATTGGAAGAATTTCCAATGATGGAGTTCCAAACTAGGGCCATTTCTTTGGCCAAACCCTTGTTTTGAGGGTTTCTCAGGTAGTGATAAAAAAAATTCTATAACTTGAACTCTTAGATTGATGGAACCTTGAAACCAACTCCAAAACTCCACAAATAAATAGTACTATCTAACCAATGAAAAAAATTCATTCTCCAATCCTTTCAATCCGTACTATATGGAAAAAATAGTCAGAATAACTTAGAAACAAAAGATTTTATTAATTTAAAAGGCAAGTAAAATGTTAGGGGAAACACATGTTATTTTTCCAAAATTATTCAATCAATGATTTCAAAGCTTCACTAATTTCTTTATCCTTTCATGGTAGTCTACTACTAAATGTCCATATCTCATTTTTTGTTGTATCTTCCAATTTCTCACAACTTAACATGGCTCTCCTTAGAGTACCTCTACCAATTTTTAATGTTTTTCTTGTCTTTCTCATGAGTCAAGCTTTCTTCATTTGGCTACTTACTATTGTCGATGTAAGTACTCATATTGTGATATTACTATCTTTGGTGCGTGATTTAGAACCCACTTTTTCATAAGCACTCATTGAATTCTTTACAATGCTTTTTTCATTTGAATCATCCATTGTTCTTAGCCCAAGAATCTTCATTATAGGCCTAAATTTCAAATTCCTAATCATTTCAAAAAATAATTGGCATTGACCTATAATATTTAAATCTTCAAAAAATAATCTCCACATATGATTAACTTTTCTTTTTTGATGTATGCTTGCTAATCTTGTCAGGCATTGATTTCAAAATGTTAGTATCAATATCAATCAAATATTTTGGTCTTCTAAAATGACTTCTAGAAAGTGTTATAATCTCTTCAATTCACTCAACATTTTGAACATCAACACAAGGTTGAGTTTATTGCATACCTTAAATCTAAGATGATGTTCCTTGGCAATAAGATGAAATATCACCTACTTGATGTGTTCATGTTGTGCCTTCAAAATGACATGATGGAGCGTGTACATCGTCAGATCTACAAATTAGTGTCTCTTCAACATGACAAGATGATATGAATCCAACATTGGAAGATGGTGTAGTGGATGATATGACTTCAACATTGGAAGATGGTGTAGATTTACAATTCAATTGTCTTCTTGAGCATAACAATCTCATTCATTCTCTTTGTCTTTCCAATTTTTCCTCTTTGTTTCTTTGTACTGGTGGTTCTTGATCCTCTTTTAAAGTCAATTCTTCATTATTGATTTGAAATTTTTTTTGTTCACATAGTAGTTTCATTTTATCTCTTTTAATTGTCAAATCTCTCTCCCTATCTTAATTTGTTTGAGTTTTTGTTTTCTTCCTTGGCATGATGATGATTTCTACATGTCAAATTATTCAAACATCTAAATTACTTACAATGTGTACACTATGGATTATTCAAATACATATAAAAATTATAATTATTTGAATAAATAAAAAATATATATCAAATAACTTGTCAAATTTCTAACCATTTTGAAATAACATTCATTCAAACATACAATTTTCAATGAATTCACTATATATTAAACAAAATGTTAAATTATAATCAAATTTTTGTCTATATATGAACAAAAAATATTTAAAATGGATTGCACTAAAATTTTCTATATAAGGAATATTCAAAAACTCTTCAAATTGCATATCCAATGATTGAATTTGGTGTTTGCTAGCTTTAAAAAGTGTTGAAATAGTGTTTTCTATGTTGAAACTTGTGATTTCTATCGTAATAATAGAGTGCATAATAGACCAAAAGTAGAGAATGGATGAAATGGGCCCCAAAGTTTCTTTTTGACCATTTTTAGGTGATTTCACATAGCATGTATGCACTATAGCAAGTACACACTATAAAGCATGCACGCCCTATAGTGTGTATGCACTATGTCAAAACACATCACCCTCCATCCTCCCTACTCTCTATCCTCCCTACTCTCTCTCCCTACTCTCTCTCACTACTCGCTCTCCCCTCTCCCATCCCCTACTCTCTCTCCCCTTTCCCATCCCCTACTCTCTCTCTCTCTCTTCCCCCATCCCCCTACTCTCTCCCATCCCCTACTCTCTCACATTCTCTCCCATCCCCTACTCTCTCTCTCTCTCTCTCTCTCTCTCTCTCTCTCTCTCTCTCTCCCCCTCCTATCCCATTCTCTCTATCTGCCACCTCCTACTCTCTCTCACACTCTTTCCCATCCCCTACTATCTCTTACACACACTCCCATCCCCCCTCTCACTCCCTCTCCCACCACCTACTCTCTCTCTCTCTCTCTCTCTCTTTCTCTCTCTCTCTCTCTCTCGCCCCCCCCTCTCCCATCCCCTAAACTCTCTCTTTTATGAATACACACTCCCATCCCCCTCTCTCTCTCCTCTCCCATCCCCTACTCTCTAGATCTCTCACAAAAACTCCTATCCCCCCTCTCTCTACTCCTATCCCACTCCCTCTTCCATTTCCTACTATCTCTCTCCCTCTCTCTCAACTTCTCTCTCTCTCTCTCTCTCTCTCTCTTTCTCTACTCTCTCTCCCCCATCCCCTACTCTCTCTCTCTCTCATTCCCAACTCTCTCTAACACTATCTCCCATCCCCTACTCTCTCTCTCTCACTCTCTCCCATCCTTTCACTCTGTCTTTCCCATCTCATACTCTCTCTCTATGCCACCCCCACTCTCTCTCACACTCTTTCCCATCCTATGACTCTATCTCTCCCATCTTGTACTCTCTTTGCCACCCCCTACTCTCTCTCTCTTTGATAGACACACACACACACACACACACACACACACACACACACACACACACACACACACTCCCATCCCCGCTCTCTCTTCTCTCCCATCCCCTACTCTCTAGATTTGTCACACACACTCCCATCCGCCTTTCTCTATCTCCCATTCCCTACTCTCTCTCACTCTCTCCTATCCCCTACTCTCACTCTCTCTCTCTCTCTGCCACCTCCTACTCTTTGTCACACTCTCTCCCATCCCCTACTGTCTCTTATACACACTCCCATTCCCACCTCTCTCCCTCTCCCACTCCTTCTCCTACCACCTACTCTCTCTCTCCCATCTGTTACTCTCCCTCCCCCCCCCCCCCTCTCTCTCTCTCTCTCTCTCTCTCTCTCTCTCTCTCTCTCTCTCTCTCTCTGTGGCTACTCTCTCTCCCCTCTCCCATCCCCTAAAATATCTCTTTTATAGATACACACTCTCATCCCCCTCTCTCTCCCCTCTCCCATCCCCTACTCTCTAGATCTCTCACACACACTCCCATCCCCCTCTCTCTCCTCCTCTCCCATCGCCTACTATCTCTCTAAATTTCTCTCCCTCTCTCTCTCTCTCACTCTCTCTCTCTCTCTCTCTCTCTCTCTCTCTCACACACACACACACACACACACACACACACACACACACACACACACACACACTCTCCCATCCTTTCACTTCATCTCTCCCATCCTGTACTCTCTCTTTGCCACCCCTACTATCTCTCACACTCTTTCCCATCCTTTCAATCTATCTCTCCCATCATGTACTCTCTCTACCACCCCCCAGTCTCTCCCACACTCTCACACTCTCTCCCATCCCCTACTCTCTCTCTTTTACAGAAACACACACACTCCCATCCTCCCTCTATCTTCTCTCCCATCCCCTATGTTGGTGTTTGGAAACATTACCCATTTCCAATTACCTTGATGAGAACAAAGCACATCTAGGGGTAGCTAACTCCCATTTTAAACATGCCCATTCAGACACCAAGACAACTATAAGGTATGACCCTTCTTCTTCTTCAGGCTTTGCAAAACCTAGGCAGGTAGACCTGTAGATTATTTATATGGTACCAGTTGTCAAAGCATACACTAAATCTATTAAGCAGATGAAAACCCCTTATATCTCCTAGCGACTTATGAAACAACATAGATTCTACAATAGCTAAATGTAGATCTATGACATTCATAAGCTGAGTGAGGGTTTAAACTTTTATTTTCACTTCAACATGAAGGGAAAATGATTGATTCATATTGAGAAAAGATAACATATTCAATATGCAGAAAAAACTTAATGATCTTACAAATGACCAGTGCCTTATCCATTAGGGCAATCCTATACTCCAGAACTATGCATCCTTAAACATCAATCAACATATGGCATATGTTGAGACATTCATGTTTAGTCTATTCACCTTATAAATTAGACAACAATATCCAATATAACCCCATATTTTCACACATCCGTCTTAATAAATTTGCAACCTTGTCTAAAACCACAAGAAATTATATGACTCCTTGAGTCAAAGGCAAGCAAACTTCAAACATACAACTGGGCAATTGCAAATAGGTTCAAGTTCTTTGTTCTTGAACATATAAAATTACAAATTCAACAAGAAAGGAGATAGAATTATATTGAAATTCAAAACCTTCTGCACATTATATTTATCTCCTTGAAATAAGTACATTAGGAATGCATAAAACAAGATACAAGATCACACTACTATATCAGAACTATCTATGAAATCCATATACTATTCATACAAGATATGCTGGGTGTGTGGCTTTCACAACCTAAGCAAAGCTCCAAGAACTAGAAATAGAAAACCAACCAACAACCTACAACTAAGAAAGAAAAGAAAGATATATAAAAGAAAGAATTCCTGGATTCATTATACAGCCAACATCTGTCCACTGGGAAATCAATCTTTTTCAACTGAAAGCCTCTTTAATTTATTTACCCTTCTGATCTGATTTGATCTCATTATTACCTTGTAACTAATTTAGATGCTCAATAATCAAATCTACCCTTTCTGTTACCAATTCCCCTAGAAACAAAAATTGACCTATATCATGGACTGATGAAATCTTGTGCAGAAACAAACCCCAAAATCATAAAATTTAGATTCTGGCGGTATATGATAAGGCATACTTTGCCTTCCGAAAACACCTAGAATCTCCATTTGAAAAATGCTCCTCTATTAGAAATGCTCAGATCTGCATATTTGATTTTTAAATTTTGAAAAATTTAAAAATTCTAAGGTTCAAACTTTATAAAAAGGTCCAGTTTTGATTTTTTTTTTAAAAAGTGACGTGCATCCAAAAATAATAATAATAAAATATTATTATTATTATTTTTAAATTTTCCCTGGCCTTTAAATTCGGGTCAACTAAGTTTGACAGGGCCTTTCTGCTACATGGTAGCCTCTGATTGGCTGACCATTGCTCTTAGATGCCACATCAACATTGCAAGGACCCAGTGCCATGTTTTGAAAATGCAATTCCCCACATTACTTAAATTCCTACAACTTCATATTGCGAGGAAGCGTTGCTCATCCGATTTTGCCATGTGGCAACATCTGGTGAACCTTCCTAAACCTACATGTTCCTACCACATCATCACTCCTAGGACCCACGCTACCAAATGTTGGAAATGCACTTCCCCACATTATTTAACCCATGAGCACCTTGGAAATGCAGGGATGCACACGCTGTCAGATGCGACCACATGGCGCAATCTTGACAAATCTCCACTCTAAGCGCCACATCAGCTCGCGTGCATGTTTGTTTAAAATATTGCATAGACCCCACATCTTGCTGACATCATCCATGGGTACAGGGCCCCCACCATTGATTACTACCTTTACAAAAAACCTTTGTCTTAAGACAATGTTCTTTCTATAAGCTATTGTATTTAAACATTTGAAAAGTCACCACATATACAATGTGGGATAAATCGCTTTCAAAGGAACTCTACACTACATCCTTCTCCAAAAATTTCCTTGCATGTGAACATCCATTTTTTATGTAAGTCATTCTTCTCTGCCTTTGATTGCTGAAGGGACATGTTCCTTGAAACCTTCGGGTTCCTCCTTATAGCCTGCGTGGTCTTCTTTTACATTGCGCTAGTCTCTACTCCTCTGCTCATGTGGGTGCTTTCTTTGTCAAATCATTTCCTTTCCTTTGCTGATTACTCCTCCAGTGTGGAGGTTTCTTGTTGATGGCATGGAAACCATTTTAAATGCATGACCTTCTTCTTACATGCCTACTCCACTTCCAAACAGCTCCCCACCTCCATCTACAGGCTGTGCGCTGCAATTTGTTTGATTGATTGCTTGATTTGGAAACTTAACTATCCCTGCTTTCCACCAGCGACTTCTTTCATACTTTGTTGCCATTCTTTTTATGAGATTGGACACCTCTACCTATTTAGAAGTGTGGGTTTATTCATTGCTCAGGCCTTCTAACTCTCTTGTCAATTCTGCATGTTTTAGGCATGCATTTTGGTGTGGAGACCCTTATATTTATCAATAAAACATTTTCCTTCAATATTACACGGGTGATTTTAGTTTTATAAACTTTGGCTGTATTAAACTCCCTTTTTATTTTTATGTAGACTTGTTTGATGCTACCTTTTGCTTCATTGTTTGGTGTGCTCTATTCTTTCCAAGCCGTGGCTGCTCTATTCATCACATGGTCTATGACTGTCTATCTTGGCAACTTCTTAAAAATTTCAGAGCATTGTATAGTTGTAATATCTTTGGCTTTGTTCTCAAATGAATATTTTGATGTGGCAAAACTAACGTACAACGATCCCCACTTTCAATATTATGGTTAACAAAACCCTCAATACTTGAAGTATTTGGCCTTTCTAGGAAATTTAGTATTTCAGTCAACTGGTCAAAAGTTACAGCATGTGACACAGGGCTTCCTAGAATTAGGTGCAAAGTGCAAAATCATGAAAATAGTAACTGATCAACTTTGAGGGATTCAAAAGCTAGACAAATGAACTCAAAACAACTCAAAATCTGAAACATAGGCTCTCAGGTATGGACACTAGATACTGCCAAAGTGGCAAGTCATGACACATTTCTAGGTGTGAGATATTCAATGGAAAACATAGCCTCTTGTCGCTATTTAACACTCAAGGTAAAATGCAGATTTGGCAATTGCTCAAAATGGAACTTCGTCAAATGACTCAGGATGACAAACTATCATCATGGAATAGGTAGACACACTGAATGGAGGGTGTTAGAAACATTAAACACCTTAGGGTCTTCAAAGGTACTTTCGAGTACAACCAGCTACATATGCATTTTAAAAGCATTTTAAGGGCTTGATTTTCTCAAAATTTCAAATGTATGCTCAAAATGGGAATGCAATTTTGAGCCCCAATAGTGGCTCTATCTGGGGATGCATGCCCCTTGCAGGCATGGCAAGATTTCAGATCTCTGGAAGAAGCAGACTACACACCTGAACAGCAAAAATTTCTCTCAAACAACTTTATTGAAAATAGGGAAACTACTCTAACTATGTACACATGATGACCCCAGGTCATTGAAAAGTTTTCAAAACTTCTTACCTCTGTCAAAAACTTGATTCTCATTTACATCTCCCTAAGGTAAGCTAAAATTCTCATTATCATTTGTTTCACCCAACATATCAACATTTGCAATCAGCTCAATACGAAAAACAAAACTATCATCATCTTCATAGTGCATATAAAAATTAGACATACTTTCTTCATCTTTCCCACTATGAAAAAATGGATCAGCATGACCATAAAAACTGATATCAAACTGAAACTGATCACTACTGACTGAATCATGGATTCTTTCAACAAGAAACACAAAGTGCTAATATTCAACTTCATTCAACGAGTTACATGGACCAGATTGTAACTCACTTTGTGCCTCTGTAAATGAAGAGTATGTGAAATCTGATCGTTGCCTACTTGCAACCATGTCACTCATCAAATCAGATTTATCCTTTGCTGAAACCTCTTCACATTCAAACAACTGATTACTTACCAAGCATGAAAACTCATTCTAAAAGTGTTGATCTAAACTATGCTGATTGCTATCATTTTCTTCATTAGATTGAATGTCAGAATAAACCTTGAACTCATATTTACAAGACCTATCAGCATATAAAGAAAATCTATAATTGGATTGACAACACTCACTGTTTTCCACTTCACCATATGAAACATCAAAACAATGTTTAGCAGGATCAACATAAAAAGAATCTGAAACAGCCTTAACCTTCCCTTCATTAACATTCTCTACATCCAGTAAATCATCATGTGCAAAGACATTTGAGGTACTGTCATCTACACCTCCAAAATCTAACAAAGATTGTTCAGATTCTACCTCTTTGTCCATGTCAAACTTTGGGGAATTGATTTGACTGAATGAGAAAGTATTATGAGAGAAAATAAGAAGATCCTTTGAAATACTTACATGCTTTTCAAACTCACGAGCCAACAAAATAGAGATTTCATGAGAACTCAAGAAGATTGCCTCACAAATCTTCTCATGGCTGTGATTGTCATCTGGACAACATGAAGAACTTACAACAGGAAGATCATTAGTATAACAATCTGGAAAAACATAATTATTACAACATTCTTTCGTATCATGGAAATCACTAGATCTACTATTGTTACAACTTTCTTCAACTTCATATGTATTGTAACAAAATTTATCTTCTCTTTTATATCCATCTTTTTCATGCTAATTGCTATTACCCGATTCATTAACATTTGAATCCATCTCTTCACATTCAGAAGATAGATTATCTTGCTCTATGGATTCATTATATTCATTACTACCTTGGCTTTCAGCACATTCATTATCATTATAAGACATGTCATAAAATCTATAATCACCACTTTCATCTCCTCAATGAATTTTTCAATTTGCAAAAACCTTTGTAATCTTACAGGTGCTGGCCAATTGACTCAATTAGGCACTAGAACATCAAGGAAAACACCTTGCAGGGAATATTCCTCAGGTCTACAATGAAAAGGCATCTTACTGATTACTGACTTAAGCCTTAAATAAAATTGTTCGGTAGTTAAACCTTGAGTACTTCCTACTTGAATTCTCATAAGACTGACAATCCTTTTGTAGACCAGTGTATTCAACATAGCAATGTTATTATTCACAATTTCCAAACTCTCAGAATTTGGAAAACTAATCTCAGATCTGAGATTTGACTCCATTATAGAAAAAAATTTCTACCTCTTCTTTCTAGTGCTGAAAATCACTGAATAGAGGCAACTTCTTTAAACACTTGACTTCCATGAAAAGAAAACATGAAAACCAAAATACCTCCAGTGCTGATGCCAAACTTCGATCTGCTGATTTAGCACAGGTGCAAGACTAAAATTCCTTCACACCACTGCTCAAACTTTGTAGAGCCACCACCTCCTTTCAAGAGGATAAAGAAATCACTGCTATGATCTACTTTTTACATTTCAATTTCTTTATAACAACAGATTTCAAAAAGCATTTTAAAACTTATCAAGAATTTAAAACTTCATTTCAAGAAACTACCAACAGTTTTAGATCTGCCCATACAACTGAAAGTCCTTCAAGATTTTGCAATGAAATCAACTAGGAACAACTGGTGTAGAAATTTGAGAGTTGCCACTCACTTTGTGAGAAATAAAACATAACTAGTCACTTGACAAATTTGAACCAGACCTTCAATGCAGGAAAAACTTGCAGATCAGTAACATCTTGAAAGGATTTTACACTTTATAAATCAATTCTTGACTCTGGACTTTCTCAACAACACTTGCAAATTGAACCAATTGAAGGTAGACCTATAACAGTCATAACACACAATTTTCATCCAATTTTACAACATACTGCTGATAATGAATAAAGCTTCACTGGGGAACATGAAACTTTAGCAAGGAAAGGGAACACATCTTGCTATATATTTGTTGTATCCAATATGTTTCATGGCAGAGATTTTGGTTCTTTCTATATGCAACTCCCCAACAGAATCACCATTTTGTTGGTGTTTGAAAATGTTACCCGTTTCCAATTACCCTAATGAGAACAAAGAACATCTAGGGGCAGCTAACTCCTATTTTCAACATGCTCATTCAAACACCAGGCCAACTATAAGGCATGACCCTTCTTCTTCTTCAGGCTCTGCAAAACCTAGACGGGTAGACCTATAGATTCTTTATATGGTACTAGTTGTCAAAGCATACATTGAATCTATTAAGTAGATGAAAACCCCTTATATCTCCTAGTGGCTTATGAAACAACATAGATTCTACAATAACTAAATGTAGATCTATGACATTCATAAGCTGAGTGAGGGTTTAAACTTTTATATCCACTTCAACATGAAGGGAAAATGATTGATTCATATTGAGAAAAGACAACATATCTAATATGTAGCAAAAACTTAATGATCTTACAAATGACCAGTGCCTAATCCATTAGGGCAATCCTATACTCTAGAATTATGCATCCTTAAACATCAATCAACATATGGCATATGTTGAGAAATTCATGTTTAGTCTCTTCACCTTATGAATTAGACAACAATATCCAATATAACCCCATATTTTCACACATCCTTCTTAATGAATTTGCAACCTTGTCTGAAACCACAAGCAATTATATGACTCCTTGAGTCAAAGGCAAGCAAACTTCAAATATACAATTGAGCAATTGCAAATAGGTTCATGCTCTTTGTTCTTGAACATATAAAATTACAAATTCAATAAGAAAGGAGATAGAATTATATTAAAATTCAAAACCTTCTGCACATTGTATTTATCTCCTTGAAATAAGTACATTAGGAATGCATAAAACAAGATACAAGATCACACTACTATATCAGAACTATCTATGAAATCCATATGTTGTTCATACAAGATATGCTGGGTGTGTGGCTTTCACAGCCTGAGCAGAGCTCCAAGACTGGAAATAGAAAACCAACCAACAACCTACAACCGAGAAAGAAAAGAAAGATATATCAAAGAAAGAATTCTCAGATTCATTATACAACCACCATTTGTCTACTAGGAAATCAATCTTTTTCAACTGAAAGCCTCTTTCATTTCTTTACCCATCTAATTTGATTTGATCTCATTATTACCTTGTAACTAATTTAGATGCTCAATAATCAAATTTTCCCTTTCTGTTACCAATGCCCCTGGAAACACAAATTGACCTATATCATGGACTAATGAAATCCTATGTAGAAACAAACCCCGGAATCAAAAAATTTAGATTCTCACAATTTTGACGGTATTTGATAAGGCATACTTTGCCTTCTGAAAACACCCAAAATCTCCATTTGAAAAGCGTTCCTCTGTTAGAAATGCTCAGATCTGCATATTTGATTTTTAAATTTCAAAAAATTTAGAAATACTAAGGTTCAAACTTTATAAAAGGGTCCACTTTTTAATTTATTTTATAAAAGTGACGTGCATCCAAAAATAATAATAATAAAATATTATTAATATTTTTTTTTTAAATTTTTCCCTGGCCTTTAAATTCGGGTCAACTAAGTTTGATCGAGCCTTTTTGCAACATGGCAGCCTCTGATTGGTCAACCACTCCTCTCAGATGTCATGTCAGTGTCACAGGGACCCAGTGCCATGTGTCAAAAATGTGCTTCCCTGCATTACTTAAATTCCTACAACTTTGTATTGCGGGGAAGTGTCGCTCATTCGATCTTGCCACATGGCAACATCTGGTGAACCTGCCTGAACTTGCACGTTCCTGCCATGTCATCACCCTTGGGACTTGCACTACCACATGTCAGAAATGTGCTTCCTCGCATTATTTAACTCATGAGCACCTCAGAAATCTGGGGATGCCCACACCGTCAGATGCAGCCACGTGGCGCAATCTCGATGAATCTCCACTTTGGGCACCACTTCATCTCACATGCATGTTTGTTTAAAATATTGCATAGACCCCACATCTTGCTGATGTCATCCATAGGTTTAGGGCCCCCACCATCGATTGCTGCCTTTACAAAAAGCCTTTGTCTTAAGGCAATGTTGTTTCTATAAGCTATTGTATTTAAACATTTGAAAAGTCACCACATATACAATGTGGGATAAACCACTTTCAAAGGAACTCTACGCTACATCCTTCTCCAGCGATTTCCTTGCACATGAACATCCATTTTTATGCAAGTCATTCTTCTCTACCTTTGATTGCTGAAGGGACATGTTCCTTGAAACCTACGGGTTCCTCCTTATAGCCTACATGGTCTTCTTTTACATTGCACTAGTTTTTGCCCCTCTGTTCACGTGGGTGCTTTCTTTGTCAAATCGTTTCCTTTCCTTTGCTGATTACTCCTCTAGTGTGGACATTTCTTGTTGATGGCATGGAAACCATTTTAAATGCATGATCTTCTTCTTTACATGCCTGATCCACTTCCAAATAGCTTCCCACCTCCATCTACAGGCTACGAGCTGTAATTTGTTCAATCAATTTCTTGATTTGGAAACTTAACTATCCCTTCTTTCCACCAACGAATTATTTCATACTTTGTTGCCATTATTTTTATGAGATTGGACACCTCTACCTATTTCGAAGTGTGGGTTTTTTCATTGCTCAAGCCTTCTAACTCTCTTGCTATTCAAAAGATATTGACTGTCAAATTTGACCTCTTAGAATCACCTGCAGATAAACAAGTCAGAAAACACTAAACTGGGTTCAGAATTGGCTTCAAAAATTGGGTAAGCTGACACTTGGAAGGATTAAAATTGGGACATTGGTTCTCTATCATGAGGATAATGTAATTTTATGATTTGGGCTCATGATGAATCACGAGACACAAAGGGCGATCGGTCAAAGTGGGCTACTCAAAATTTTGCAGACTAGACATGCTGACAGAAAGCATTTTTTGCAAACGGAATGGAGCTAGAAATGTGTGCAAATGGATTCGTCATGACTTAAAAATTGACACACTTAAAAGTATTTTTGGAGTACAACACAGTGTTACAATCCATTTGACTTCACCTATCATGGATTAGGAGTTATAACATCATGAAAAGGGGTCCCAACAAATCTGCAAATGCTGACACCAGTAAAACTTTAGATATTGCGTTTCGAATCACATTTGAAAACTGATCAAACGGATTCATCATAAGCTGAAACTTGAAACATAACAAATCTTTGACGTATACAATGCAATACAAAAGAAAATTTAGTATTTTAGTCGACTGGTCAAAAGTTATAGCATGTCAAATAGGGCTTCCTAGAATTAGGTGCAAATTGCAAAATCATGAAAATAGTAACTGATCAACTTTGAGGGATTCAAAACCTAGACAAACGGACTCGAAACAACTCAAAATCTGAAACATAGGCTCTTAGTATGGACACTAGATACTAACAAAGTGGCAAGTCATGACACATTTCTGGGTGCGAGATATTCAATGGCAAACACAACCTCTTGTCGCTATTTGACACTCAAGGTAAAATGCAGATTTGGCAATTGCTCAAAATGGGACTTCGCCAAATGACTCGGGATGAAAAACTATCATCATGGAATAGGTAGACACACTAAATGGAGGGTGTTAGAAACATTAAACACCTTAGGGGATTCAAAGGTACATTCGAGTACAACCAGGTACATATGCATTTTAAAAGCATTTTAAGGGATTGATTTTCTCAAAATTTCAAATGGATGCTCAAAATGGGAATGCAATTTTGAGTGCCAACACCCTACTATCTAGATTTTTCACACACACTCCCATCCCCCTCTCTCTATCTCTCTTTCCCTACTCCATCTCAAACTCTCTCCCATCCCCTACTCTCTCTCTCACACTCTCGCCCATCCCCTACTTTCTCTCTCTCCCATCCTATTCTCTCTCTACCACCTCCTACTCTCTTTCACACTCTCTGCCATCCGCTACTCTCTCTTACACACATTCCCATCCTCCCTCTCTCCCTCTCCCACTCCCTCTCCCACCATCGAGTCTCTCTCTCCCATATGCTACTATCTCTCTCTCTCTCTCTCTCTCTCTCTCTCTCTCTCTCTCTCTCCCTCTCTCCCCCTGCCCTTTCCCATCCCCTAAATTCTCTCTTTTAAAGATACAAACTCTCATCCCCCTCTCTCTCCCCTCTCCCATCCCTTACTCTCTAGATCTCTTATACACACACACTCCCAGCCCTCTCTCTCTCCTCCTCTCGCACTCCCTCTCTCACTGCCTACTATCTCTCTCTCTCTCCCTCTCTACTCTCTCTTTCTCCCATCCCATCCTCTTACTCTCTCTCTCTCCCATCCCAAACTCTCTCTTTCTCTCCCATCCCTTACTCTCTCTCTCACACTCTCTCTCATCCTTTCACTCTATCTCTCCTATCTCATACTCTCTCTTTGCCACCCCCTAATATCTCTCTCACACTCTCTCCCATCCTTTCACTCTATCTCTCCTATCTCATACTCTCTCTTTTCCACCCCCTAATCTCTCTCTGCCACCCCCTACTCTCTCTCACACTCTCTCCCATCCCCTACTCTTTCTCTTTCACACACACACACACACACACACACACACACACTCCCATCCCCCTCTCTCTGTTCTCTCCCATCCCCCCTCTCTCTCCCTCTCCTACTCCCTTTTGCACCGCCTACTATCTCTCTCTCAAGTACTCTCTCCCCCTTTCTAATTTCTCTCTCCCATCCCCTACTCTCACTCTGTCTCTTCCATCCCCTACTCTCTCTCACTCTCTCTCCCATCTTGTACTCTCTCTCTCTCTCTCCCCCCCCTCTCTCTCCCCCATCCCATATGAGCTCTCTTTTCCACCCCCTAATCTCTCTCAAAATCTCACACTCTCTCCCATCCCCTACTCTATCTATCTTATACACATTCCCATTCCCCCCCTCTCTCTCACACTCCCTCTCCCACCACCTACTCTCTCCCATCCCATACTCTATCTCTATTACATACTTCCATTACCCCTCTCTCCTTACCTCCCACTCCCTCTCCCACTGCCTACTATCATTCTCTCTCTCACTCTCTCCCTCTCTCTCCCATCCCCTACTCTCACTCTCTCTCTCCTACCCCTACTCTCTCTCACACTCTCACACTCTCTCCCATCCCCTACTTTCTCTCTTACACACACTCCCATCCCCCTTCTCTCTTCATCTCCCACTCCCTCTACCATTTTCTAATCTCTTTCTCTCCCATCCCCTACTTTCTCTCTATCTCTCTTTCCCCTCTCATTCCCTACTCTCTCTTTCACACACACACACACACCCATCCCCCCTCTCTCCTGTCCCATTCCCCTACTTTGTCTCTCACTCACTCAACCTCTCCCACTCCCTCTCCCACCACCTACTCCCTCTCTCAATCTCACTCTCACTCTCACTCTCACTATCACTATTACTCTCACTCTCACTCTCTCTCTCTCACTCTATCTCTCTCACTCTCACTCTCTCCCTCTCCACTCTCTCTCTCAAATGTTCACACTCTCTCTTATCTGCTACTCTCTCTCTTTCTCTCTTGCACACATTTCCATCCCCCTTCCCTCTTCCTCTCCCATTGCCTACTCTCTCCCATCCCCTACTCTCTCTCTCTCTCTCTCAAGCTATTCTGTCTCCCCCCTCTCCCATTCCCTACTCTCTCTCTTTCACACACATACACTCCCATCCTCCTCTCTCCCTCTCCCTCTCCCACTCTATCTCCTACTACCTACTCTCTCTCCCACCTTGTACTCTCTCTCACACTTGCTCTCTCTCCCATCCCCTACTTTTAATCTCTCTCCCTCATCCTGTAATCTCTCTTTGCCACCCTTACTCTCTCTCACACTTCCTCTCTCTACCACCCCTACTCTCTCACACTTCCTCTCTCTCCCATCCCATACTCTCTCCACCACCCCTACTCTTTCTTACTTCCTCCCTCCCATCCTGTACTCTCTTTTCCACCCCTACTCTTTCTCACTTCCTCTCTCTCCCATCCCCTACTCTCTCCCCTCTTCCATCCCCTACTTTCTCTCTATCTCTTTCTCTCTCACACTCACATAGCCATTCCCTTGCCACTGTCTTTCTCTTGCTTTGCATCTCTTCACTCATTAGGTCTCAATAGTGCATGTGCACTATAGTGCGCATGCACTATTGAGAATTCAAATGCTTTTAGTAGCGTGTGTGCACCATAGGATGTATGTGCTATTGAAAGCTTTGCATTAAAACCATGCCTAAGGCTTGGTTTTTCCTTGGAGATCCAACCCAAAGGTTTGGAGTTTATAAATAGGTTTGAGATGTGTTTTCCAATAAACATACAAAAAATTATTGAATTTTCTTGTGTACTCTCCTTCAAGATTCCTCATGGTTGGGTATCTATAAGATCAGGTTACACGACATTGTAGGTCTCTATGTTATCTATCAAACCATATAATTTATTTTTAATTCAAACTATTTCAAGCCTTTCATCTATAATTTCATTTGAATGTATGTTCATTTTTTGTCAAAAAGCACCATGTACTAATTAGGCTATAGATTTTAGCTTGTTCATCAAATTTTGCAACAACATAGTTGTTTAGAAACTAGACTCCATTCTACACACTTTGAAAAAAAGGTTTTGATTTTAGATTAGTTTTCAATTATTTCTAGGGGGAGCACACAAATATTTCATGTTTTTGGGATGTGTCTTGTTAAAAAATTCATTAAAAAAAATACACATTATAAAATTACCCAAAAAAATTTTGATAAACTACATAGTGTTAAGTAACTTTTGATAAGAGTGATTAAGGAATTTCAAAAAAAAAAGTTAAAATTTTAGGGGGGCCACACTTTGTACTATGTTATATTTTTTTTTGCAATAAATAGTACCACTTTTTGTGGCCCCATTTTTTGAGGACCTAAAACTAAACCATTTTGAAAAAAAATAGTAGTTTAGAAACTAGATTCAAAGGACTATGACTTTTGTTTCTGTCATATCTTAAAATTTTGAGTGTAACTATCTTCAAATTCTTGTCGAAGTTTAGAAATTGTAGTTTTTAGGAAAAAGGTGTCCACTTATATCCCTTTTGGCACCACAACTTGGTGTACTTACCTAGATACAATTTCACCATAGACAATCAAGAATATTATGTTGAAAGCGACTAATTATTTTCCATAATGCATTGTGTTTCCCCAATTCTTGTGTTTCAAGAGGGTTTGGAGAGACAACAACAACTAGTTTTGGAAGATTGGTGTGTGGCCAATAGGGGACAAAGAAAACCAAGTAATGAATATGAGCTCAATAACATTTTTTAATGTTTCATAATGTTAAAACAATGATTAAGAGGATGAATGAAAATAGTTATGAGAGAAGGGGTTTTTAGTTGTCAAACCCTATTTTGGAGGGTTTCAAATTTTGTAGCTTCTTAAAATCAAGTTTTTAGTGTTAGAATTCTTTTAGAATAATTGAGAGGGGGGGTGAATCAGTTATTCAAGGTCCAAATGCCCTATTAATACCTTTTTAATGAATCCATACCCTTTTCATTTGTTCAAACTTAAATCAGTCATACAAGCAAATTATTGTAAATCAACATGCAAAGATAAAACATTCAAGATCAACACATGACACAATGATTTATGTGGAAACCCAATTTGGGAAAAACCACCAGTAACATGCTACTTGATTCTCAATCTTCTGAAGTGATGCCCTATTAAAAGCTTTCCCTATTAAAGGCTTACAACACACTATTAAATGTGACCTTATTAGAGGATTTCACCAAACTGTTAGGAATGGGCCTGGTTAAAGGTCTTTAGAATATTCACTTGGAATGTCACCCTATTAAAGGATTTATCTAATGGCTGTTAAACTAACCTAAGTCCATAGGATTTATCTTACTATTACAATTGCTAGAAAGTAACGATAATGGTATTTTGATCTGACATAACTTACAACATACTTTGCAGATTTAAGATCACTCTTTCAGTTCAATCCTTATGCTTGGCTTCAATCACTTCAGCTCTAACTGCTTGTTTCCCTCTCAAGCTTCATCTCCTTGAGTCTTATTACTCATTCTACCAATGCAATCATTCTTGTGGTCGTCTATTTAGATAGATTTCTTGTGCTTTCTTCTCCTTAACACATTCTATAGCACTTCATGCTTTTATGCTTGACCACGGCTGTCTCTCTCACTATTCCCTTTTTCTTAACTTTTTTTCATTAACTTATGTCTTCTTATATAGAAGTCTAATTTTCCTTTTGCCACTCAATTTTTCCTTTCCAATCTTAGGGTTTCAAAATGGATTAGGTAGGATACAATGTATCTACCCCATATCTTGTTCTCTTACAGAAACTTTGCCAGTTGTATCTTAAAAATGTTCTACATGGTGTTCTATGCCACCAACTCATCATTCTTATCTTCCTTTTAATTCACAGATTTCTAGATAACAACTTTGTCAGCTTAAATCTGAGGAATCTTCAATTTCCAAAATAATGCAGCAACTTGGCATTATTGAGTTACTGGTGCTTGGCACCTCTGTGTTACTCGACACCTATACCTGCTCAGCACTTGGTTCTGCTCGACACTTGATTCTGCTTGGCACTTGATTCTGCTCGACACTTAATTCTGCTCGACACTTGATTCTGCTCGACACTTGATTCTGCTTGGCACTTGATTCTGCTCGGCACTTGGTTTTTCTCGGCATCTGAACTTTCTCGGCACTTTATCTAAGAATTTTCTTGACTCTTACTAGCTTTCTCAGCTCCTTCTCTCTAATCAACTTAGTTTGAGCTTTACAAAAGACTTAGCTAAAACCTTAGATATTTGATATGTTTTAGTGTGCTCATTCTTTGTATCTTTTAGTATGTCATCCAATACATTGTTTTATCAATGGCTTAACTGATCCTTGTACTTCATTACAACATCATAACTTCAACCTTTCTCTAGGTGTTCTAGTTACATCTTATTGATTGCCTCCACCTTGACAATCAACTAATTGATAGTATTTGGATCACTAAAGAAATTGTCATCCCTGAAAGTAGCAAGTTTGACATCAATGGAAAAACAATGATTGAGAACATTCTTTACTAGTTCCATATATTATTCCAACAACTTTTCTTATGATTATTTCAATCATTTCCAACATTTAGCTCTATGTAACATATGAAGATCAAACATTTCTCTATAAATATACTTTTCATAAAAAGCATATTATTTTTTGGTGTCATGTTTGCCTATTTTCCATGTACCACATCATTTTTTTTCATCATAATAGATGGCTCCTTTTGAGAGTAGGGGTTTTTAATTGTTGAGCTTTATTTCTAGGCTTCAGACTCTAAAGTTTCTTAAAAGAGAGGCACTAGTTTTATATAGGGATTAAAGATCCAAAATTTCTCTATGAATGAATGTTTCATATGTATTATTTTATAGTGTCATGTTTATCTTTTATACATTTACCATGTCATTTTTTGTGCCAAAATAGATGACTCCTTTGAATAGTAGGGGTTTTTAGTTGTTGAGGTCTATTTCTAGGATTTCAAACTCTAAAGCTTCTTAAAACCAATGTATTAGTTTTATATAGGGTTTTAAGATCCATAATTTCTCTAAGAATCAATGTTTCATAAAAGGTGTATTATTTTCTAGATCGTATTTACCTTTTATCCATGTACCATGTCATTTTTTTGCATCAGAATGGATGACTACTTTGAAGAGTGCATATGTGTAATGCCCCTCTCAGGAACCCAAAAGAAATAAACTTAATATGTTACAAAGTTTACTGAACTATTTTTTAAAAAAGTTTAAATAACATCAAAGTAACAATAATGCAGAAGTAATATATACATACACATCAAGAACATATAATCAATTACAAATACAATTTTAATTCCTCAACGGTTCCTTCATGTTGAGTCACATTTAAGAAAGTTTTATTAAGTTTAAGTCTCAATTACAATATCCATAATGAATAAACACATACATGGTCATATAAGCAAATTCATAAGTAAAACAAATAATATGAAAGCACATCTAATGAATAACATCCACTCCACATGTCACAAGGTATGTGAAAATAGATACAAGTACATCAATATATAATACAATAGCCTATAGGATCTCCAAACACATGACACATAGATACAACAAATGAATAGAAGTCTTCAGATAAGAGGAAGAAAGATAATGGTACTTGTTATCTCCAAAATTTGCACCCTGAAATTTTTTCTATAAGTCCTAAAACTTGCAATGATTTTGGAGAAACATTGGAGCAACCAGAAGTTGTGGGAAACCTATGACATAGTTGAACATCTGGATTCTAGGCTAGTTCCTATATGATATATTTGATACCTTACTTGTACTAATGGAGACATGAAAAGCTTAGATGGAAAAGGGTAAAAAGAAATTTTTTGAACATGAAAAGCTTAAAAGATTAAAATAAGGTGATACACTAAGATTGATAACACAAAGAACTATTATGCCTAAGACACAAGGAAAGTTTTTGATAGATAATCACAAAAACCACTACTTGAAAATCTGCTAATTCATATCAATAATTTAAGAGAAGGTTTATGAACTTGAAAATATACGAAAGGAAACTAATCACAATTGAATACATCAATAAGGGAAACACAACTCAAAACCTATGAAACATCTATTAGATAAGGAAGATGTAAGATAAGACATAACTTAGAAAGGTTTATCAGTAAAACACAATTTGAATAACATCAATCACCTTGAAGCATACAACGAAATCTATCACTCCAAAAACTGGGTCCAACGAAATCTTTATTTCAATCAAAGGCCAAAAAAATAATACATCTGCATAATAGCTCAGAATAATAAAGAAAAAGGCCCTAAGGACAAAATCACATAATCCTCCTTCTTCTCTCAAAATCTAAACCCCTTCCTCAAAAATAAGAGTAGTATATAACAATAATATCAATTGCCTCAAAATAGGAAATCTGGGTCAAAATAATCAGTTAACTCCTTATCAAGAACCTCTAAAACCTCCAAAAATATGCTCCAAATATCTCAAACTGAGACTTTACCATCAATGCATAAGAAGAATCTAAGAAAGACTCCCAAACTACCATAAATCAATTCATAATGCACTCTCAACTCCTCAGTCTGAACTGGGCCTCTAAAAATATCAACTGATACTGCCCCTTAAAATTTGGCATTAAAAAATACCAACTCCTCCTTTAACTCACTTCTAATTTTCTTGACTTATTATTTTTCTTAATTGCATGAATGTTATTATTAAATAATTGATTTATAGAATATCAATTATAAAATAATAATTACAATTTTAAAAGTATGCAATTAAGAAAAATAAAAATAAAATAAAAGTCAAACTCAAGAATGAGTTTTCCCTTTGCATTATTATTAAATTGCGTTCAAAATTATTATTATCTTTTAGTTGATTATAAATTATCAACTAAAAAAATAACAATATTACAATATGTGCATGTGAATGCAATACAAATAAAATAACACATAGGCAATATGTATTATGACAAGTCCATTCATTATTTTAATAAATTAAAATATCAAACTTCCTTACCATGTAACGGACCCGAAATATCATTCAAATCGATTGAGGAATTGAAAGAAAATGAAATGTAAGTCTTATTTGCCATTTCAAATGCATGAAGCAAAAAAAATAAAAAAAGGTCAACAAGGTCACTTTGAAACCCTAGCCGTCTATAGCTTAGACCTTGCAATTTATGCTATTGGACATTATTTTTTGATGTATCATGCTGCTCTTAGATGCCTAGAGATCTTTCTTAAATTTATGGCATGAAAAAGTGGAGGTTTTTTGAGGAGCCGATTGGTGATTGCTATCATTTGAAGTCAAAATCTACTTTTTTATGTGGGTTTGTCATTGCTTGCTAGGTTTGGATGCCCTTTCTTGTTTTTGCTATAGCCGTCGATTCTGATAGTAGATTGATATTTTTATTTATTCTTTTTACCTGTTGGGTTCACATCATTTTGTTTATCTCTACTAGAAGTGGCGCCTGGAGATTCATGGCTCATGGTATGAAATATGGAGGCTCTTTTCCTAGATGCCAACTCTCCATTGATTCCTTTTGCTGTGTATGAAATTTTCATAAAGATACTTGCAAAAATAGCTCTTGTAAGTAGTGTCTTCTTGCTGCAAGTTGTTATATATCGATCTCTATTACTGGATCTTGCTGGGTTTGAATCTTAGATGCCATTATAACTTTAGATCTATGATTTTTCTTTGGAAATCATTCACTAAATTTTAATGAAGGTTTTTCATTGCTGAATGTTGTAGTAATAATTGTGAGTTCTTTTTGGCTCTTTGCTAGGTTCTCAGCATCCGAGTAATACCTCTCATAAATATGACTGAGTTATACATTTTCCTTTGCTGATATATTTCCATTAGTTTTTGTTTGAACTATACCTAATTTTGTCATTTGTTTTTTAGCTGAAAGATGCATCTAGATGACATATTTCATTTCAGAGGGTTTCTATTGTATGTGAGTTTTTTTTCAAGGCAAATGATTCTTGCTGAAAATTGTCATAAATCAGGCACCATATTTATCTTTTCATTTGGTTGCAAATTTGAGCATGTGAAATTCATTTCTGCTACACTTCTAAAGTTTTTGAGATAGTGATTCTAGTGCTGGTAAATATAATAACTTTATCTCTGCTATTGTTTTGTTGTAAGTGAATCTTGAACATCATTTTTCTATTAAAAAAATAAAATTATTATGCTTTTATTGATAGGTGAGTTACTTGAGTCTGTACCTTTCATGCCATAAGATTAGGATAACATGCTACTGGGAAATCACAATCTCCCTCATTGTTTGTCCCTCTTTTGCCTCTACAAATCCATCTTGTAAATTTTGTAATATAATCTTAGACACCCATTCTAATGCTGATATTCTTTAATCTTTGAACTTTTTATATTATTCTCTCTTGCCCCTCTTTGCTCATAGGCCCTCCATTTCTCATAGTGATCATACTTTCAATATTAGAATAAATCTGCAAATCAAGAGTTGTACTTTCTCATTGTTTATGTTTTCCATGTGACTAAACTTTCTAGTCACAGAGAAATAAGAAACATAAGAACTAGTTGAAACTTCTTTGAATTTGTACAATCACTTTGCTAAATGCCTTTAGTAATAGGCCATTTCTGATCATTTATTTGGGTGCCATGGTTTGATGTTTATGTTTGTCATCTCAAATTTTACAAACTCTTTTTCATAAACTCCATCTCTGCTTGTTTAGACATCTAGAGATTGTAACTCTTTTTCTAGAAGTTTTCATAATCTAGGCTGTATATTTTGATCTCTTTTATAAGTGAATTTGGCTTTTATTTGGGTCTTGACTATAGTAGTATTACTCCTTTACTCACCATTGTTGACTCCTTTTGTGATTGACTTTTCTTTTAGATGTCACCACTACATATATTGTAATTTTGAACTCCATTGTGGATGTTATACACTTCACTTCCAATGCTGTTGATTTGATTTTTCTTCTATCATTGCTATAACTCATATTTGTTGCAACATAAAACATATTTGTCACTGGCTGAAAATGGTTATTTTCTATAATAAATAACCCTACTTGTAGCTTTTCCATATGTGAAACAAAAGGTTTCAAGACTTAACAGTTTTTCCCTTTGATGTTTCATTTCATATTACTTGTAGGCATACCAATCCTACCTGCCATGCCTGTCCTATTTTTACCAATTTTTAATAAGTAAAAGGTTTCAAAACAAAAAATGAATTGTCCCTTTAATACTTTTATTTGTTATTATTTTTACTCTTTATCTGCTAATGCATGTCTATATTTTACTAAGATGAATAGCATGTAGGATGATGAAAGTGAGATGAAGTGAGCTATTAGCATTGCTTAGATCCATTGGATCTAACCCATTCTCTTTTGTGGACACAAGGATTGGAAGCACGAGAAGGGCGAGATCCAAAATAGCCAGAAGGTGGATGTAGATGGATGTCACTTCACAAGTCATTATAGGCAATGATTTGTGCTCATGACCTTTTTCTCCCTTTACTCTTCTTTTACGTTACTAATTTTAGTAGAGTATAGGTGTATATCAACACGTAGGGACTACTCTCATAGTCAAATGTGTGGGAGAAAATTTACTTTTAGTATTTATTTCCATCATGATTTGTTCCATCATACGAACATTGTATATTATTTCAATATGAATAAAATACTTTCCTTTAATGCATTTTTGAGAATTAATTGAAAGTAATAAGCATGTATGTTTTGCTCCATTTGAACATGTGTGAAAATTGAGCAAAAGTACCATTGTACCAATGAGCATCCAACAACTAGTAATGTAAGCGGGACCCAAATGGTAAGAAGACACTACCTCCTAATTGTATGGTCACCTAATCAAGCTCCCACTCCCACCATGTAGGAGAGATAATGTGCAATCCACACACAGATAATGAAATCATATAACATCCTGGGCAAGGAATCCTAATATCCAAATCTACCTTAAGGTACACAAACTAGTAAAGAAGAAAAGATAATCCAAATAGAATGAACACTCAATCCAATGCAAACATTGCAATCAAATCAACATGCATATACTAAGTAGAAATAAAAAGCCAAAATCTTGATGTATAGTCCCAAAAGATACCCACCTTAGGAAAAAAGCCACATTTCAATGAATAATAACCATCAAACAACAACTATCATCAATAAAAGTAAATCACCAACTATAAATATATCCAACAATAAGTACACCATTGACAAGTACATCACCAAAAAAGACACCACCAAAGGAAAATAAAAAATATATGGAGGAGAATTAGGCTACATATTAAGGAGTGTCATCACATGATCAAACTACTTGAGTTATCATGGACTGGTCTCTTACTAGACCTCGAACCCTCAAGTGTTGAGTTACCCTAGACTAGCCACTTTGGACCCCGACCCTCAACGTGACTCATGTGGATCTAGAATACCCTCTCATGAAGATGAGAAAAACTAGTCATACCTCTCACTAGGTATCATTCCATTCCCATCCTTAGCCTGTACAAGCACTTCAGGCATGGGTGAGGTACTTCACTAACTTATCTTTCAAATGTATCTCAACGAAATGGGCTAGACAAGATATTTTAATTACTATGTTATCACTTATTACACAACTTACAATAGGTTACCCTGGTACTAACCACTTTGGGTTCCAGACCTCTATTGCAAGCCACTCCCAAAGACATGTACATAGACAACCTCTCCTAAGCACATAAACTTGTTGACATTTAGTTAAGTTTTTATTAGTGACAACACTTATTTAGATTCTATATGGCTACCAAGCTCATTGAATAGTCTACAATGTTTTCCATGTAATTCAGTATCCACCAAGCACTACAGTTCATATCAAGCATTCTAGTGGTTACCAAGTGAATTTAGTCAGTGTGAAGTCTAACAGTTCAACCTAAGTAGTTCAGTGGTTACTAAGCTTTGCAATTTCTACCAAGTTAGCAGCATATGTCAAGAAAAGCCATTATTAACCAAGTTGTATGGAGATTAGTGTTTACTGAGTGTAGTCATGGTAAACAAGTAATTAAGCTTTTACCAAGTTACATAGTATCTATCGAGTCACCAGTGTATATCAAGTTCAAGATTACATTGGAGTGATTAGTATGGACCAATCTTCTACTTCTGTCAAGTGCATGACAATGCAAAGTAATGATAGTGGATGCCGAGTATTAGAAGTTCACCAAGTCAGTCTTTAGAACTTGAGTATCTACACATGGGCTGAATTTGTAATATTGATGTTAACTTGTATGATGGCCAACTTTGTAATTATGTAAATTGGATTGATATAAATGTAATTTATTATATCATATCCAAGTGTGAAAATGAGTGAATGTAATGTGAAAAGGAAGCATGCAAATGTAAATCAACATCAAAAAAAGTGTATTGTAAGACCATAGTAGCAAAGGAGCAATAGAGTCATATCTATCACATAGAGTTGATCAATACTTCAAGGAATCTCTATTAGCAATTCAGTTGTAAGTTAGAGATCTACTATTTCATCCTAACACATGAACCGACTTCAAATCCTTTAACAAGGTAGACTTAATAGTCTTTTCTCAAATCTCTTTACCGAGTGCATAATTCATTGTATTTTTGTAAAACCTCTAACAAGGTGGACCTAGTAGTCCTAATTGCTCCTAATAGGGAAAATCATTAGTAGTGATCAATGTAAGTCTTAATTAGACAACTTTATGCTGCAATATTGAAGTTTTGTGGGTATCATCCCCACCTTAGTTTTACTTTCTATTTGGAAGGTTTCTAGGTCACCAAATTATTGTGTTCAAGTGTTATGGATGTTTTATGTTTTCAATTTCTCATATATGTAGTTAGATCAGATTTGATTAACTAAATGGTGATTGGGTTATTGCAATTAAGATATGAATTTGATAAAAAAATTGACGTTATTGATTCACCTCTCCCCTCTTAGTAACCTAGCTAGTCTTGAATATCTCCAACAATTGGTATCTAAGCATTTTGGTTCTTAGGATAAAGTTTGACAACTTGAGCAAAGACCAAATGGTAATGAAGATATTCAAACTTGACAAAGCCATTGACAACAAAAAGCTAGATCTAGAGATGGCCATTTCCCAACTCAAGAAAGCAAAGGAGCATCTTTCCAATCTCTAAAAAGAAGGAAAGAACTTTCCAATTAGATGAATGATCATCAGTATATTGAAGAGAGAATTGAATATTTTTTCCCTTCAAGTAGCTCAGATGAAGAAAATGGTGTAATCAAAGAACTAGAAAAGAATGGTTCCCTACAAGAAGAGGTAAGGAAATTGAAAAGAGAATAAGAAATTTAGTCAATAACATTATGTGAAATTTTGGAACAGAGAAACAAGGCAAAAGAAGAATTGGATGGAAGGAACAATGAAATTAATAATCAATTCCTTGAACAAGAAGACCTTATTGATCAACTCTCCAATGCAAATGAAGAAATCATGAGCTTAAGATCTAAAAATGAAAGGTTAAGAAATGATCTAAACTCTAAAAGACAAATCAATGAAAGATTGAGGAATGATCTAAATTCTAAAATGCAACTCAATGAAAGGATAATGAAATCTCAAGTAGACATGGATCAACTAAATCAACTAAATGAGCAGAATCTCTATAGGCAAAAGGGTAAAGCAAGAATTGGATACAAAGAAAAAGGTGAATCCTCCAAAAAATGTGCCCAAAAGACTCAAAAATCTACTTGCAATCACCATGGTAATATAGGTCATACATCAAATAAATGTGTGAGTATTGGGAAAGCTAAATTAAATGGAAAATGTTACAATTGCAGTCAGCATGGTCATAGAGCTAATGAATGTAAAGAGAAACCAAAATTTGAGGGCAAGTGTCACAAATGCAAGAAACTAGGTCATAAGGCATCTGAATGTAGATCTAAGTCATTCAATCCAATAGAAAAAATTGTGAAAGCAATATTTGGTTGGGACTACAATACTTGGTATATATGTCATTACTATGGAGAATATAGACACATTGGTATGAACTATGTTAAACATCACATGAGAAGAAGAGATACCACCTTAAGATGTTTCACTTGTACCAAACTTGGTCATATAGCTAAAAATTACATGACAATAGGTAGAATTGAAGATAAAAAGAAAAAAAAAGTAGATAACATCAAGAATTAGATGAGACAACAATGGATTCCTAAATCTACTGAGCATGCTAGTTCAAGAAATTATGGTCATGTCACTCAAGAAATGGGTGACTCAACCATTTCCAATTAAGTTCTTAAGGAAGAATTGGAACTATGTTATCAAGATCACATCCTGATAGTTGCAATTGAAAGGAAGTAAAGATCTAACTCAATATTCAAGATACAAAAGGATCATCAAGTGAGATCGGTAATAGTTATCACCAAGTTGACTTCTTTATTGAGCAAGGTTGGGTCATAGACTTTACTGAGAAAAGTCAAGAATTGCATGGACATGTTTGGTTCTCGAGTTATGAAACCTTTACCAAGCAATCCAAATAGATAGCGCATGATAGGCTTTTTTGCATAATGTCAAGAACTATATCATCATAGCTACCATTGTACTAAGCATTAATGGCAAAGTCTTAACAAAAGGTAGAAAAATCAAATTCATTTTTTACCAAGAATTCTAAGTGTGAGAGCGATCAAGTGACTTTGAGCAAGATTTGTAGTTAAGTTCTTTGAAGTTTTTCATAGCTTATCATGTAGCCATGGAAACAACATCAAGAAATAGTAGCAAGGCAAGGAAATGGTCAAAGATGTTGTTCTGAGGAGTTGAATGGAAAGCACCTAATTTGAAACTTGTGTTGGCAATTGTGGAAACCCTTGACCTGAATGGAGGATTGTCACAGATCCCTCCCAAGGTACTTCTTAAGTGCATAATTCAAGAGATTAGAATCCTAGAAATTGATGATGCCCTAGATGAACTCCATGTTAATGGGATTCCTAGGCCTGAACATAAACATTTGGAAGACAAGATTTTGACTCACATTCCCCATCTACCTCAAAGCTTCCAAATAAAATGGATTAGATACATCCTAAGCTTAGTCCACAATGGCCAATTATAGCTTGAGAAACTAGTCATATTCACCAAGAAGATGATTCATCACATTACTGGTCTCCCCATGCTCACCAAGGCCAAAGTAACTAAAACCCTAGCCGCATGGGATGATAGAGGCATGAAAATTAGTAGTGTGACTGATGCAGAGTTGAAATTTAGTATCCATGTCATAGCCCACAAGATTTATAGTTCAACCCATCTCAATAGAATTTCATGTGAAGTAGTTGGCCTAGCCTACAAGGTTGTGAAGAATAATCTATCATATCTCCTTGGAGATTTGTTGTTGAAGCAATTCAACAAAGATATGGAAAGCATTAGAACCTCTAAGAAAAATCTTTGCAAACTCAGTTCATTGTTGACATGTTTATTTTTCTATGTACAAAAGTTTTTCCCTTCAAAAGGCATGGTAGTATGAGGAAAATATGTGCTAGTATTATATTAGATCAATGAATATATTTATGAAATGGGAGAAAATTTTGTTAGCATTATGGATAACTATTTTTAAGTCTTCAAGGAAAAGATGAAAAACAAATTTAGGATACCAAAGAAATTGGTTGAAGACTACAATAATGATGTTTGTTTCATGGTAGACAGTGACAGAATCTACATTTAGGTAGTGAGACCCAGAGTTGTATGGGTAAAACCTCTTCCCTATGAGGTTAACATTGATGAAATCAAAAATATCATCAAAGCCCTAGTGAATGAGTCAGTTGATCTAAAGGCACCATACTTTGGAACCTATGATGAGGCAATGGCAAGAATAGAGCTTGAGATCAAGCTTCCACAGGTGGTTAACAAAGGTAAGAGGAGGATAGCCAAATTGAAAACATCCAAACCTCTTATTTTTATTGAGGGAAAAGGAGAAGATCTTGAAGAAGTAGAGGATGAAGAGGAGTCAGAAGAGGAAGAAGAACCAGTGAAGAAGAAAGGCAAGGTGATCATCACCAAGCCACCTAAGCCATCCACTGTAGTGTTTACCAGAAGATCTAGGAAGAAGGCAGATAAAGAAGGTGGTGATGTTATCTTCAACTAAACTCCATCTACATTTCATAAAAGACTCAAGGTGGTGAGAGAAGGAGTAGGAGTGCATAACTTTAAAGCTCTCAAATATGAGACAAGGACTCTAACAGAGCAAAAAGAAGTTGAAGATTTGGTCATGGACAAGATGGGCCAATGGAAATACTCTCCAAACTAGCTAGCATCATAGATCCCTAGATTCTTGTTAGAAAATATCAAGGTAATATGGGAGAATACCAAACAAATTTTCAAAGACATTTTTGCAAAAACTTTAAGATAGCTAGCACCCACCTTAATAGATGCAAAAGTAAATAAGGCATTAAAAGAAAATGAGAACAAAATGGCTCTTAAGTTCAATATTTGTTTAGTTCTAATGAAGAATTTAGAGTATGGCATGAGGAATGCCACAAAAACATGGAGACATGTGTTTCATCTTCACAAACAAAGTGAGTATCTAGTCGAGATCAAAGATGATGATGATGATAATGACAAGGATGAAGATAATGATGAAGACTCCACTTAATTTATCATAGTTGATTACTAAGAGCTAATGAAGGATAATGAAGAAGAGAAAGAGGAAGAAGTGACAGAGGAAGCCAAGAAAGATGATGAGGAGATTGACCTAGTCAAGATAGCTATGACTGTCATTTTCTCACTTCCTCACTCTCCAACTAAACTTGTAACATCATTAAGCTTGGAGATAGATTTAGCAAGTCTGATTCTGACAACTACTGACACATCAAATGTCCAATCACTCTTTGCTACCTCACATCTCAACACATCACTAATAGAAGTGTCTACCACTTCAACTACTGAGCTAAAGCATCCTTTAACCACCAAGTCAGCATCAACATCAATGGATACAATATGTTCTAACATTTTGTGCTCTTCTATAGTAAGTACAATTTTGGACTCTATAGTTTTGGCTACTATAGTTTTGGATTCAATAACCATACCAATTAGTGTTCCATCTATTGGTACTCTACAAATTTTCATTGCTAGTCCTACTATCTCTACTATTGTTTCTATATTGGATTCAAAGGCACTACGTATAAGGACAATTGAACCTAAGATTCAACCAAGTACATGATTTTTGAGTAAAGGAAAGGAGAAAGAAGAGGATCTAGATTTAGATGAGGAGATTGAAATTCCCAAATGGGACATAGTTGGTGAAATCCTCCAAAAGAAGGAAAAACAACAAAAAATTAGAGAGGAGAGAGATAGAGAGTATAAAATTATAGATGATGCCAAGAACATTTTGACTGAGGCTATAGGTGTTGAAGTTGATATTTCTCAACACATTTTGTTAAAACTAGAAGAGATAATTAGTAAGTTTAATGAGGATACCAATGGTCAAGAAAAATTTGGTCTAAAAAGCAAAGAAGAAATTTGATAATAAAGTGCTTGAGCACATTGCTTAGTAAATAGCTATCCAACAAGTGGAGCTTTCTCAATTCTGACCAATCTTGAAACATATTGCACAAATGTAACATCACTTTTTGGAAAGCTGTGTGATGTTACTGAGTTCACAAAGAAAATAAAGAGCAGACTGACAAAGGTTGATCAAGATTTAAAGGTTAGTGCATAGCAGTTGCAACTTGACCCAAGTTCAAGCTCTACACATTATATTAAGGTCATATTCTTGTTAGATATGTAGGTAGATTTTTTGAAAGAGGAAGGAAGGATTCAGTCTACACTGATAGATATTCAAAATATGATCCTTCCCATCATGGATACAATGCAGAAGCATATTTTCTATTCAAAACATTGATCCATGACAATAACTTGTCCATTGTAGATCACATGATCTAACTATCTGTAGAAGTTCAAGTAGCTCTACATACGTGCAAAGTTTTGCAAGAGAACTAGGATAAGAACTTAACACTCATTATTAAGATAGATTCTAATTTTCTTTCACATTCTAGTGTCTCTATGTAAATAAGTTGTGAATAAATCTTTGGCATTACTATTAAAAAGGGGGAGAAATACTTGTTATACTATGGGGAGAGACACTCAATATGCTATATATTGGTGAAACACTTGTTATGCTATGTATATTATATGGGGGAGAATCATGCAAAGGGAGAAAGTGTATATAACATAGATTTTATGGATATAGTATACTATATATACTTACAAAGAATTTTTTTGAAAAATCTCAAAAATACTATACCATATCGAGCTAGTATTACATTGTGATGTATATAAGTTTTGGCTTATAAGTGTTTTTTTCTCTAATGAAAAAGGGGAGATTATTGAAATTAAATCAATTTTTTCATTAGTGACAAAACTTATTCAAATTTTCTATGGCTACTAAGCTCATTGAATAGTCTATAGTGTTTGCCATGTAATTTAGTAGCCATCAAGCACTATAGTTCATATCAAGCATTCCAATGGTTACCAAGTGAATTCAGTTAGTGTGAAGTCTAAAAGTTCAACCCAAGTAGTTTAGTGGTTATCAAGATTTTTAATTTCTATTGAGCTAGCAATATATGTCAAGTGAAGATAGTGGTAACCAAGCTATATGGAGATTAGTGTTTACTAAGTACAGTCATGGTAAACAAGTAATTTAGCTTGTACTGAGTTACATATTATCTATCAAGTCACGAGTGTATACTAAGTTTGAGATTACATTGAAGTGATTAGTATGGACCAAACTTCTACTTCTATCAAGTGCATGATGATGTTGAGTAATGACAGTGGACACTGAGTATCAAAACTTCACCAAGTCAGTCTTTAGAATTTGAGTATCTACATATGGGCTAACTTTGTAATATTGGTGTTAACATGTATGATGGCCAACTTTGTAATTATGTAATTTGGATTGATATATATGTAATGTATTGTATCATATCCAAGTGTGAGAATGAGCGAATGTAATGTGAAAAGGAAGCATGCGAATGTGAATCAGCAATAGACAAAGTGTATTGTAAGGCCATTTTAGCAGAGGAGTAGTAGAGTCATATATATCACATAGAGGTGATCAATACTTCAAGGAATTTCTATCAATAATTCAATTGTAAATCAGAGATCTAGTATTTCATCCTAATAGATGACCCAACTTCAAATCCTTTAACAAGGAAAACTTAACAGTCTTTTCTCGAATCTCTTTATTGAGTGCATACTTCATTATATGTTTGTAAAACGTCTAACAAGGTCGACCAATAGTCCTAATTGTTCCTAACGAGGGAGATCATCAGAAGTGATCAATGCAAACCTTAACTAGCCAACTTTAGCTACAATATTGAGGTTTTATGGGTATCATCCCCACCCTAGTTTTACTTTCTATTTGGAAGGTTTCTGGGTCACCAAATTATTGTGTTCAAGTGTTATGGATGTTTTATGTTTTCAGTTTCTCATATATGCAGTTAGATCATATTTGATTAACTAAATGTTAATTGGGTTATTGCAATTAAGATTTTAATTTGATAAAGTTTTTAAGGTTACTAATTCACCTCTCCCCTCTCAATAACCTAGCTAGTCTTGAATATTTCCAACAAAACCATATTTGTGTTCCATACCACAACACCCATAATGATCGAGCTCAATTCCTTAATAGGCAACCGAAAAAATAAAATTGATTTTGAAAACCTAGTTCAATAACATAAAGCTCATTAAACATAAATCTCAACTCAAACCATAAAGTTCATCATGACATGTAGTCAAATAATCATAAAAGAAATCTCAAAAAAGCACCTCTAGTGCACATCCTAACAACCAACTAAACAACCAACAAAGAAAAACCATCATGGAAAGAAACATCACAAGACAATAAATAGAATATTACAAAATGCAAGTTTTCAGCCACATGATTTAATTCCATCGATTTCTCTTGTTTAGTTTACGTCATAAGGATGCGTTTAGAAGAAAAATAAGAATATACATATAAATTGTTATGGTAATAGACTTATTTGTATCAATAAGTATTTAAATATCCAATCTCTTTGCATATAAAATATCATGCAATATTATTATGTTTCTTAAAATTTAAATAATCTTAATAAATGATTTAATTAATAACAAAAATGTATATTATTAGATTAAATATTAATATCAATTTTATTTATAAAATATTATTTTGATTTCTATTTAAGTCTAATATTAACATTTAATTTTTCTTTAATTCATAATGCAATTAGAGAAAAAATTATAAATTTAATTTAATTATTTATAATTTCTCTCATAAAGTCAAATAGTTAATAACTAAATGATTACAAAGTGAACTCTACCACAACTTCTCTTGAAATATAATAAAATTATAAATATTTATTTATTAACTTCCCTCTTGCATTAATAAATATTAAATTATTTATATGCCACTAAGAGTTTAACTAAACTTTAAAAATACTAGTACAAACATTCACTTTAACTAAAGGAATAGTATTTATTTAATTTTTTTAAAATAAATAAATTTGAAAATCAAAATAAAAGTATATATGCAATTAGTATTTTTGAATGTCTTTGATCTCTCAAATCATGCAACCATATTATACTTAGTTTTCTATTTTCAGCATATTTGTTTTCACATGAATGTAACCATACTATACTTAGCTTTCTATTTTTAGCATATTTGTTTCAACATACATGCATACATTTAGTTACAATGCGCTTTCTTCTCAATTCATCTTTTTCTTTCCAAATAAATATTGTAATCAAATTATTTTAGATGTAAGAAGAATATTCATCTATATTTAGGCACTTCATGATAATCACATAGTTCTAATGACAAATTTAAAGTTGAGACTCTAATTTATTATTTTCTTCCAAATTTTCAGAATCAAATATTCCCTATATTATCTAAATGGATTTAAAATAATATAGTCATAATAATTTTCTATAGTTTCTATATAATTTTCCTCAATCAAGTTTTCTTGATTAATAAGTTTTCCTTTTCAAAATCTACAACATAATTCCTTATTTAACAGTCACTACAATAAATTAATAAGCAATATACAAACACCCAAGGAGACACAAAGTAGATAGATCTTTCAGTAAAATTCTATAATGAGTTTTGAAACTCTACCTCAAAACCATAGCTAAAATATGAGATAATTTGCCAATGCATGCAAATCCAAACCCTATGAAATTTTCAACAATTCTTTCGATCCAATTCTGAATTTTGCTCCCCAAAACCTATGTGTGTAGAACTAAGTTCGAATCTCTTAATAAAGAGTTTAACTCTACCTACAGTTTCTATTTTTGAACATGCAAAGAATTCTCGTTAAAACAAACTTTTATTATTTAATCATTTCATGCACACTTAAATAACTTTTTAGTTAAAATATTATTTTATATTTTATTTTCTTCCAATTTATTAATTAGTTCAAGCACTAATTAAAACATATTTTATTATTTAAAATAATAATAATAATCAAAGGTCATTGTTTAAATGCAACTCTAATTTAATTATTATTAATCATACAATTATAATAAAGAAATATTAAATCTTTAATATTATAATATTTTAACTCTCATTTTGTCCAACTTCTTAAATTAGACTTTTAAATTTAATCTTTTAAACTAAATTACATATTTAATTAATTTATAAATAATTAAATATCAACATGTTCTAATTTCTCTTTAATTAATTTTTAAAATTTAGACTTCTAAATTAAAGCATATATTTAATTGGTTTTTTTAACAATTAAATATTCTGATACTTTAATATTTTTTATATCAAATAATATTTAATAATTCTCAATATTATATGATTAATTGAAATATTATAATTAAATGATTTACCAATAAATCACATAGCCAAATTCGCATAAAAGCAACCTTACCAAAGCATACCAAAACATAAAATCAAACAACATAGAGAAAGATAAACTTGTGGGCTTTAAAAAGGTTGAAAAGTTAGTTATGAGTCCTCCTTGCAAGACAAGTATTTACGCTATCGTTGGGATTGGACCTAAACATTATCTCCCCATTCTTACCATTGAGTTATTGTGATAGAACACGCTCATCCTAGTAATTAAGGGAAGTCGATGCCCAGTACCTGCAATCTTGCATACAATTTGAACATGTACATATGCATATATATCTAAACTAAATAGGTAATGATGGGGAGTGGTATATCATGTAGATCCTAATTAGTAGGTGACTATGACTCCCTTCTTTAACCATATCAGACACGTTAGACATAAAAGTAAAACAAACACGCACACCATACACATGCAAGTATGGGATAAGTACTATAGTAAATCTTGGGTATAAATCATCACATATTTAAACAGAAAAAATCATCATTTGACATCATGCTAAAAGTAACCACATTTACTAACTAAGAACCATTAAAGCCTTATTAATGCACTAGTAATCATAATCAACAATCAACATGTGAAATATAATAAACTAAGTAATTCTTTATTGATATACATGTAATCCAAGTCATGAAATAATCTCATAATTATAAATCCAAGATCCTTGAAACCAACACATGCATGAAATAAATATAATAGAAAAATAAACTATGGGTGGGGCATTACATTTTTAGTTGTTGAGCTCTATGTCTTGGGTTTCAAACTCTAAAGTTTCTTAAAGCCACATATCAATTTTCTATGGGGTTTGAAGCACCACTATTTCTCTGTGAATAAATTTTTCATAAATAACATTTTTTTTTTGCAGGATTTCCCCATGTACCATGCCATTTTTTGCATTAGGATGGATATTTTTTAGAGTAGTGGTTTTTTTTACTTGAGCTCTATTTCTAGGGTTCTAGACTCTAAAGTTTCTTACAACTATTTTTCCTAGGGCTTGAAGCTCTAATATTTTGATGTGAATGAATGTTTCATAAATAAGGTACCTTTTTTTGCTGTTGTGTATTCCTTCATGCTTATATTTTATGCTTTTGCACTATTGAATGTCTCTTTTCCTACTTTTTTTTTTACACCATGTGTCCCCATCTTACAATTTTTTTATTTTTATTTTTAAAATACACTACAAGTAATCAAACATTCCTTAGATTATTATGCCTCACATTGCATTGGAGATTACAATCTCTATTTATCTATGGTTGTTTGATTGTATAGGAGTAATTATCAGATTTACTATATTGGTTGATTATGCAGATCAATGGTTTTGAATCCCATAAACTACCATATCAGGATCCTAATTAGGAAATGGGAACAACTTATAGTGTTTTCTCTATCTTAAGATTATGCTATGGTTTGGTTTAAAAACACACATTGCTTGAATGTTCAATATTGTATCATTATAGTCATTTGGGATGACCTTCTTTATGTGAAGAGATGACACATATATCCATTGTAGCTTGTTCCTATTTTTCTATCACAATGCATGGAATTGTTGCAATACAATTGTGACCTAAGATGAATTGCATAGGCTTATGTTAAGAAATAATTCCTATTCGAGAATACTTTGAAGGACATTGTCAAGTTATACAACATGTATAGTGGCAACACATATGTGGTAGGAATTATCCCTTAGTCAACAATGAAGGAAAACAAAGGGATGAGAATCATATTGAAAGAATTTTTGCATGATATAGTAGATACTGAGGAGAACATAATGGATTCTATATTTGATATGCATTGGTCAAGACTGCCATTGTACTTTCATGATGATTTAGAGAATATTTTAATTGTAATTGCATGGTTATTATATAATTTGAGTCATTTGTAGTCCTTAGGTGTAGAATGCACATCTGACATATATAGGAGGGAAGATCATTGATGGGAAGCAATTAGCAGGGGCAATGATGAATATTGGTTCTAGGTGTTTCTAAGAATCGTTCATATTATTTAGATCTATACACTTGGATGGAGGGTCATTTTTGTAGAATTCATTACCAATTGTAGTCTATATATTTACATAATATTATATGGATTTTTTGGTGCCTTCTTTTGTCTGATGTTTTTTCAAATGAACTCTTTGAATCCTTGAATCTCTCTCTCTCTCTGTTTTTTTTCAAAATCTAGATGGTGTAGCTATGTAGCTGACAATCAACACTTCCATTCACTTTCAATTTTAATGCTTACCATGAAGTGCCATTGTCATTAAAAATGGTTCTAGAATTACTATGTTCCCATTTCTGGGCAATTTATAATTTGTTCCCCTAACATACTAGCTCCATCTTAGTTTTGTAAGAGCATTATATCATAAATCTAGATTTACCAACAAAGATGGCTTTTGTTACAATATTCAACTTGACAATAGTAAGAAAAAAATTCAAAAATAAATCAAATCTTAATTGCATGTTACGTGATATCTAGTTTGAGGATTCTATGTGGTGTTGATACTACTACTTAAATCATTTTGATTTAATTAGTTAAGTTATTATTCTTTAGTACTTAAGCTTTCTCTTAGGTGCATTAATAATTAATCCTTATATTAATTATTAATGTGCAACCTAGCTTTCTTAGGCTCTATAGTTTCATTCACCTTTAAGGTTGAATGCTTGTATTTTCTTTTTCATTATCTTGGAATACATTTTGCTCTCACACCATTGAGATTTTCAAGCTACACTTTTTCCTTCTTTGGTTTCTCATCAACAATAGGCTATTTGCATGGAGTTGTTCTTGGTGAACTATGAAGTTGATTTTCACAACTTCTACATGGTATTAGAGAACCTATTGCTGCCTAGTTTGGAGATCTTGAAGCCACAATTTGAAGACACAAACCCTAGCTTTTTTGAGGGTTTTTTCTTCAATTTGGTGGAGGCTCCTTTTTTGGTGGACTTTGGGCAAAAATTAATGATGCCATTATGCTTAGAAGGCCTAGTATAGTCAAAATTCATATAAGATTAGTAAATTTTGACCACAATAGCCTCTAAAATTGTTTTGGCCTCTCGAGGGCCATATTGATTGCAAAAATTGAAAAAAACAAAACAAAAAAATATATATATATTTATTTTGGGCACTCCTCCTGGCAGCCACCTATGTGACAACCCACTATCACTGGTGCACCACCCATACCCAACTTGCACCCTATTGTAGTTGGCACATCACCAGTAGCTTGACCTGTGCCTAGTCACTACTAGTGGCTTGCCCTCCTATAGCTACAACATCGCCTAAAGACCATTATTGCTAGGACATCCCTGCCCAACAATTGTTGCCATTGACAACCTACCACCTATAGAAAAATAGCAGAGTGATGTCATTTTCCAATGGGGTGATGTTAGTATTTTAACCACTGACATCAAAATTCTGACTACTAACAACATCATTCCAATAGTGACATTATTATTCTAGCTAAAAAAATTTTTTAGGTTGTGGACTTCATTTTTTGGCTAGTTGACATCATTTTCTACCATGCTGATGTCATTTTCTAGTGACCAATTTTTTTTTGGCAAATAGCCATTTGATGGCCATATAGCCATCAATTTTTTTCTAGTGCTTGTAATTTTCCAAAGAGCTTATTCTTTGGAGGAGTAGTTTGTTTTTTGGCCATAACTTGAGCATACAGAGGTCTTTTTTTCGATCTAAAAGAAGTGTTGAAAAGATGATTATGAGCCAAAGATGATGATGTAGGTTTCATTTTCTTAAAAGGCTATTTGAGATCCTTCTTTTGACATTGATGTAGAGGTTTCAGTTTCCTCCCTCTCTGCATCTAGTTTCCAAGCTTTCTTCTCAATTTTTTTTCTTTCCTTAGTTGGATCTTTGGTTTACAAGGGATAGATTTATACATTGCGGGGGGTGCATTTTCATTTTTTTCATTTAAATTCAAAAATGACCCTTCTACTTCCATCTTCTTCTCTTAATGGTGGACTCTTCTACCACTTGCCTTACACCTCACAACTGCCATACTTGGAAAGGACAAATGACCATATTGCTTATGGAAAAGGAGTTATGGTCATGCCTCAATGTGGCTCCTATAGTTCTACAAAGGCCTTATGAGGTTCTTATGTAGTAAAATAAGATGGATGAGGCAATGGGCCTCATTGCAATAAATATTTCAGATGGGTTACTATTTCACTTGGATGGTTTGGCTACACCGAGGGCTATGTGGGACAAGTTTTCCACCTTATTTGGCATAATGAATTAGTTCAAGGTTCTATAGGTAGATATAGAGTTCACCTCCTTAGTTCCTCAATCATTCACTAGCATTGAGGACTTCTTGATGAAATTCAAGTCTCTTTGATCTATTTTATAGGTTTTTGGAAAGACAAAGTTAGATGATGATTGTATCTTTCTGATACTCTCAAAGCTTTGAGGTCCTTATCAGATTTTCACTTCTACCTTTTGCTCCACTATGGATGCACTACATGCATGACATGTTATGCCCTCTTTTGAGACATTCTATGAAAGGTTAATTTGTTACTAGTCCAAGCTCAGTTAGATGGATTCACAAGTACAAGTTCATAGTCACAGACATTGCTTGCCAATTCACATCAAGATACATAGAAGTAGAAGCTGAAGCTGATATTAGATTCCTCTTCTCAACATTATATTGGTTCATAATCTTCTTCAAAGAAGGAGAAAAAGAAGACTAAGACCACTACCTATTCCTATTGTCAGAAGGGACCTCATGACGAGCCACATTATTTTTAGAAGAGATTTGATGGCTATGAGCAATAGATTGCAGATTTGTAAGCTATTCTTTAGAAGAGCACTATTTCTTATCCATCCTCTTCTACCTCATATGGGTTTACTTTTGAGTCTTTTTCCACATCTACACTAGATTTTGGATAGGTTCATGCATTATGAGCATCCATTGCATCCCCTTCTCAAGTCCCTTGAATATTAGATTTAGGTGCTTCTCACCATATGGCATCTTCTCTACCATTGAAGCTTCTGCCATTCCTCACATTATCATGGAGAATAACAGTACCCTAATAGTCTGCAAGAAAGGTTCAATTGGCATTCAACATGCCACATTCAATGATGTAACGTATGTTCCATCTTTGTCTGCAAACCTTCTCTCGATTTATCAGATTACACATAGTGAATCAAGGAAGATAGTTAATTTCACTACAAATTTAGTCTTCATTTAGTATATTTCAACATGAAGCCTTATTTCTATAGGGATACTTAATCATACCACCCATTTCTATACCTTCTTACATTTTGGTCCACAATCTCCATTGTCAGAGCATAACTCTTCTCTTTTACGAGAGCATCATGTGGTGCAGTCAAGACACTTGAACCTTTGTATTGTTCCCAATATCACTATTTTGACTACCGCACCACATCCAGTTGAGGTCTTTTCTCTTTAGTGAGATTCATCTTCAAATTTTCCTGACCCTCCAACTCTTTTCATCAAGCCTCCAAGTGCACCTATTGAGGATACTACAAAGGATATTCATCTCCTCTTTCATGACAGTGTCAACACACCTACATTGGGGATTCCCTTTTAGGATCCTCATTTATGGGTTTCCTTATTTTGTGTCCTTGTTTCTCCCACATTGGAGTTGTATTAGTTTTGATCATTTCTACATGGGCTCCATCATTCTAGGGGGGCTTTGGTGTCTCTTCTCTCTCTCATTGTGGGGCAGGGTGGGGGGGGGGGGGGGGGGGGGGGTGGGGGGGTTTAGAGTAATATTTTATTTTCCTACTACTTAAATAATTTTTATTTAATTAGTTAAGTTATTACTCTTTAGTGTTTAAGCTTTTTGTTAGGTGCATTAATAATTAATCCTTATTTTTTTTATTAATTTGCAACCTAGCTTTCTTAGGATTTAGGCTTTTGTTTACCTTTAAGGTTGAACACGTATTTTATTTTTCATTATCTTGGAATACATTTTTCTCTCACACCATTGAGATTTCCAAGCTATGCTTTTTCCTTCTCTAGTTTCCCTTTAGCAACAGGTTATTTCAATGCAAGTGTTCTTGGTGAATTGTGAAGTTGGTTTTCACAACTTTTACAAATACAATGTCTCTCTTCTTTTTTGGAGGGGGAGATTTCCTCTATTGTACCTGAAATATATAAGAATGTTGTTTCCTTATAGATATTTTTATTTTTGATACTAATGATTATTGTCTATTAATAATAAAATTAATTACTTTATATCTTATTATTTATTAAGAAACTCTCATCTCAATAAGGCCCAAAAGAAAACTTCTCGTTCTTCTCCACCAAAGTGAAACATAATGTTCAATGTGAACTACACTCCTAGTTTCCATTTATTTTAGTTGATTTTTTTTTATTGTTTATCTCAACATCATGCCATTCCATTGTGCACTTTGATGCGAGTGATAGTCACCTCCATCCATGTACCATGTGATCTATGTCCCTAGTATTCAATAGTTGTGGATCTCCTAAGTCTTATATAGAGTCAATCCTTGACTGGTGATTATCATTGAAAATAATATAAATACATATATACACACACATATGTACACACACACACACACACACACACACACACACACACACACACACACACACACACACACACACACACACACATTTATACACATACATATACACACACACACACACACACACATACATATATATGCATATATACACATACATAAATATACCCCCAAATAGAGAATTCTAATACCCTAACAAAAATAAAGAGAAAATAGAGTTGGATAGATATACATGCAAATAAAGGCAAGAGCCTACAATGCATCAGTAAATTGTGAGCCCCTCATCAGGGAGGTATTGGATTCAAATATACTCAAGATTAACACATAATAATAATTAATTTAATAATAATAAAATGAATAATAAATAATCTAGGCTTTGGATGATTACCTATATATATAGACACATATGCCAATAAGAAAAACCTTAAACAATTAATAACTTACATAAACATTAAAATAGAATGTCCCTCCCCTTTCAAAATTTTTGAACATAATAAGAACTTGTAGGATGCAAAGTGAGATTACACATGCAAACATGTACTAAAAGGAGATACTTGATTGTTTTGATACGAGGCTTATTTTATTTACTACTCATCCATTAGATACTATACTTCTTCCTCTTAATCTCATTTGTTCACCCTCCTTTTTCCTATCCTCCATTAGATAGAAATTCTTTATCTATCTATATATATTACATTCATTTCCCATGGTAGTGGTTGTGTAGCCATGAAAATAGATTACATAAAAATGAACACTTTTTTTTTAAAATGAAGTGTAAAAATCCCTCTTGGTATGCCTTCTATTTTGGTGTCTACTTAGCCAGTGCCCATTTACTAATACCCATCTCATTGTGAATTCATCATGTTACATGTTTCTCTATAATTAGTTAGTCCATTTAATTGGTTATAATGATCTACTCATAACTATTCAAATATTCATCCTCAACCTCTAATCAAACTATCCTATAATTTAAGAAAATAAAAAATGTCTAAAAGTGGTCCAACCAAATTAAACCAAACCTAACTCATGTATACATCCATGAAATATAATTTAGCAACAAGAAATCCATTAATTTGGATCTTAAATTTGTTGAAAATTGGCTATATGTAATGATGTTATTGTTGTCATTAATGCAAACACATGATGTACATACTTGTAGTAAACCTCAGATATAAAGATACATAGCTTTTAATACTCAAAAAATTGTCTAAGTATGAAATTGGTTTATAGCAATACATTGTTTTATATGTAAATTTTTTTTGATGTCATATTATGACTAGTAATATTATATGGACATAGTATACATGTTGATGATGATGTGTATAACCTCAGACATCAATATAGATAGTAGAGAAAAGGATATTCATTATTTTCTAGTGAAACATAACAAAGAAATTATAGGTAAATAAATAATTTTGTTTACAAAATAATTACTTGACCGATTAGGGCTGACATTTTAGATGTTTTTGAAATAAAAAGAGACCAAAATAGGGGTGTCAACCCATACAAATGGAAAGATGGTAACTAGCACATTACCAACAAAAACTACGAAGAAACATAAAACTACGTAAGCATCACAACCTTATGTCTACAACTAACTAGCATAAACTAAGAAAAACTAAAATAAAATAATAATCTATAGAAACTAACCAACTACATAAGTTCATCAAAATAAATGTTGGCATAACAAGCCAACCCAAGTCTTAGTTACATTTTTATACCAAAAAAACTAGAACTAGCAATAAACCATAAAAAAGTCTTGGATCCAAGGATCTCATGAAACTTAAAAACTCAATTTTCTTTTTTCTCCTTCCCCTTCATAGCCAACAGGATTTGGGCTCAGTCATTAGCAAGGAACTTGAAGAGTAGCTTATGGTCCTCCATATCCATACCAGTATCCTCCTTTTGCTATACTAACAACTGGAGGGTGGTGGCGTGGGCAACTTTGAGGGTAAATTTGGAGAAAGTAAAGAACCCTTCCTCCAAAGCTTTAATCCTCTTATCCAATTTGGCATAACACTCTACTAGCTCATTAGTCCCATCCTTGGTCTCCACTTCCACCTTTATTGCTTCCTCCTTAGCTTTCTGCACCTAGATATCATCCTGCAAAACCCTTGGGTTAGTGGAAACCTTAGAATTGACATTCCACATGTTTACTCTAAGTTGGTAAAGTATATTGTGGTCTTAGCTAACCTAGCAAAAATTTGTGAAAAAATATTGTATTTATGAAAATGACATCTTGGGAGATTAAGTACACTTTTGAAGAAAGAAAGAAGATTGCGTGTTGTAAGTGTAACAACTTTGGACACATAGCCCAAAATTGTCAAGCACCTATTGATCAGCAAAATCCTAGAAGTAGAACCCCAATATGTTAGTTATATAACAACTTCAAACATAAAAAAAAGCACTACAAAATGGACAAAAGCAATAATGGAAGGAACTTTAAAAATACTAGAAGAAATCATGAAAGTAGCTCCAAAGCTAAGAAAGAAAATGAAGAACAAACAAACATAGTTAGTGAACTTCAAGAAGGACTTAATGAGGCATTTATAAAGGTATTAGATATTTTAGAGGAAAAGTTAGATGATTCTAAGATAGGAAAATTGAAGTCAGCAATCGAGTTTGATCCAAGAAAATTGAATTAAGCTTGTTTATAGCACCAAAATTGGAAACTTCATTCAAAGATCAAGCTATGAGTAGAAAAGTTGAGAGATGTATTGTAATGAGTTTGGATTACAGTTAAGCTCACTTGCAATTTTGAGCTTATTGAATAAAGTTAGGAAGAAGATAAGAACTACTATTATAACAAAGAAAATTTACTTTGTGATAGGAGATGAAATCTATGTTTCTATAGAAAAATTTGTGGAGCAAAGTTTTGAGGAGCATTGTCATGATGAAAGAAATCTATGGTGAACCTCAGATAGCATTAGAAGATTGGATAGATGATCTTGAGCAGATATTTATATTCAAACCCAAATAAATAACTCTTTTGATTCGGTGAAGTACATAATTAATACAAGTTCTAGCTGAATAAATAAAGTACAAACTTTATTATTTCTACATTGCAATCATCTTAGAAGCTTAGAGCACCCAAAAGCAATTTGGCAATTTGATTTTGAGCAAAATTCTACTTCAAAAAAGGAATTTTATTATTTTCCACACATAAATTCTTTGATAAATTTTTATTCAGTGGAATAATGGATATATTAGTTGTTTAGAATGTTGAGAGTATTGAGAGATCCAAAATAAAGGTTGTTCCTATGAAATCCCCAGAGGAAAACCCTAATTTGGCCTGATCAATTACTCCAGACAACGTAGTTTTCTTGGAAGATGTAGAAGCTACCTATGTAGTAAGTTTGAAACCATTGGAAGTGAGTTTATGAACAAAGATATGGAAATTTTTTTCAATCATGTTATGACTATTAAGCTCGAATATGAAAATCTGAAAGACTTAGACTTAGTCAAATTTTATTTTTACAACAAACTTAATAATGGAGAGTGGACTCAAATCATATTAAGTGGCTTTCATAATGGAAAGATTTGGATGGGAGACAATGTAGTTGACATCTCTGCTAACCTTATTCATGAGGTCACTATTATTAGTAAACAAGACAATGTATCTATTGGTGAGAAACTAGTTAAGAAAAAGGTTCAAAGTTACACTAAAGTAGTTTACAATGGTAAAGCAATGGTGATCAACACCATCAAACAACATGATGTGAGATTATTGAGAAAAATCATTGAAAATTCTATTTGTGCAAGTTATAAAAGTGATGAGTTGTTAGTAGGCTTCATATATGTAGCTTATAAATGTGTGTTGAGAAAGAACAAGTGAATTTAAGTGAGATTATGAGAGTACAACTTCTCAAGAATCTGGAAAAACTTAAGAGAAATAAGAATGGTGTATTTAGATTATAGTCTTTGATTAATCATATTTTCTTTCATGTACTTAAGATATTTCCATTTTTATCAGTGATTGATACTATGAGCAGTGAAAGATGCACTCTGGACAAGATAATAGATGTGTGCAGACGACATCTTGTAGAGAAAATCTTGGACAACAAAAAATTGATTATGAGGATATTTCAAAATGAAATGAAATAGAGATACAAAATTTCCCTTGTAATTGTTGACAGATTTAAGAATGATATAAGTTTTATGGTGGACACTAACCTAACCTATATTGTAGTAAAACCTTAGGAAACATTTCTTAATACCCTAGGTTATGAATTGAGTGATGATATAGCTATTAGTTATATTGATTTAATATTGAAATCCAATAGAGATCAAGCATCATATAGATTTGGAATGTATGAGGAGATAACCCAGGCAGCCTACTAGGAATCATTCGAAAAGACATCTCATAATAAGATTACATCTATAATGAAGAAAACACTATTTGAGGCCGGTATGTCAAAAGATGAATCACAAGCAGTTAGACAGGATTGAAACAAACTAGTGAACAAGGTGTAATGTATGTGAAACCTCTGTCAGTTGGCCAAGCATCTAGTGTATCCATTATAGAAACTCCTATAGAATATACTATTCCATATGCTGCTATATCAGCTGAGCAACCAAGTGAACCTAAGAGGAAGTCTAAAAGGTTAGTAGAGACTCACAAGTCTAAAAGAGTTAAGTAGTAAGTTACTAGACCTAAGAAAAGAAAGAAAACGTTATTAACAATTGAGGACTCTAGTGATGAAGAAGAAAAAGAGGAACAAGAAGAAAGAAAACCAAAGAAAGTCATTGTTTCCAAGTAGTTAGTAGGTAAAGCAAGGCAACCATCGAAACCCAAGATAGAGAAAATCAACACAACCATTGTCAATGAAGGAAACTTTATGCAGATGACCATGTTCTATGGTTTATATAATGACATTGAGAAGGAATAAATAGATATCTCTACTAGGAGATATATGATTTTTAATAACTTGAAACTTGAGAGTATTAAAGGAATGATGAATCAAAAGGTCTATGATAGACTTGTAAATAAAAAGGAACTAGTTCATGAAGAAGACATGGAACTTCAAAAGTCAATGCTAAGAACTATGTGCAAGATAAATGATGAAGATAAAATTAAGAAATTGATGAAGAAATTAGCATCTTACTTGCAAAGTAAGTTGGGGCCATTTTTGTTGATGGGAGGAGAAAAGAGTGTTATAAGAAGTGAAACTACAACAACCATCAATCAAATGATAAGTGAGTTAAAGGCATAACCTAAAAAAGTAGAGAAAACTTTGGAAGTATCAGTAAGTGGTGATCCTATGTGAATTGATCAGACAAATGTTACTACTAACATTGATGGAGATCTATTCAATTAGGCTAAGATCCATTCCAAAGATATTTAGGATCAGTTGAGACTAAGTGAAGAAGAGAAAAGATAGTTAGATGAAGAAAAGAAGTAGAAAGAAGATGAAAATAGGAGAGAAAAAGAAAAATAAAAAAATTTGGAAGAAGAAAAGAAACAAAAAGAAAAGGAAGGAGGAGAAAAGAAAGAGAAGAGAATGAAGAAGAAGAGAGAAAATCAAAGAAGGTAGTATAGATTAAACAAAAGGAAGATGAGGTGAAAGCATTTAGCTAATCCTCTCCTATATATCTTGCTAACCTTACAGGTAATGATGATGATCAATCTAACTTGATCTAATCCTTGACAAAATTGATTGAGAAGAAAAAAAAGGTGAAAAGTCTACAAAGAACATTAATGGAGGTGACTAATAGATTGCATAGTACCCTCATAGCCAAACACATTGAAGAAAAACCCTAACAAAGAACTCAAGAAGTTGTAAAATAATTTGATGATGAATTTACAAATTTTTTGAACATTTTTGAGTTTAAGGCTTAAATTTCACATGATGCTAATCTTTTTAGCACCATTTGTCAGAATATTTAGAATGATTTGATGAGTCTTGATACTTGTATTAAGGAACTCAAAAGATGTCAACAAGTTGGAAAGGTACTATACATCAAATGTACTTTACCTCATATGTTGACCAAAGATTTGGATAGAAAGATTCAAGGGAAGCTGAGTGAGCTAGAAGCTCTAACTAGTTAGATATAGAAACCCTCTTATAGAGTTGATGATTTGGAAGGACAAGTTGTTAGTGTTTACATAGACATCAGGAAACTAGAACTTGAAAAAGACCTAATTTTTAGAAGACTATTAGAATTCAGAGAATCTATTGCTCTAAAGATATCAGCCATTGAGAGACAGTTGGAAGAGTCTGTCAAAGTAAAGGACACTTATGAAAACTTCACTTACTATGACCTTAATGCAGTTGAGATTGCATCATATACCTAATGTGCAATGCTCACCACTACTGAAGTAGAAAAGGACACTTGGGAGAAAGGTGTGGATAGTTTGAATACAAGTGTTAATAATTGCATGAAGATATTAGTAGCTTGTGGTAGCAAGATAGTGTTTGATAGTAGACAAACAACTTCTTGATAGTTTTTGAACTTTCTAACCTTTTCTGTTGATGTCAAAGGGGAAGAAGTTATAGAAGAAAATTGTGTAGTAATTTATGGATGTAGTAATCATATCCAAAGGGGGAGCAATTAAGAAATTGAGCATCTATAATATGAAGTATATGTAATGTATTAGATGATAAGTATTGTATGTTTTTGTTAAGGTTTTGACACTTAGCCAATTTTTCTTACTTTGTTGCCATCAATGCCAAAGGGGGAGATTGTTGACAATTGGCTATATGTAGCGATGTAATTTTTGTCATTAAAGAAAACACATGATGTACATACTTGTAGTAAACCTCAAGAATAAATATACTTAGCTTTTGGCACTCAAAAAATTGTCTGAGTATGAAATTGGTTTACAACTATAGACACCAAAAAATTGGCAAAGACTTAAATCACATAGTTCCGATCAATCATGCAAATTAAAGAGAAAAATTAGAAAAGACACAATAGACTTTCAAATCAAAAATCACATCAAATCATTAATCACCTATCAAATTAACAAGACCTAAAATAAGTTTAAAAGAGGAGAAAAAAATTTAAATTCATTAAAATGAAATTCAAAAGAGGAAGAAAAGACAAAGTGTTGAGAGTAAATTACAGATTTATTAAATCAACAAAATCATTTATCCTCACAAAAAGGAAAATCTTTCTTTTTCATTTTAAAAGGATTAAAAACATCCTCAATTATCCTCAAAACCAAGTCTATTGGACTCTTCTTGTCAAAGGTAAAAATCATAATTCTTACCCCAACCCTTTCCCCCTATAAATAGGAAGGAAATCCAAGAAGCAAAGGACCCAAGTCTTAGGCATCTTCACTATAGGCACATTTTGATTCATCATTTTAGCATTTTCATAGCATTTTAGCATTATTTTGCGTTATTTAGCATCATTTATAACTTATTAGTTCATTGCATATTCATCTTAATAGCATATAATCTGCATTTCAATCATAGATCTTCCATGTATCCATCATAGATCTGCATTGTAAGCATTCTCCCATTCTAGAACTATCACTAAGATTTTGGTTTGAGAGTTATTTTAGTAGTTGTAGTTAGGGAAACATGAGACACTCATAAAGATTATATTTTGATGATGATGTCTTGGGTTCAGTTTAGTTTTTTGTCAGTCCATTTGCATTCTACACTAAGGTTTCATGAATACACATTTATAGCATGTACAAATTGGTGCCCACCATGGGGCTTGAACACAAAGTCTCTCTATTTTCAAAATTTTTAGTCTAATCATTCATTTCTAGTGTAGATCTATGTTTTTCACTATTCTCTTGTGCAGATCTAATCAAATACAGGTTCTACAGTGTTTGGAAGGCCTCGTATCAAGAAGAACAACATTCCAAAATCTTGCATGTACAAGGGCTAGATCTATCATGACACTTTTGAGATATATCACAACACTTTTGAGAGATATTTTGATACTTATGAACTCTATTTTAATGCATTTAATCTTTCTATATAGTGCATATACATAGTTCTGTAATGCATCTACATATTTCTATAGTGCATTTACATAGTTTTGCAACACATTTGCACCTTTCTATAGCACTTTTGAAGACTTCTATAACACACTTAATATATATGCAGTGCATTTAAGGTATATTATAGCACATTTGATTTTCTAATAGTGCAGTTTCATGATAAAATGGTGCATATAAGGTTTCCTGTAATGCCTATGAGCATTCTTGTAGCGTATCTAATAAAACTTATAGATTCTTGAATCTAACTTCTAGATCTGCATATTGCTTGCTTACAGGTCCCTTTTGAGTCAATGAAGAGACTCTCATATTGTAGATAGTGCACAAATGGGAATGAATACCCTCATAAATGCACCTAGATTTTGCTAGCTTTGAATCAGGTAAGTGGACCTCGGCTCTCATTGATTAAGAGTGAGGCATTTCTAAGTTCCAAACATAGCTTAATAGAAGTGTTTGATCTCACTGTTCTAAGAAAAAAGTATGCCTATTCTCTTAACTCCTTTGAGTCAATCAAAATGCCTAACCTTTTGTAAATATTGGTCATAGTTGAATGAGGAAAGAATCCACACATAGTCTAATTAGGAGCCCCTCTATCTACAATAGTGTAAGGGTTGATAATCAATACTTCATGTCTATTGTGTTTGGGAAGTTGAAATATTAGGGATATGTGGTGGAGAGGCACCCAAATTTCAAGAGAACAAAGAGGTCTAGAGTCATTAAGTTATATGCTTAATTAATGTGATCTATTTATTATATATTTGAGTCTTTTGAGTCAAGATATAAAGGCTAGAAAAGCCAATTGTAATAAGTTGTCAAAGTTGTAAGAGGAAGTCTTAATATGAAAAATATGACAAAATATTTATTTCATAGGTGAATGGATCTATTGGCATCCATATGAAGTCATTTGAGTCATAATTTTTGTCTAGGTTAGGTTTGTATGAATGTTGTAATGGAAAAATGCATAAAGTGCATAAAATGTTGTCAAAAATGATAAAAGGGTTAAAAGAATGTAATGGGTTGGTTTAAAGGGTGGTTTGGAAGTTATAACCAACCAAAAAAATCTATAAAAATGGATATATGGTCAAACCAAAGAATTAATGATAGGAAGAGATACATTTTGAAACACAATTTGTAATATCTTGTGTTGTTATTTTGATTGATTTTTTAGTTTTAGTGTTGGTTCTAGGTCTTGTACGGCCATATACAACCTAGAAACCATGTAAATTTTGTATATTTGGATAGAGTAGTGATTAAAATTTCTTTTGGCTTTGGTTTGGATTTATTTTATTTATGAATGAAGAAGTTATGTAGGTTTTGGCAAAGCTTGTAAATTGTAGATTTGAGGATACCCAACTATATTCAAGTTGAAATGTTTGGAATGATCACATTTGAATGAATAAAAAAATATATTTATATTCATTGGAAATAGGTTTATTTCCAATTGGTTTCAGTTATTTTCATTCAAATTTGTGTAAGTTATGTTCATTTTAATGAAGATTGGTTTTTATAGATCTCCATTGAAGTTACAGGACACAATTGGTCCTTGTAGAATGATTTATGAATTGTAAGAATTAATTGCTTATATATTCTAAAACTAGACTCATATAAGGTTGAGAGGAAATTTTTTTGATGTTATTTGGTGTTAGTGAATAGTTTTTGGTGACTCCGCTAGGGAATTGATAAAATGGTGTTACTGCATCATGAAGTTTTCCTAGTACTTCAACCAGGCTTAGGGTTTGATAATACACAAGAAGATATCATTTTTGACTTAAGTGCACTAGCCTGGAAACTTAGAACAAGCGTAGAGCAATTTACACAAGTTAACCAAGTGCTTGAAAGAGAAGAAGAAAGAGTCAAACTCATTAGAGGTGTACCCATTGCTAATGAAGAAGTAATACTTGATAGATTAGTCTCGAGGCCTCACTGAGTGTTGAACGTTGGTCTATATTGTGATAAACTGGCTAGTAAGAAATATACTCGAAGTGAAGAGAGAAAAGGATTCATTGATGAACCTTATGAATTTGTAAGAAGACTCAATTTTGCTCTTGATCTCTCCTAGAAAAGGAAGAATCCTGCCCAAAGTAAAAGTAGACCAACCTCCCCTAAGAAATCAACTCCCATAGCTGTGAACCTCCATGCCTTAATTCTAATAGGGAAATTAATACCTTCTCATTTAAACATCCAACCTTTGAACCTCATTTTCCCTACGATGGCTGCTAATCCTTGGGGCATGCAATTGGGCCCCTTAGCTCTTGGAGGTAACCTACACCCACTTCCTAAAGGTGCAAAAGATGTATTGCCTAAATTTTATGGTGATGGAAAGAAATCAACCGATGAGAACCTTAATGCCTTTAATACCTCATGTGTTGTCCTTGCTATGGCTCATGAAGATGTAGCTATGAGATTATTTGTGCAGACTTCGATCAATGATGTGGCAGACTGGTTTCATCATCTACCTCAAGGTTCTATTACCGACTAGAATCATATGTGTACTACTTTCAAAGATAGATTCAAATCCTCTGAAGATGAACATACCTTGCTACTTTAGCTAACTCAATTGAAAAAGGAGGTACAAGAACCCATGAGGGATTTTATACCAAAATTCAATAAGATAATTCATAAGATTCCTACTACCAAGAGACCCAATGATGAAAAACATAAAGGGTTCTTTGTTAATGCAATGCCTTCAGACATTAGTTTTCATTTAAGGAGAAACAGAGTAGCAGATGTTGAGGCAGCTCAAAGACTAGCTATTGAACTAGAAGATGATATTTTAGCTGCAAGAAAATGGAAGAAAGAAATGTAAGGTTCTAAAACTCAATCACCTTCCTCAGAAAAGTCAAACCCATTAGTTCAAAAGTTAATCAATGATGTGATGACTCTCAAGAAACAACTTCATAAAATGAGCACCCCATACCAAGATATCCCAAGAAAATATCCAAGCCAAAGTAGTTATCAGGGAAAACAATTTGCATTACCCTCAAGTCAACAAAGATTACAGATTGAAGCTCTGCCTATCAAAAACAACATGTTTTTCTTCCATCTTACAAATGACCATGAGGGAACTTCTTTCCCTGAAAATATCAGATATCAGCAACTAGAAGCAGAAAAGGTGGCTTCTACTAATGTGATAATAGAAGAAGAATCTTCTGAGGAACCTGGCGACTCTATAAATTATTACTTTGAGTATGAATTTGATTTTGATAGAGGTGATGATATCTTATTAACCTTAGAAGAAGCTTCATGTTCGGTCTTAACCCAAGGGCAATGAACTGCATCAACTGATATTCATGGCAAAGGTATTTCATTTCCGACTCAGGCTAAAGAGCAAAAGGTAAAAGGGGGAAATGAAAGTAAGTCACCACCTATCTCTACAACTACTCCTCAAATCTTAAAAAGGGTATCTGATCCCGATTCCTCATTTGACATTGTTGAGTTTTGTAAGACATCCAAGATAAAAATTTCTCCTATGGAATCTTTGAGAATGAATCCCAGTGAACTTGATAAGTTGATTGAATATGTTAACCAATCATCCCTTGATAAAGAAGCCAAGAAAATCAATCAAGTCAAAGTCTCACAAGGTAGTGAAGTAGTTGCTGAACACAAAAAAGATCTCTTCAAGGGAAAGAAACCAGAAGCACAAAAGTCTCATGATCAGGAGGAGGTAATTCAACCAGACTCCATTAGTCTTGAACCTTCTTATAACCACAAGCCTGATCCATTTTATGTTTCTCTCTTTCTACATGGGTTTAAGTTGAGTAACTACATTATAGATTCAGGGGCTTTAGATAATATAATGCCAGTTGCTATGGAAAAAGCTTTGGATCTCCCGTTAACTAAAAAATTTGGTAAATGTTATTCCATAGATTGAAAACAAGTACCTTTAGTGGGTCAAATTAAAGATGCTCAAGTATCATTAGCTACTTATCCTCAGAAAAAGATCAAACTCACCATATTAGTAGCTGATATTCCCACTAGCTATGGCATGCTTCTCAGTAGAACTTTCTGTCGAGATTTGGGAGGTGAAGTTAAGATGGATTGGTCTCAAGCGGTAATTCCTATTGGAAAAGAAAAAGTAACCTTATTACCTAAAGCAAAGTCCAAATATACAATCTTTCCATCTGATGATCCTAAATCTCAAATTCTTTATCAAGAGTCTGATTTTGCTAATTATCTGATCCTATCTGAAGATGAAAAAATAGGTGAAAAGTCTTTAGAAAGCCTGCTATGGACTCTTGAGTTCGATGGGAGCTATTGTTTGAATGGATCTAGAGCTGGTATACTCCTCATATCACTTGATAATTAGAAATTTCCTTTTTCTTATAAGCTTGCCTTTGAAAATACTAATAAAATAGCTGAGTATGAAGCCCTACTCCTCAGCATCGAAGAGGCCAAAAAGAAGAACATCAAGCTATTGAAAGCTAGAGGAGATGCTGAGCTAATTGTAAAAAAAGTTAAAGGCATGTTTTTAGTTAAAAATTAGAGATTGAAACATTAGAGAAACTGCATGTGGGATGAAATTGAAGGTTTCAATGCCTTCGGAATTGAAGCCATTCCTCGAGAACTAAATGACAAAGCAGACTTCTTAGCAGTTTCAGCTTCCTTGTTAATTCCTCATCTTGATTTCATAGACTAGAAGTATTCAGTGGAGATCATTCATAAGCAAAGTGTTCCTGATAATAATAGCAATTGGCAGGTATTCAAAGATGATGCTCATATTAATACCTTCTTGCAAAGTGTTGAAAAATTTTCTATGAATTACTTTGAAGGTTCAGATGTAGGATGCAGAGAATTTTGTCCTGATCCACCTGAAGAAGGTGACGTGGTGCAATTAAAAGGGAATGTTATACCTAAAGGCTTCGTCAAGCTTGAAAAGCTTTTCAATAGGAAAGATACCTTCCTAGCTCAAGATTTAACACCTAGAGAAGATCCAAATGCTGATTATGAAAAGGTGAATCTAGGTGATAAGCATGACCCCAAAATCATTAATCTAGGAACCTGTTGTAATGAAGGTGAGAAAGCTAGGTTCATAAAGCTCCTATCAAAATATATAGAAAGTTTTTCCTGGTCTTATGATGATTTGAAAACTTTTTAAAATGGTAAATACAAACACCATATTACTCTGAAACCAAGAACTTCTCCTTTTAGGCAAAAATTGAGAACATATAATCCAAAGGTTTATGATGCCATATTCAGGGAAATAGATAAGATGCTTAAAGCTTGAATTATTTTTCCAATCCACCATTCCACATGGGTGGTGAACATAGTGCCAGTCAGAAAGAAAAGTAGAGAAATAAGGATTTGTGTTGATTTCAGAAATCTTAATCAAGCTAGTTTGAAGGACAACTTCACCTTACCAATAATGGATCAAGTTCTTCAAATAGTTGCTGGTTTAGAAATGATGTCTTTCCTAGATGGCTTCTTAGGTTATAACCAGATAGAAGTTGTTGAAGAAGATCAACACAAAATGGCATTTACAACACCATGGGGAACCTTTGCTTACAAAAGAATGCCTTTTGGCTTAATAAATGCTGGTGCCACTTTCCAACAAGCTATGAGTTCAACCTTTGGTAATTTATTGGATAGATGTATTATAGTATACCTAGATGATATGATAGTATTTTCTAGGAGATGAAAGAAACACCTAAAAGACTTGAGGAAAGTGCTCCAAAAATGCAGAGATCATGGAATCTCATTAAACCCCAAGAAATCAATTTTTGCTATAACTAAAGGGAAGTTACTTGGACACATGGTCTCAAAAGAAGGAATCAAAATTGACCCAGAGAGAGTGAAAACCATTCAACAATTATGCCTCCCTATCAATAGAAATGGTATAAAATCCTTCTTCGGATAGATCAATTTTCTAAGAAAATTCGTGTTGGATTTTTTTGAAGTTGTTAAACCTATGGCTAAGTTGCTCAGTGAGAAGCAAAATTTCAAGTGGGATGAACCAGCATCAAAAGCATTCAAAGAAGTAAAAGAAGCTATTGCAAAAGCCCCAACACTATTTCATCCTAATTTTAAAAAATATTTTATAATATACTGTTATGCTTCTGAGCACACACTGTCAGGCATGCTACTTCAAAAGAACGATAAAGGGGAAGAGACACCCATCTCTTTTATGAGCATACCTTTGAAGAAGCACGAGCTTAACTACTCATTATCTAAAAAACAAGCATTCGCTGTAGTAAAAGTAGTAAAGTACTTCAAATATTACATTTTGCACTCTCATTCTATAGTATATGTGCCATCCACAATAGTCAAAAGCATTCTCACACAACAAGATGTAGGAGTCAACAATCGAGCGACATGGGTAGCAAAAGTCCAAGAATTTGAATTGGATATCGGCCCAAATAAATTAGTTTGAGGACAAGGCCTGTGTAAACTTATTACAGAAGGAGAGAAAGAAGAATCATATCCCTCTTGTTTTTTTATAGGTCTCAAGGATGAATGGTATTCAGATATTGTCTGTTTCCTGACATACAAAAGGTGTCGTGATCACCTCAAAGGGAAAGAATAGTGCACACTTCAACTTAGAGTAGCTAAATTTGTTATAATTGAGGATACCTTATATAAGAGAGGGCTAGATGGCATGTTTTTAAGATGCATTGACACTGATCAACAGGATAAGTTGCTGAGAACTTTCCATGATGGAGCTTGTGGAGGCCATTTTTTGTCAATAGTGATAGCATTCAAGATCCTAAGAAGTGGATATTATTGGCCAAGTATGTTTAAAGATGCTTACCATTGGGTTAGAAATTGTGAAAAATGCCAATTATTCACAGGGAAACCTCAATTAGCTACTCTTCCTTTGAAACTAGTAATCATATAAGAACCATTTCAACAATGGGGGTTGGATTTTATAGGACCCATTAATCCAGCTTCAAGTGCAGGACATACACACATGCTCATTGCTACCAATTATTTTACTAAATGGGTAGAGGCCATTCCTGTTAAAGCAAAAACTTCTCAAATAGTGTGCAAATTTTTGATTGAAAATATTCTAACCCGTTTTGGCACTCCCAACAAAATAGTGACGGATAATGCACAAAATTTTTCATCCAAAGAGATCCAATTATGCTGCTATGATCATGGAATTCATTTTTTGCATTCTTCAAATTACTTTACTCAAGGAAATGGACAAGCAGAGTCCACAAATAAAAACTTGGTCAACATTATGAAGAAATTGGTGGATGAAAAAGGAAAAGATTGACACAAGAAGTTGTATGAAGCAGTTTGGGCTGACAGAACCTCTCCTAAAAGAGCCATAGGTATGACACCTTTCAAACTGGTATATGGAGTTGAAGCACAACTATCCCTGCCTCTGGAATTGGCCACTTTGAATTTAGAGAAGGCAATCGAAGGAGAAGTATTTTAGTCTCCCATTGAGAAAAGGATATTATATCTCCAAAAGATAGAAGAGGAGAGGAGGGAGCTAGTAGATCATAGCACAAATCACCAGGCAAGAGTCAAAAAGATTTTTGATCAAAAAGCAAGACGCCGAAAACTGATGAAAGGAGATCAAGTCTTGCTATGGGATAAAAGGAAAGAACCTAAGGGAGCTCATTCTAAGTTTGAAAGCTTATGGAAAGGATTGTTTGAAATATCTGAAGAACTAGGTTCAAATACCTTCAAGCTGAAATATCCAAATGGTGATGAACTTCCCTTGTCCTTCAATGGGCAAGATCTCAAACTATACCATCTTTAGGTCTGTGTCGCGTCTCATTGTAAATACAATCTTTTGGCTTTCTTTTCTTTCTTGTTGTGTTTGGTGTGTTGTGTCATTTTCTTTTAAGTTTGTCTATAGTCCCTAGTCACTGGGTTCATTCATGATCCATTCAGTCTCATTCCCCAATAGGAGTCGATTGTTAGAGCTTGTAATCTTGGTCGTCACCTAAAAAATTTTGGTCCAAAGTCATCCCTCTGAAGTTGAACTTGAACTCATAATTTACTTCAACTTTAGGTTCAAAGTCTTGTTGGTTTTCCATGTGATAAGCACACTAGTTTTATCGAGTCAACCTTTATAAGCTTGAAGTCCAAGTTGATGTTGAAGCTGATCACTGTTGATTTTGTCCGCTAACGATTTTTGTATGCAGATTAAAGATTGTCGAGCCATTCCAAGGTGGGTCCCAGCATAATATTTTCCCAAAGCACCTAAAGTCATATGAAAAGAAATTTAAAGTAGTACGTATTCAATTTGAGCAATACTTAATGGAGTATTAATGGTGTCATTTCATGATTACTTGTTATGGGAAGATGCATGCGGATTTGATAGGGTATTTAAAACAAGAACACCCGCGAAACCTTTTTCAATGAATGTCACACAAATGAGAAATCATGATTTTTACTTGCTAAATCCATCCTACGATCCTCTATCCATGTCATTCCTTAAATGCATGCAATTACCCTTTCCCACTCATCTCGTTTTCTCCAAAAAAATCTCGATGCTTTTGGGTAAGAAAGGAAAATTTTGGGCTGTGTCATTGTCAAACTGTAAGTGCATCTCCATTTCCCCTTTGCATTTTGGTTGTGCTTTGCTTCATTTTGAAAGTATTTTAAAACTTGGTCCTGTAGATTTGCTGTCATAATAATCATGATGCTTTTTTGGCCAAAAATGCCCAAATTGGAGAAACCTCCATTACTCAGTTCCTTGCCTAAAATTTGTGATACATTTTTGGTTAATAGAAGTTTGTCTGAAGTCATTGAAAGAGCCAAAGCTTCTCTGTCAAGTCCCATTTACCAGAGACTAGTTAATAGTGGTTTATTAGAAGCCACCGCTTTTCCCACTGCAATCCTAGGCCCAGAGCTCATCCTTGAATGTGCAAACCACTATGATCCTATTTCAAGATGCATTAAGAAAGCCTCAGGGGAAATAGTTGTCAAAATTAATAGGACCAGTGTCAATTCTGCCCTTAGGATTCCTCATAAAGAACCCTATGAGCCATGGACATTCGAGGAAGCTGAACACCTATATGCTGCAAAAAAAAAAAAAAGCTACGATGCCAAGATTTCTTAGTCTTGGCTCTTGAAGCCTGTAGAAGGAGGTTCTAGGTTGCCTAAACCATTAACCATCGAGCACTTCATCAAGGAGATTGCAGATATTGTATTCTTTCTGAATAGGATTAAGGGAAATGAACAAGCTTTGCATTGGGAGTCTTGGATGTACTTCTTCATATAGAAGATAGTTGAAGGTGTCAAATTCATTGATTGGTTAGACCTAATGGCAGAAAATCTACATAAGGGCTTGATAGATGTTACCAATTGCAGCCCATTTTTCTTGTCCTCTTACTTGATTTACACCCTAGCCGCGTCCAAAGATTGGGATTATCTTCCACATATACCTTGGGTAGATGACATGCCTATCTACCAGTATTATAGAGATCTTCAAGAAGATATATCATGCAAAGAGTTCAAGAAGGTCAATGATGTTTTTCTAGGGAAACTAGTTTTTGAACTAAAAGGTGGAGAAAATGATAGGATGTCAGAGGAGGCCATGCAGGTTGTGCAAATTTATGGTATTTATTTCATCCAATTTCCCAGATTTACCTATCTCAGAGTGGGTGGTTTTCCTGGTGAACCTTTGAAATTACCACGCTATTGCTCAAATTCTCTAGTGTTGTTAGAAATGTGTCGATAGTTTGCTTCCCTTGTTGAGTCCTTTCAAATTTCCAAAAAATCCTCTTCAGTATTCTTCCCAATTGAAATTGGACATTATAGATGCCCAAGTTTGAAAGAAGCCATATTGTCAACTAAATCTTTAACCCGCTTGTGTCTTAAATCTTTCACGTCTCAATTAGATTTTGACTACACCGGCTATATTAGAAACAATGTCAAAAATGCATCTTCTCTCTTTCATTCCTTGCAACTAGAGGATTTTTGGGCAAACTATCATGATGAATTTGAAGTAAGGAAGAGAACTTAACCATTAAACAAGTCACCATGTTCAATGTGGAATTAGACACCTATGGGCTAAAAGATGATGATTCTGAGGGTGTGCTTGATCAATTTTACATGGATCAGATTGAATGCATGCCTATCCTTGAAATCGATTGGGAGAAGAGGGAGGAAAATGATGTATATGCTTGTACCAAGGATGTAATAGTAAGAAATACCAAATGGATAAAATCAAAAGCAATAGCTACTCAAAAATTTTCTGAGAAGTCTTCAAAAAGAAAGGGTAAAAGGACTGCTCATAAGCAAACTAATCGAAGTGTCCCTAATTCTGTTGCAGGTCCACTTGAAGTTGAACTTGAAGTCATTCCAAAAACACTTCAAGTTCAAGTTCAAGAAGAAACTCCAAAAGGAAGGAGAGTAACCCACTCAAGCACGAAGAAGGCATTAGCCATCAAAAGTAAAAGCACCATAATGGTGGATTTGGAGATAGCAGAAGACCTACCTATGGTGGATAATATACCTAAATCCCAGAATTTTGCAATGGATACAGGAAATTAGGAAAGTAATCTCCCCTTAGTTAAATGTTCCCCTACTACTGCAAAGGATCAAACTACTCCTAAATGGCTTGAGAATTCAATGGAGAAGAAGAGAAGTATGGTCCCAATATCCATGCCTATTGATGACTTGGTTAGCAAATGCCATGGTAAAGTGCCCAAAGTAAATGAAGTAAGGACCGAAGCAAGAATCAATTTTGACAAAAGTTTAGGTCGATGGGCAGCAGAGATAGCTACACCACCTGATGGGAGTTCTCACAATTCTATAGTGCCTCAAGATTTCCAAATAACAAAAGTCAATTTGGGAAAAGGAAACCATGAGGTTGATATGAGATTCTTTAAGGTATCCAATAAGAAGATCACGGAGAGAGTGTGGAAAGATGGGCAAGACAAACAAGAAATGAAGGAGACAATAAAGAACATGGCATAGTATATTAACACTATCTTGCATCCTGAAGAAAAGCCAATTCGTGAGATGTTAGCCATTGTTGACGTATCCTCTGCAACCAATCAGCAATCTCTGGAGAATCTACACAAGTGCAAACTAGTAGCCAAAGTAGCAGGTGAATGGGTACAAGACGTTTTGCTTAATACTATAAAACACATTGGACATTTAGATCATGCCTCAAAGGAGATATCAAATATTACTAAAAAGGTGGAGGTGAGTAATGATGGATATGAAAAAGAGAAGAATAACTGGGCAAAAGTGGTAATATTGCTAGAAGACGTGCAAGAATTCGGGTTGCAAAAATTTCAAGCTGAATGTCCTGTAGCGGGTCTTGATGAAAAAACTCTATATGTCATAAAAGATTGCATTGAATGGAAAAATGAAGCACTGGCACAAGGGGTATCTAAAATCAAAGAAGCATTGCAAGAACTTAAGGTTATACATCAGATTATTCAGAATGACCTTAAGTGGTTTGTAAAACAGTTCATGGAAAGAGAAGATGACTCCGTTGCCCAATCAAATGAAATAATCAAAGAAGTCGAAAAGAAATTTAAGGAATGGTAGGACAAGAGGACACCAACCAAGTAGGATTTCTCCAATGTGGCTCACACTAAAGCTATGTTGATTATCAACCTGAAGCACTTGGAGATGCATAAGGAAAAGGTTGCTAAATTGAAGAAGATGAAGGAAATTTGGAAACAACGTCTTGCCTACATTGGTCCTCCACATCAATCCATTATTTCTGCCTTTTCAGCTGCCTACAAAATTTGGAAGTTGGCAAGAGGAGCGATTGGTGGTGATAGTGCAAACTGATCAAGAACTATTAGACTGTAGTTTCTTTACCATTTGGTTTTCTTGCAATTTTAGTTATCGGTTATTCCAAAAGAAAACTAACTCCTGGCGGGGTAATTTTGGCTTAGGTCCAGCCCCATGCCTATAAATGTAATAATTAGTATTGTTTAAAGGGTTTCAAATTTCTCTAGTAGACTGGTAGATAGAACTACTTCTGTTTATAGTTTTATTTCCAGTTTAGAAGTAACATTTCAGAACTTCAGCAGATACTTGAAACTCTATAGTTTGATTTTGGGTTGAAAGCTTTGTAAGTGGGTACTATTGTCTACTTATTTTTGGTATTTCTATAGATACTATTTAAGCTTTTAGTTGCACCTATTATCGATTTTGAAACTGTGAACTCTGAATTTGGAAATTCTGTGGGAATTTAGTTCATGAAATTTGCCTGCTCGATAATTTAATTATTCAGCTATGTGGATCATTTTGATAATTAAAGTTGAGTGGTTCTTCTGCATTAAGGTTTGTTTCATATTGATGAGATAAAATAAGTTGTTTCAACATCTCCATTAGATTACATTCTTAGAAAGTTATTTTGTTGATTTTATTTAGTTAAAACCTTCAATGCAATAAAGGTAGCTGCACCTATTTCATTTGAAGAAATTTTAAACAGAGAATTCCTAAGTTCTTCGAGTAGGAATTCATTTGTTAGTTTACATTCTTTCTTTGTTTATATATATAAACTTTCATGGGAAAAATTGTTCACTAACATTTGGAATTATCTTGAGAAAGTTATTTGATTCCCTAGGAAGGGTTACCAATTTTATTTCTGGTTTATGATCTAGAGAAAATGAGTTGAAGTATAGAGACTAAAAATTTCAATAGATTTATTTATTTTGGCTCATCTTTGGATATGTTTTAGTCTTCTTAATTTGGAACAACTACACTAAAGGTTTTTCCAAGAAGATATTTAGAACTGAAGTTATGAACAATGGAATTAGATATAGAAATTAGGATATGTGAATGGAGAAAGGTAGATATTTTTATGTTGAAAAATGCTTTGTAAGAATTTGGCTTAGGCCAAAATTCACTCAAGAACTAAAGAACTCAACACAAACACACAATAGACCAAAATAGGTAGAGTATGATCAAAATGATGATATTCATTCAATAACTAGATGAGAGTACATTAGGAGTGCTTGAATATAAAGGCCTTAGGAGAGCTTCTAGAATGCATAGAAGTCAGCATCATGATATGTCATACAACTAGGCAGATGTCTACCAGATATGTGTTATCCTCCATTAAGAATGGAATTAAGTGCAATGATTTGAGGATAAGCCTACAATGGTTTACCATGCAAATTAGTGGTGTAGACAACATGTGCTAAATGAGTAGTACGGATAAGTGTGTTGTCATCATGACAACTCAGTGAATGATGCATAATCCTATGTTTTAGACACCATGTGCATAATTAGAGTTGTGTAACTCAATGAGAGTTCACAAACTCCTAAATGTCTCACCTAAAATAATAATTAAATAATGCATTAACCTAAGTAAACTTAAGTAAGTGTAATAATTAAATACTTATTTACACCAACAATTTTATTTAATATATTTTAAAGGGATCAACATGTATCCCACTAATTCGTTGATTTATAAGATTCTCTGCATCAATATGCCCTTACTCTCCTCAAGTGATCAGACTCCCAGACCCGGCATGATTTTCATTTCCTACTTTTCACTAGGTAGGTTTATCTTCCCATAGAAAATGCTACCTCTCAAGTTTCCTTAGCAAGGTTAGTGAGAGGGATTGCCTACCAAGATTGCATTCCAAATCAAATGCAAGCCACCTGTGATGTATGAACTATATAGATTATGCTAATGGGTCCTATGAGAGTGTAGGTATGACTATCTACGTATCTATCTGCATCACTACTAATGGGGTAGTCTAGTCACTACTGACCAGGACTGAATGCTGGATGACATGGTTGAGTTGGTAGATGTGTCAACTATCGATGTGGCATGCTGACTATGTCAACATATGTGGCAGATTGCTTAAAACATGTCTGGTTAGGATTGGTGCTACCAATTGTGACGTGATGTCCACGTTAATTGTCCACATGGCATGCTCACTGTTAATGTGGGTGATCTATCATAGGTGACTATGCACTCCACTAGTGAATGAGGTGGTAGGTCTCAGATTGAACATTTTGTACTGTGTGTCATAGTGTTAACTACCAGAATTCCTTGATGGAATACTCGTCCCTTCCCTAAATCATGAGCAGCAACTGCTAGAGCTATGTGGAAATATCCCACATTCGTGGGGTGAGTAGTCTGCAAACTATTTTTTATAATGGTCCCTACGAATGCATAACCAAATAGTCATGAGTAATACTTGCAAATGAGCTTGCTGGATTTGTAAGCTTGTTGTCGGTGAGAGAGAGGCCATTGCTGAAATTTGCTCCTTGGATATGTGATGCTAAGCTTTGGCTATATTTGTAGAAGAATAAATGTTGTACGACCCACGAGTTAAATGCAGATGCTTGTAGAATAAATAATGCCTTGCAAATTAAATAATATTCTACCAAAAAATAATAGAGCTAAGCTGGGGTGTCACTGCCCAGTTTGGAAAAAATATTTTTCTCTGCTCGACTATATAAAAAAATCTAAAAAAACTAAATTTGAAGAGAATTGTAGAGTACAAAATAATTGCGAATCTAAAATACAAATTTATAGATTAAAAAATGACCATACTCAAATCGCAAATTGGGACCTCCGGGTTTTGATTTTCAAAAATAATTTTCCTCTCGATCAACTTTCACCTAACATAGGCAAATTTATAGTCAATCTTCACCAAATGGATGCTCTAGACACAATGGTGAGGTCAGATCTGGCTCTAGATGCTCCCAATTTCTATAGATCCTCCAAATTCATGTTGAGGTGTTGAAGCATGAACATTTTTGAATGGCTATGTGATGAGAATCTCCCTTAGCTTTGATACTATGTAAGAATTTGGCTTAGGCCAGAATTCACCCAAGAACTAAAGAACTCAACACAAGCACATAGTAGACAAAAATAGGTAGAGTATGATTAGAATGATGATATTCATTCAATAACTAGATGAGAGTACACTAGGAGTTCTTGAATATAAAGGCCTTAGGAGAGCTTCTAGAATTCATAGAAGTTAGCATCATGATATGTCATACAACTAGGCACATGTCCACCATATATGGGTTATCCTCCATTAAGCATGGGATTAAGTGCGATGATGTGAGGATAAGCCTACAATGGATTAGCATGAAAATCAATGGTGTAGAAAACATGTGCTAAATGAGGAGTATGAATAATTGTGTTGTCATCATGAAAATTTAGTGAATGATGCATACTCCAATGTTGTAGACACCATGTGCATAATTAGAGTTGTGTAACTCAATGAGAGTTCACAAATTTCTAAGTGTCTCACCTAAAATAATAATAAAATAATGAAAAATAATTAAATAATACATTAATCTAAGTAAACTTAAGTGTAATAAGTAAATACTTATTTACACCAACAATTTTATTTAATATATTTTAAAGGGAACAACATGCATCCCACTAATTGGTTGATTTATAAGATTCTCTGCATCAATATGCTCTTACTTTCCTCGAGTGGTCAGACTCCTAGACCTGGCGTGATTTTCATTTCATAATTTTCACTAGGTAGGTTTATCTTCCCATAGAAAATGCTACCTCCCAATTTGTCTTAGCAAGGTCAGTGAGAGGGATTGCTTGCCAAGATTGCATTCCCAATTGAATGCAACCCACCTATGTAACCTTCCTCTAGTATTCCCATAAAGGATTGTGCCAAACATCCTTAGAATTGGTGGGAAGCTCTCTTTCCATAAGAGAGGTAAATCTAAACATATATGGTTAAATACTAAAACCCACTAGTCACCAGCCTTTAGATAACCTTGTCAGGAAGTCATTTTCTTCCATTTTCTAGGTGCGTGTAGTTTTACATTTTGCTTTGAATTTTACTACCATTGTTCTTGGAAGTGCTTTAAAACTTAATAAAAAACACCAATTTGAATCATAATCCTTCTAGAAAGAAGAACTTCAAAATAGTATTGAGAAATCAAGTTCAAAACCAAGACATTGTTGAACAAATCTTAAAATGGCACATATACTACATGAAACAACACCTTTGAACATTCCTATAATGCTAATGATATTTGTAATAATGTATATGCCTATAGACCAACACATATGATTAATCCTACAATGCATCTCAATAAAAACACAAAATAGAGGCCATATGGGTGCATAATAATTGTGAACAAATGATAAATTTGGATACCCTTTTCCTTGTTGGTATCTTATAAAATCTGAGAATTTCAATGTCTAACCGAAGACATCTTTCAAAAAAATAAAGCTATGAACATCATCATTAACCCAATAGTTACCATTACCTCACTTTGCACATCAAGCTGGAGATGTTCAAATACACACATCCATCCCTTTACTTGACTTTGCAAATGTGAACCTTATCCTATCAAAATTGGCAAACACCTTGTCTAATCTAGCTTGTTGCTATAAATAAATCATGGTCAATGAAAACCTTCACTTTTTTGAAAAATCCCTAAAAACTAAATGAATCCAACTCACCTTTCATGCAACCGTGCAAAATAGGTGTACCAACAAAATTGAAATAGTTGGCCATATGAGTGAGTGCTAGATTGCAAGTATAACCATCAAATGTACAACACCTCTTAACCTCCTCGAATCCACTACAACAAAAAATTGCATATAGAATATAGTTACTCCATATCACCTTTATCTGATCAAAATTCAAAAGCCTTATCTACAATGGGTTCATCTCATGCATAGGATGACATAAGTATCAAAGCTAAAATTGAAGATTTTTAGCAAAATCCTGAACTTGTCAATATCATGGAAAAGATACTAGAGATATACAAAGAATGCTACAAACTCACATTAGCACAACAAGGTGCAAAATTGCCATCTGACATTGATGTGACCAATCTGAAATGAGATGAAGAAGAGTCACCTCTAAACATTGTTACACAAAAATTTCAAGACTTACAACTAGAAATGGGAAAGATGAAAAAAGGGGAAATACAACCCGTAGAGTTTAGCCTCAAAAAGGTGTGTCCCCTACCATTTAATAAAAGCATTACCTTCACACCTTTCCCTCCAAATGTACAGATACCAGAATATGATAAATATTTTGCTACATCAGATCCACAAGATCACCTTAGGAAATTCTATATGCTAAGTATGGAGTTTATCCATGACACAAGTGTTAGGAATAAGGTGTCTCAACCTTGTATAATTCCTATTCTTATTATTTGTTTTGTAAAATGTATTTCTTGAAAATAATGTTCATGTGTTGACATCTTGAATTGTGTGTAAGGAGATCATGGCTAAAATGGCTATGATGGATTCCTATGACACATAAGATCTATGTTAGGAAGATTAAATGACAGGTGAAGACATGTGGCAACTGATAAATTGGAGTATTGTACACTCTACCCCAATAGTGGGGTTTCCTATTTTCTTGGAGAATGGTAAAACCCTAATACAGTTTACCTTTGGGAGTAGCCCTAAAGTGAAGTGCATGTTATAAGTGTTTTTAGGATTATGAAGAGATGTGATCCAAGAGAGTGTATTGTTGGTACTGTGAGTTGCTATTGGAGTCTTATGTTGTCACTGTTGAGCTTGCACTGCAAGTGTATTGTAACCTTTTGTTGAAGATAATACATTGTGCAGGTTCTCGAGGGGTGGGGTTGTTTTACCAAAAGGTTTTTCCCCACTGGAAAATATTTTTGTTATGTGTTTCTTTCTCTGTCTATTTTTTGTATGCATGGTTGGCTGCAATATTGTTGTTTACATGATATTGAATCTGTAAGTGTAGAAGATTTTAATAGGATTTGCATCATACTTTCCTTATGAGATTAGTGTAGGAAGTTGTTTCCACACTTGAGTTTCCTTACAACAACATACCTAATGCATTTTTTTCCTAGGAGCCTTGGGGGCAAGCCATGGAGTGGTTCTCCAAACTACCCTCCAATATTAAAACCTTCAATCAAGTGGCCTCCATTTTTATCACCCAATATTCTTATAACATTGAAAGGGGAGTTACAATGGTTGATCTATGTAACACAAAAAAACTCCCAAGTGAATCATTCAAGGCCTTCCTACAATGATAGAGCACATGTTTGCCAAATATCATAGAGACATATCAAATAAAGAGAAGACATATATCTTCATCAATAGTCTCCCAAAATCAATGAACTATTGGCTCCAACTCCAAGGGCCTAAAGATTTTTAAAACCACCTTAGAAAATATCACTAAGGTGGAAGAAACCTTGATAAAAAATGACATATTTAAATTATCTAAAGATGGTAAAGGTCTCTACAATAATTCCACACAAGTGCACAATTTCTCTGATGAGTTTGTTGACAAACATAAATTGTGTGGAGAAACAATAATAAAGCACCACAGATAATGGGGGGGTTGAAGCCAACCATGTTAAAATTCAAACCCAACCCCCTTTCAATTGATCAGTCCCATTATCACACCTGAACAAAATAATTCCTACCTATTTTTCTATTGTAACAGAAAGACTCCCTCTACATCTAATCAACAAGTTTCTTACAATCAAGCTCCTCCCCCATGAAGATATCAATTTTTTGATATACCTAAGGAGTATACACCCATAGGGGTGTCTTATGAGAGTGTTTTACAAACTCTATTGGCTGATGAACTCATTGTACTACCTAAGGCCAAACCATATGAGCTCGAAGTCAAGCCAAAATAGTGGAATGAAAAAAACATTTGTGCCTATTACCAAAATTAGGGGCACTTAACAAACAATTGTTTCACCCTTAAGTGGGGTCATCCAAAAATTAATAAATGATGGAACTGTTGAAGTAAATAATCTTAGCAACAATTAAGACCATACAGCCTTCAAGAACCCCTTAATGAGTCATGAAAAGGGGGAGACTTCCAAGGCCAATCAAAATGCACCTCCTCAAACCAAGGTTAATTATGTTCATCACTATGATAATACCATTGACATGATTTCTAGATTTGATTACACTATAAGTGTCATCATAATTAAAGATAAAAGCAAAAAATATTCTCCAATGTCATTACCTGAGGTCAAGCCTCTAAAATTATCCTACTAAGACCTATGACAAATCCCAACGAAGTAGCTCCAAGTTCCTCCATGGCCAAGTACAACCTAGTTAACTAATTACTCAAGACTCTAGCCCACATCTCCATTTTTGAACTATTTCAAATCTCCCCAGAGCATAAAGAAATAATCACCAAAGACTTAGTGCCAAATGACCTAAATGTGAGTAGATTTCAAAACATGGTCAGCAATATAGTTGCCCCTTACTATGTGTCTTTTTCAGCTCAAGATGACATGTTTATCATCCAACCACAAAATTCTCCTTTACATATTGAAGTATTCATCCATAGGAACTAAGTTAAGAGAGCATTGGTTGATGGTAGGTTTGGTCTAAATATTTGTACACTTTATTTAGTAAAAGTCCTTGGGTACACAGAGGATGTTGTTGACCCAAGAAAAAAACTACCATCAAAGCTTATGGAAATGAAGAAAGACCCTCCAAGGGCATGGTTATATTACCAATTAGAGTAGGACCAATTGTAAAAGAGATTATGTATTAGGTCTCAGACCTACAATTGACTTATAACATCCTAATGGGAAGACCATGGATTCATGACATGCAATCCATTCCCTCCACCTACCGGTAACCAGTGCCTTAAATTTTCTTACATGGGTCAAGAGGTGACCATACCTAGAGCTTAACACTTTGCCCAGTATTGTAACTCACTTGTCCCTCATAACAGGGAAGAAACTGGCACACTAGTAGATGATATTAGCCATTCCATAGCTACAAACACTTCACACTCTACTAATCATATGAGAAACCATTCATCAACATCAACTAAGGGTAAAGAGAAAGTGATTTTTTTGGGTCCTTCCACTCCTTCACCACCTGCATTAGCAATATATCCTAAACAATCACACTATGAAGAAATGGATAAACTAATGAAAGAATTTAATAGAAAGTGTAAGTTTCACCATAAAGGGGTAGGCAAGTACTCAGTCTCCCTATTTGATCTCCACTTTCTCTAAGGTCTCATGGAAAACTATCATCCACCAAGCCATATGATGCACATTTTATCAAAGTATGTGACACACCTCCAAACTCAGTGGAAGACATCAATTAATAGAATATTCACATCTCCTCCCACCTACATGGGAAAGGGTTTGACCTAATGAAAAAGATGGGATACATAGGAGATGGTCCCTTAGGGAAAGGGATAGGCATCATCGAACCTCTAATGGCATAGTTTAGGTCTAACAAATCTAAAACAAGAGTAGGGTATGGTAGATAGGACAAGGTACAAACTTCTTTCAAAGCTCAGCAAAAGCATAATGATCCTTCCTCTTCTACCTTGGTTCGGGAACCTAAACAAAAAAATAGTTATATCCCAACAACAACTGGCATCATAAATGTGAATTTTCCCCCCTCAAGTTCCCATTTTATAGAGAAACCACCCATGAATACCTCCAATAACAAAGATGATAAGGAGTCTCTCCATAATAAAGAATGTGATGTTGTCCACATCACCAACCCCTAACAGTTTGGCTACACAAAGAACAACTCATAGTTCAAGATCCACTTCACCAAGAAACAGAGTACATCAAGGTGGCTTTGAAGATGTTGAACACATTGAAGGATTTCAATTTCAAACCTTATTCCCTAACTTCTTCCTAGTAGAAGTTGAAGATAATCATTACGAGCCTCTCACAAGATCTAATTTTCTTGATACTATAGAAGAAGTCCATGTCATAGAGCTAATGGATACAACATATGAGCCATCCAATCAAATTATGTCTTTAGACCTCGCTGAACCCTTCCCATGCTATGAATCACTTTCCCTAGTCCATCCCAAACTCATCAACTAGGATACAATTGAGCCTCACCACCTCCCTCATTTTGACATTGAACACGATGTTTTCATCTACCTTAACATGTTTGAACCATCTCATCAATGATGAATAGAAGAAGATCATATAGTTAGGTTTGATATCAATCATCTCAATCAGACTAGAGCAGGGTAAGCATCTTGCAACCTTAGTGACCACCACCAATTTGTGGCTCATCTTGACAAAAAAATGGAAATAAAGAGAAGTGATGCATCCCAAGGTGAAAACTTAATTGTGGCATCTGTAAATTGGGTAATCGATGCCTTGCATGAATATTCTAAGGAGAGATCTTCTATTTTAATTGAATTGATAGAACCAATCAACATTGGCATAGAACAAGAACCAAAGGTTATTTATTTGGCACACTCCTTGAGTACAGAAGAAAGGAAGGCATTGACTTCTTCAAAGAAAGATAGATAAACTTTGCATGGTCTTATGTGGACATGCCTGGCCTAGACCCAACCTTAGTCCTCCAACATCTTAACATTTCTTTGAAGGTCAAGCTAGTAAAACAAAAACTTAGAAAGATGCATCCCCATATAGCTCTATTAGTCAAAGCACAATTGGAAAAATTAATCAGCACTAATTTCATCTGGCCCCTGGTGTATGCATCATGGATATCCAACATTGTCTCCATATCAAAAAAGAATGGTAGCATACACATTTGTATCAACTTCTAGGATTTAAACAAATCATGTCCTAAATATGACTTTCCCCTCCCCAATATCAACACCATTGTTGATCTCACAATGGTTCATTCCATGTTTTCACTCATAGATGGGTTTTTAGAGTATAATCAGATTAGGATAACACCACAAGATTAGGAGAAAACTACTTTTACTTGTGAATGGGGCACATTTTGTTGGAATGTGATGCACTTTGGTTTAAAAAATGTTGGGGCCACCTATTAGTGGGCCATGACCACCATCTTTCATGATATGACACATATCTTTATGGAAGATTATGTGGATGACATTCTTGCCAAATCCCATTGCCATGAAGAATGTATCCCTATACTAGCGAAGATATTCACCCATCTAGAACCATTCAAAGTTAGGGTCAATCCCAAGAAATGCACTTTCATCATCAAATCAAGCAAGCTTTTAGGATACATTGTCTCAACCAAAGGGGTATAACTTGATCCTAAAAAGGTACAAGCCATAATCAGTATGCAACCTCTAAAGCACCCAAGTAAGTTATGATCACTTCAAAGTAGGCTTCAATCAGTTTATTTCTTAGTAGGTGGAAAAGTGTATACCTTTCACACACTTTCTACATAAAGACATAAATTTTAAGTGGGATGATTAGTGTCAGAAGGCTTTTGAAACACTCAAAAACCTATTTGATGAATTCACCCATGTTGATACCGCCAGTATCACACAAACCATTACTATTGTACATTTCTGTAATGGATAAATCCATCAGAGCTCTCCTAGCATTAGAAAATGACCAAAGAAAAGAATGAGCCATTTATTTCATCAGTAGTACCTTTGTCAACTATGAGCTTAACTACTCTTTCATTGAAAAGGCTTGTCTAGTCATAGTTTGTGCTTCCCAAAAACTATGTCATTATCTTCTAACACACAAATTCAAGATCATCTCCAAAATTGATCGTTGCAAATATCTTCTCAGCAAGACATCATTAATAGGTAGACTAGCCAAATGGGTAATGATTCTAAGAAAATTTGACATTGAGTATGTTGATAGGAAGGCAATAAAATGATAAGACATTGCAAATCAATTGGTAGATGCACCTATAGAAAGTACCAATCCTATCCTATTTGACTTTCCAAATATGTACATTCCCTAGATAGATCCAATAACATGAAAATTTTATTTTGATGGTTCCCACACACACCATGGATCAGGCACTAGTATTTTGTTCATCATACTAATCGGTTTTACCATCCCTAAATCTTACAAACTACTCTTCCCTTGCACCAACAACATGGAAGAATATGAAGCTGTAGTCTTAGGTCTCAAGCTTACTTTAGAATAGAAATTAATAACACTAGAGGTTTATGGAGCCTCCTAGTTGGTCATCAATCAAGTCATGGATACTTACTAGACCAAGGATGAAAAATTATTGCCTTATAAACATATGGTTGAAACACTTAAGGTGTATTTTGTTCACATTTTCCAACTCCTAGAGCAACACGAGCAATATGAGTTCTTAGTAGAAGAGGTGATTCAACCCATGTTTACTCAACCCAACTCCCTTATCATTTTCCACTTAGATGCTCCCAACTCCCTTTGGTATAACCCCATCATTACCTATCTTTGTGATAACACCATCCCATATGAACTTTCACGTAACCAAAAGAAAATTTTCATTTGAAAAACCTCACGCTGCTCCTTGGTGGCTGATACGTTGTATAGGAAGGGTCTTGAAACTTGAGTGCCAACACACTTAAACACATTCTACATTAGAGCCGAGTACACTTTGTATGCTGAGCCATAGCATGTGTCGAGTTAGGAAATCCATCAGATGTCGAGTGATCTTCAAGTGTCGAGCAGTCTTCAGGTGCCGAGTGAAGATTAGGTGTCGAGTGAGTATAGGTGCCGAGCATGATCTACATACTGAGCATTATATAGGTGCTGAGTCTTAAATGATTTTGAGCAAGATAAGAGTATAAATAGAATCTGAGTTACAAAAGGTGTCAAGCATTAGGAAGCAGTGAGTGTCGAGTAACTCAGAACCAACATATGAGTTTGAAACTTCACAAACTGAAATGAAATTTTTTTTTATAGCTGACATAAGATGAATCTCGAAATATTTAAGTGATAAGATCAAATAATTTATATTTCCTATGCAATCTACATGTAGCCAATAAGAAAAATGGAGAAAGCATGCAACCAATAAGAGATGTGCTAGGAATAAGCAAAAATCAGAGATTCAATATGGATCATAGATCCATACCTAACCCTAAGTCTTCAAAAGTCTTTATAAGGAAGACTAAATCTCATTGTAATAGAGGTCAATGGATGAGGGTGTGTAAGGAAAATTACTTCAGAGTGAAGAGTATCAGATCTTAGAGGATCAAGATCAGAGAAAGTAGATCAAGTGCCTTTATTTAGCAATTGAAGGATTGTAAACTATCAGGTTTATTATACTTAATACTCTCTAGCAATTTTATTAGAATGGGAACCCTATGGTGATAGGTTAGCTTAATAGCTATTTTTTAGATCCTATAAATAGGTGATTAAATCCTTTGATAGGGTAACACTTCATGTAAAGTGTTTGTAAATATTTTAACCAGGTCACTATTGATACAGTGTAAAGCCTCTAATAGGGTAGGCCTTTAATAGGGTAGACCATCAGAAGTGGTTAAACATTATTACTGCAGTGATTTTGTGGGTATCATCCCCACCCTAGTTTTACCTTCTTATTTCTAGAGGGTTTCTGGGTTACCAAATCTTAAGTGTTATGTGGTGATGCATATTGGTTTCTCATGATTGCTTAATGTTTATATGCATGCATATTCATTTTGAAAGATATGTTATTAAGGATTTGAAATAGGAAATTAAAAAGCTAGCACTTCTTATTCACCCCCCCTCTTAGAAGCATTCTTTCCAATAAGATATTCCAACAATTTGTATTAGAGCCAAGTTTCTCTCAAAAGGAAGCCTAATAGCTTGGAGGAAAAGATCTAAGGATGAAATTTTTCAAACTTGGAAAGATCATTGAAAACTAGGTGATAGATGTGCATCTCACTCTACAAAAGGTAGAGGAAGCTAGAGTGGAATTAATAAAATCTTTGAAAAGAAGAAAGGAGATAGCCATAGCTGAAAATGACATACACTACAAGAAGATTGATACCACACAAGTGTTTGCCAATGGAGACACTAAAGAATTTGATTCAGCAATAGAAGAACTGATGGAGAAAAACAAAGCTCAAGCAAATGAGATAAGCTCTCTCAAGATGGAACATGAATCATAGGCCATAATGTTATGTGAAATCATTGAACAAAAGAAAAGAGCAGTTGAGGATAGAGTCATTATGGAAGATGACAAAAGAAATCTTGCAAACAGACTAGAAGAAAAATGTATTGAATTAACAAGGATCTCAAACATGTAGATGGATACACTTGCTCAAATGATGAACCTTCACCATGAACTTAATATGAAAGATATTGAGATCTCTACTCTGAGGATGCAGAATGAATTGAACATAGAAAAGTAGATAGCAGAGAATCTCGACAAGTCAAGCGAAGCCATAAAGTACTTTGACCAATTGCTGAAATTCCCAAGATCAACCCATGATACATTAGGACTTGGATACAACAGCACTGAAGTTGGTGAATCATCAAAGAGTGTTGAGAAAATAAGTGACAAAGGTAAGGATTCTACACCCATTTGTCATTACTGTAATAAAAAGGGACATACTACTAATATTTGCAGGAGTAGAAGAATCAATCAGCCAAAAACACATAAAAGAAAGAGTTGTTGTCACAAGTGCAAAATGCAAGGACATATGACACAAGACTATAGATCTAAAATCCCAAGAACACAAAGATTTGATGGACATTGTCATAATTGCAAGAAATATGGACATAGGGCATTTGAATGCAGATCAAAGCCTATGTGGACATCAAATCAACCAACAAAAGGGAATGAAAGTCACTACCATTGGGATTATAACACCAGGTATAGTTGTCACTATTGTCAGGAATATGGACATATACCCTAGAATTGCACAAGAACACATTTCAAGGGGAACTATAAAAGATGGTTGAGCCAAACCACATGTTTCAGTTGCTTGAAGACTAGTCATACTAGCAAGAACTATCCTACCAGGTCCAAAGCACCAAATACTAAAGCCAACAAAGGAAAAGAAATGATTTATGTCATAAGATGAAAAATGAATAAGACTTGGAAGAAGAAAGATGAGTGTAGTACATCAAGTAAAGGGATCACTTCACCTAATGGGTCAAGTGATCACACTTCATCAAAGTAAGCATAAGGGAGATATATAGGAGTCATATACAAAGTTATATCATACATCAGTCCCAAGACAAAGAAGCACTGAAAAGGAGAAATAAGCATAAGATAAGATGATGAGACTAAACTCGAACAATGATGTCGAGTTGTCTTTGGATGCCGAGTGAAACTACTTTGGATGCCGAGTTATCAACAAAATAAGTGGATGCCAAGTTGAAAACATTTGGAAGCCGAGTGACAGGTGTAGGTACTAAAATGCATTAAATGCAAAAGTTTCTTCTATCATTTAAAAGTAAAATTCGATTCATTCTTGAGCCATTCAAATGAAGAGTGATTACTTTGAGCATGTCTAAGCAATTTTCAAGATTTCAACTAGTGATTTGTAGCAATTCAGCATCTACCCAATCGATCAAAGTATCTATCTAGGTATTTCCTTCAAGTGCCGAGTTTTATAGTTTGAGAAGTTTTTCTTTAAATCGTTAAAACCCTAGTTTGGATATAAATGGTGAAAAGTTCAAAAATCACCCGAGAGAAAATAAGTCATGAAATTCAACTTGTCAACAACAAAGTTAAGCAACCTGAGTTTAGACCATTACCATAGGTTGCATACAAAAATGATCCTGTTGGTGCCCTATCTGCCATCCTTGAAAAAGTTGTTATGGTTCAGGATGTGCGAAAATGCTATAATTGTAAAATAGGAGCCATAAGAGATTTGGAAATCTTTAATGCCTATGAAAAACTCTATGATAATAGTATTCTGAAAGATAAGTTTTCTGTCATAGAAAAGAAGGGTTTAACGAAAGCCCTAGTTTTTCCAATCGTATTAAAAAAAGAATGGATACGCATTGTACTTAGTAGAATCCATGATGGATCATTCTAGTTAGAACAAGGGCAAGTCAAGATTACTAAGAAAATGGTTCATAGGGTTATAGGTTTTCCAACCCTAGATTGGCCAAAGACCTTGAGAAGTGAAAAGATGGAAAAAATTGAGAAGAACATAAATGCAAAATGGAACAATAGAGGAATGACCATAGATACTGTTACTGATCCTCTTTTAGATTTTGTTTTAAGAATCATATCACATAAGTTTTACCAATCTAGCAAGTTAAATAGTGTACCCTGCATAGCAGTAGATGTGGCACATAAACTTGTAAAGAAAGACCACACTTATGATCTTGCAGAGCTTTTGTTGCAACAGATCAATGAAAATCTTGGAGCTATTAGAAATTCGAAGGGAGCACAATGCAAATTTGGTTCAATGTTAGTTAGTTTTTTCTTTTATGTAATGAAGGAATTCCCTTCATTTGGCAAAGTCAACTGGAGTCAAAATAAAACCATTATTGATCAAATTAATGATTTCATTGCACAAATGGGAGATAGCTTTGATGATCAAATGTCTATCTATTTTGAGGATTTCAAAAATGCAATGAAGAATAGAATGAGAATACCAGTCTCACTAGTAGAAAAGCATATAAATGACATATGTTTTCTTGTTGATATTGATTACACTTACATTCAAGCAGTCCTTCCAAGAACAAGATGGATTAGACCATTAGGATATGAGCTTGATGTTGACCAAGCTTCTACAGCCATCACAACTTTACTTGTAGAGGAAATGGACAAATCTGCCTAGGCATTTGGAACATATAACACTATAAAATCAAGAGTTGTTACAGAACTCAAGATAGCCTCAGCAGTAAAGAAGAAGGACAAGATGGTAAAACAAATAAAGAAGAAATTTGGTGTTGGAGAATCAAGTGCAACAAGTAAAGAAGAAGAGATTAGTGAGGGAGAAGAAGAAGGTGAGCTAGAACAAGAGCCACTTGGATTGCCTCAAAGTCAAGGAGATGAGAAAGATGAGAGTGTCGAGGAAACAAAAACCAAGGAAGCACCCATCAGAGATAGAGTCATCAAAAGGAAAAAAAAGACACCTCCTGGTTCTCAGCCCTCACCGAAGAAAGTTGTAGTGCAAATGCCTAAGAAGCCAACAACCAGAGCTACAACAAGGGGCTCTACCCAAAAGGCTATGGAGGAAGCCAAAAAGAAGAAAAATAAAAAGACACAAGAAGAGCCAAAGAAAAGGAAAAGATATGTGGCCCAACTTGATACTAATGAAGAAGATTAGACTGAAAAGGTAAGTCCTCCTAAATCTTCAATTGATATATTATGTAAGAAGATTAGGAATGGAGACTTAAATGAAATGAAAAAGATTGATTTCAATAAGTTTAGTAAAGAGGAATAAAATAGCATAGAAGAATCAATCTATGCATTTATTGCACAGTTCAAGTATACACCTCTTGAACTAGATGGACAATTGCCAAAGGAATTGTCCAAAACTATAGAAGATAGATGGCATTTCTGTCTAAAGATGGAGAAAGAGATGAGAGAATCAACCCTAGCAAACCTACTACCTGATTTAACAAAAGAATAGGTAACTCAAGCAGTCAAAAGGCATAGCAAAAGGTTTACACCTAAATATAGGGCATTCTCCATCCTGCAAAACAAAATTGAAGAAGTTGTGCAGAGAACAACAAAATTTTGGAAAAACTTGTACAAAACATTCAAAGATGTTCTTGAAGAGATATAGAAAGATAAAGCTACTGCTAAACTTGAAGAAAGAAGGAAGATGAGAGAAGAGAAAACAAAAGAAGAGAAAAAGGTTGAAGAAGAGGAAAATAAGAAAGAAAGAGAGGAGGAAAGTAAAGATGAAAATAAAGGAATTGATGAATAGAAAAGTGTGCAAGACAACATCCTTCACCTCCTAGTCTACCTCAATCGCCTACCACACCTGTAAAAATCATAAAGATTAAGGATTTTGTTGATAGCACATGTCAAAACATCAATCCATTAACTATAGTGGATCTTACCAAGATCCTTGACCAAACAAATCTACAAGCACAATTGTGTACAAGTCCCATATTGGTCAATGTGGATAATCTTCAAAATTCAGTAGACAAACTCAAAGAAGTCAAGGTGCCACCACAAGAACCACCTCAAACCATTCAAACTACTGGGCTTACATTTTTACCACCTTCGTCACCACCAAGATTAGTCACTCAAACTCATCAGGAGCTGAGTGCAACATCAAAGGTAGTCATAGGGACAATAGTTCAGACAGAAAGTACACCTCCAGCAGTAGTAACACAACAACAAGAAGACAAGCAAGAAGAAGAGGAGAAGGAAGAAACCAAAAATAAAGAGGAGTCTGCAATAAAAACTTTGGTTGAATTACCACAAACAGAAACTCCCACCAAACCCAATCATGAGCATAGTACTGAAAAGATAACTTTACATGTCAGTACACCAAGTTCAAGTTCTACAAGGGTAGCCAAGACCATCCATTATGGTATTCCTGAGCTTGATGAAGAAATCAAAATACCCTATTATGATTCAAGCACTCTAAATGAATAAAAGATGAATGAAATACAAAGTGCATTGGAAAAGAGAAGGAGACAAGAGGCAATGAGGAAAGACTATAAATACAAGTAGGCATTGAATGAAATAAAAGATATATTCATGGATGCTTTTAGTCTTCAACCTCCAAATGCAAACAGACCAATACTTGAGCAACTATCTAATTTAGTTGACCAAGTGAATAATGAAGACCATGATACTAATGAAAAACTAATGGAATGGTTAGAAAAGAAGTTTGTAGGCAAAGTCAACCAGAAAATAGCTAATAACATAATTTTGGGATAGGTTGACCTAGCCAAGAAACTGGAAAATGTAAAGAATTTATTAGGGAACATATTTTCCCTTTATAATAAATTGTATTATTTTGCTAGGTTCACACAAGAAATAAATTAGAAAATTTTGAACCTTGAGAGTAAACTAAAGCTCTCCAACATGCAACTACCCTTAGATTCTGCATAGAGTGAAAAGAAATTTGCTCATACATTACACACTCAGAGGGAATCAACTACATTATCAGTAGAAGAGGCCACCATAAAAGAAAAGTTGATGCAAATTCAAGCCTCCATAATTCCTCACTTAGAAGTCTTGCATAAGGAGAAAATGTATGTAGAAACAGTCCTAAAGAAGGATCCCAATATTTCTACACATGAAGGACTTGTTGATCTAGCAGCAGAGCTTGCAATCCAACAAAAGTCATTGGATATTGCCTTAAATAATTTGGATGTAGCTCTCCAAATACTCCTTGAGGTAAACAAGACATTTTTGGCCAAGCATGGCATTACTATTTAGGACCCTTTGACAAAAGTGTCAAAAAGGGGGAGAAAAGATATAAAGGGGGAGATATAGTGTATTTACACAAGGGGAGATATTATGAGATGTATGGGGGAGATGAGTTAATGGGGGAGACAAGCTAAAAGGAGGAGCATAAAATACAACACAAGATAACACAGATAATGGCACAATCAACTCAGGGGGAGTTACAATAATTTTGAGGTATATATATTGTAAATTACACCAAGCAGATTAGTGAATGTACTCATAAGGTCAGTTAAGTGTTTTTGTCACTCATGTTAAAGGGGGAGATTGTTAACCTCAAAATGGTTTTTGACATTTGAGTGCCAACACACTTAAACACATTCAACATTGGAGCCAAGTACACTTTGTATGCCAAGCCACAACATGTGCTGAGTTAGGAAATTCATCAAGTGCTGAGTGATCTTTAGGTACCGAGCACTCTTCAAGTTCCAAGTGAAGATCAGGTGCCAAGTGAGTACAGGTGCTGAGCATGATCTACATACCAAGCATTATTTAGGTGCCAAGTCTTGAATGATGCCGAGCAAGATAAGAGTATAAATAGAAGCCGAGTTACAGAAGGTGTTGAGCATTAGGAAGCAATGAGTGTCGAGTAACTCAGAATCAACATATGAGTTTGAAACTTCACAAAATCAGACGAAAACCATTTTTATAGCCGAAATAAGACGAATCTCAAAAGATTTAAGTAATAAGACCAAATCATTTATATTTCCTATGCAATCTACATGCAGCCAATAAGAAAAATGGAGAAGGCATGCAACCAATAAGAGATGTGCTAGGAACAAGTGGAAATCAGAGATTCAATATGGATCATAGACCCATACCTAATCCTAAGTCTTTTAAAGTCTTTATATTGAAGAATAAATCTCATTGTAATAGAGGTCAATGGATAAGGGTGTGTAAGGAAAATTATTTCAGAGTGAAGAGTATCAGATCTCAGAGGATCAAGATTAAAGAAAGTAGATCAAGTGCCTGTATTCAGCAATTGAAGGATTGTAAACTATCAGGTTTATTGTACCTAATACTCTCTAGCAATTGTATTAGAATGGAAACCCTATGGTGATATTTTAGCTTAGTAGCTATTTTGTAGATCCTATAAATAGGTGATTAAATCCTTTGATAGGGTAACACTTCATGTAAAGTGTTTGTAAATCCTTTAACTAGGTCACTATTGATACAATGTAAAGCCTCTAATAGGGCAGGCCTTTAATAGGGCAGACCATCAGAAGTGGTTAAACATTATTACTACAGTGATTTTGTGGGTATCATCCCCACCATAGTTTTACCTTCTTATTTCTGGAGGGTTTCTGGGTTACCAAATCTTAAGTGTTATGTGGTGATGCATATTGGTTTCTCATGATTGCTTAATTTTTATATGCATGCATGTTCATTTTGAAAGATATGTTATTAAGGATTTGAAACAAGAAATTAAAAAGCTAACACTTCTTATTCACCCCCCCCCCCCCCCCCCTCCCCCCCTCTCAAAAGCATTCTTTCCAATAAGATATTCCAACAACTCTATAGGAAGTCCATGCAGGGATTTGTGGGTCATAATATAGTGGGTTGACATTAGCAAAGAAGATTCTTAGAATGGGCTATTTTTGGCCAAACATCGAAAAGGATTCTATTGACTACGTCAAAACCTACAAAAAATTTCAAATCCATGGTAATCTTGTTCATGCACCAACCCAAGAACTCAACCTTTTGTCCACACCATGGCCTTTTTATCAGTGGGGTTTTGATTTGATTGGAGTCATTCATCCACCTTCCTCTAATGGACATAAATGGATTATCACTTCTATTGAATACTTCCCTAAGTGGGTCAAAGTAGCGTCACTTACTAACTATATGGAAAACAAATTTCATCCTTCATCCTGAACCATGTTATTTGTCAGTTTGGCATACCCCATGCCATTCTCACAAATAATGCCTTGTACTTTAAAAATCAAATAATTGATGAATTATGTGAAAATTTTTGCATTATATACCACTCCTCATAAATTTATTATCCCCAAGGCAATGGCCAAGTAGAGGCCACCAATAAGATCATTATCAACATCCTCAAGAAAACTATCAATGACATTGGTCAAGATTGGCATTTATAGCTGAACCCCACCCTCTGGGCCTATAGGATGAGTGTTAGAACACCTATAGGCATGACACTCTTCTCCTTGGTTTATTTTTGTAAAGTTATTCTTCTTTTAGAGGTTGAGATCTCATCCTTAAGAGTTACCCTTCAAGATGTCCTATCAAATGAGGATTATAGAGTGGCCCATCTAGAACAACTAAAATTCTTAGAAGATTAATGTGCAACAGATGACCACCTCAAAGTGTATCAAAATAAGTTGTCAAGACATTACAACAAAAAGGTAAAACCCTATGTCTTTCGGATTGGTAACCTTGTGCTCAGAGAGAACCCTTAAAACCAAGTAGCAAGGGAAAAGAAAGGAAAATGGGAAGCCAATTGGATTGGTTCCTATATTATCATAGAGTCCTTTGTGACTGGTACCTACAGACTTTGAGATTGTGATGGCACAGATCTAGCATAATGCATCAACAACACCCATCTCAAATAGTTTTGTGTCTAAAGCTTTGGGAAAACACATCAAAAATAGAAAAAAAATTAAAAATACTAAAAAATAAATAAAAATAAAATAGAGGATGCCACATTTGGTTTGCAAAAGGGGTGAGAGACAACACCTTTGGACTTCCCTACACAACACAAGTCCTTCAATGCTAAAAAAAGTCACAATAGCCCTCAAGCAATTGTCTATGGACAAATTTTACTTGTTTCAAGCACTGTCAAGTTAATTTCACACATATCCAATTGAGAAACACTTGTGGGTTACCATTCTAGGGTCTTTTCCATCAAATTTGGTTCACAGTAGTAGAAACAACTAGTATGATAGTACTAGTAGAGAAAGGAAAATATAGCCTATAAGAGCAATAACAATAACAATAAAAAGAACAAATCAAAGCTCTTTACCTCAATTGAATGTACATCCATAGCTCTTTATGTTCATGCAACAACCCCTGCCCATGCAAAGCAGCAAAGACTGAACCGGAACTAGAAGTAGGAGTAGCGGATATTGAGACACACTTGTGGGTTATGAATCTATGGGTATTTGGCATCAAATATAGTTCACAGTAGCAAAAATAGCCAATATGATAGCAATACAAAAATGGAGGGCAATAAGGAGTTAGATTATGTATTGAGATACCATAGACATGACTTGTAGGGAAATCAGTGCACATCTCAGCTATCCACCTTGACCAATGCCCACTACTATTTATTTTGGCCCTCCTTTGATCCATTTGATATCCAACACTCCCCTTACATCCCAAACATAGCCATTCATGCCCATGCTTCAACCTGTTGGGCCCATTTTGGTCTCCTCACCCCTTTAGGTGCCTCACATGGTCCTGGTTACCCCTCGTATTCCAACTAATCCCACTCACATCCTCACTCCATTCCCCAAAAATTCAAAAATACTCCAAAAATATAAAAAAATCCAAAAGTTGCTAAAAAATTAGCACAAATATCAAAAAATCCAAAAAATTTCAAAAAAATTATCAAAAAAATTTAAAAGTCCTCCAAAAATATCAAAAAAATCCAAAAATTGCCAAAACTAACCAAAAACTTTCAAAACTTGTCTAAAATTATTTAAAGGAGTTAAAAAATTGCCCAAATTTGCCAAAAACATTCAAATAGGATCATAATTGCCAAACATGGTCATAAGAGCTCAGAAAATTAACAACACCCTAAAATTCCTATCAATTCTAGGTTCACTTTAGCTCAAATAGGGTATATGACATATGAAACACCTCAATGGTATTAAGAAGCAATAGTAATGTCCTAAAACATTTCATTAGGCTTTGAAAAACCTAGCACAATGCAAATAGCACAAGAGGTGTTGGTGGCACCCTCTTTCCCCCTCTTGTAAGGAACAACAATCCCCAATGGATGATTAGTCTTATTTATGTTGCATGGCCATGATTGGTCTAGCCCCTTTCGACAAATATATCAATGCTATCCCAAAAGCCCAGATATCCATTAGACTCTTTTATCCTCACTCAACTAGGGGCACAAAATAAGCAAGTGTAAGAGTATGAGTCTACCCCCCTCCACCCTCAAGCACCTTTTTCAAGGCCCAAGCATCCTTTTTGGACCCCTCCAATGCTTTTTTAGGCCCAAAGTGCCCTTTTCAAGCCTTAAGCACCTTTTTCAAGGGCCAAGTGTCCTTCTCGGACCCCTCCAATGCCTTTTTAGACCCAAAGTGCCTTTTTTCAGGCCTCAAGCACCTTTTTCAAGGCCCAAGTGTCCTTTTCGGGCCCCTCCAGTGCCTTTTTAGGCCCAAAACACATTTTTTAGGCCTCAAGCACCTTTTTGAAGGCCAAAGTGTCCTTTTCAGGCCCCTCCATTGCCTTTTTAGGTCCAAAGTGCTATTTTAAGGCCTTAAGCACCTTTTTCAAGGCCCAAGTGTCCTTTCAGGCCCCTCCAATGCCTTTTTTAGCCCAAAGCACCTTTTTTGGGCCCCTCAAGTGCCTTTTTCAAGGCCCAAGCATCCTTTTTGGACCCCTCCAATGCCTTTTTAGACCCAAAGCACCTTTTCTCAAGGTCCTATTTCACCTTTTTCAAAGACCTTGATATCCTTTGGGCTCCCCAACATGCCTTTTCTGGGTTAAAGCACCGTTTTCAAGTCCCTACTTCACCTTCTTGAGACCCAAGTGTCATCTTTTGGGCCCCAAACACCTTTTCATAGGCCTCAAAAATGTTTGTCTCATCATACACCTAGAGAAAAGTCCCCACATTAGCCTTATTATTATCTATCATAGTTATTAATATATACACAAACATTCTCACCTACCAATCATGGTTACCCTTACTCTATGGATTGTATTGTTCCCACTTCTATAAGAGTCAAACCATTTCACTATTTATTAGAAAAACACAAAAACATTCACATATCTATCAAACATCCCAAAAACATTTACATATTCCACAAAACACAAAAATATTTATATATTCCACAAAATACCAAAAATAAGCATGACACAACATTATGATCACAATTGGTTGTCCCTTTGGTTGCTGCCACAACAAGCACAAGAAATTTATTCTCCTACAATAGAAATGAAAAAATTACATTTAACTAGTGTCTAGTGGCTTATTTATTCTAGCCTACTTGGAGGAGGTGGTACAATAGGGTGTCCAATCAATGGTGTTTCTTCTAGCATAGCTCCAGACAAAGAAGCCCCTAGTGTCAAACCCCTCTATGCCCACACTACATCCATGGGAATTAAAAACCTCCCACCATGTAATTACATTTTTAGTAGATGTGTAAATTCCCTATCTATGAACTGTATCTCTCGGTGGTCCTCATTTGGGAATAATTGATAATAATGTCACATCCAATAAGCAGCTTCTAGGTGTACCTTTTTTGTCCAATACATTTTCATGAATACATTCTCCACCAACTTGCTTACCCCCTATATAGTGATTGCTCATTGGGACACATCCTACTCTTATTGCATCTGATTATTCATTATTTTCCATCATTCCACGTCCATTTTTGTCTCACCCAAATGCTATTGCAATTTCCTCACCTTCCCCTCACTCAATGCTAATCACTCTTACAACTTCAATGCTAAAGATTTTTCCTTCATAATCACTTCTCTAAAGGACTCTAACTATGACTACAATAACACAAGTTCATTCTGAACACTCTCTAAACCAACTTGTGCCATCTTTAGTGATTCCTAAAATTGCTAAGCTAGCGATCATTCCACCCACATCCCTACATTATTTCCCTCTACATGTGAATGCCCCATATGCAAATCTATCTCTAGAAACTATGCTCATGCCTGTTCTACATCCACCACTACTTGCAAATGTCTTATCTCTATTTGTGCCCCATCCTCTCACACTTTCTCCATCAATCCTTGTAAAAAGGTGACCTCCTATTTGGCATTCTATGCTTGCACTCTCTATAGCTAACATTCATCGTAATCCCTCCACACCCTGTGCTAATTGATCTCTGCCTCTTGCATCCAACCACATCTCTCCTACATTTACACCACATTTTCCCCCTTCTATTGGCCCTCATCCCATTTTCCCAAGGCTAATTAACTAGCATATCCCACTCAATACTTCCCCCTACTAACACCTTCCACATACTTTTGAGCTTCTCCCATAGGCTTTTCCAGAGATTTTATCTCCCCCACCTCCTCCTCCAATCCTGACATGCTCTTTGGCATCTTAGGTGAACTATTCTCCACCTGTGTCATTGGCTCATCATCTAATACCGCTTGCAATGCCTGTTACACTATAGTCCTTGGCAACATCATCAAATCTAACAAGGGAATTTCTTTTGCATCCATCCCCACCTCTTCCAATTGTACTAGCACTTGTCTCATCTACCTCACCCAAACTTGAAATTAACACTTGGAGTTTTGACTAATCCACCCACTCCTCAGAGATTCATCGAACATGCTTTGCTCTTTGCCCTTGCCTCATCCACCTTCCCTAGCTAGCATCACCCTCTTGCTAAGACTGATCTGGTATGCCCAACATAATTTCACTTGCATGGCTCCTACAGCTTCTCAATACATGCAACAATTACACTATCCTTTTTACTGAATGCCTTGATTCATTCCCATATTATCCACCTACTTATAGCCATCATTCACTTTAGACTTGTTCTGTACTAGTCATCTATATATCCACTCACTTCATCCTACCACACTAGTACCTGGTACACTTAGCCCTTGGTTTTGACATTTAGCCACCATAATTTCCACTAACACATAGACAAAACCCACTACTAAACCACTACTAACAAATGCCACACTCTCTTATTTGCCTGATACAATAGTTACTCCCTGGTATAACTAAAAAAACTCGATACTATTTTGTATAACTGGACGCATCCCTAGTCTACAAATAATGATTTCCTATGCTATCGTGTGCTTTTAGTGCCTCAGATATGTACTTGACTAGAGGTACTAGGATGAAGTCATGATCTTTTATTGGTTTTTCACTATTTTACTTCAGTGATCCTAAGGTTTCATAAATCATTTGTGTCCACTTATAAGTGCCTCCTCTTGTATGGAACACGATGTGTACCTAACCAATTTTGTGCAATATCTTTGGTGATATCTTTTATTTGACATGTGACTATTTGCATACCTTTTTTTGTTATTCTGTAGCATTGGCTTCTATTTCTTGATGGTTGTCATGGTTTTTCTTGTACATTGTTCCTCTTTGCTAGTACTTCTTAGGATGACATAGTATTCATATCACTATAGTTGAGCTAGTAGTGATTGTACTTAGTCACTTATGTTTTTATTACATGCTCTATGATGACAATTAGTTTTCATCTCTTTCAAAAAACTGATAGTTAATTACACTCATTTAGTTTCCATTATCATCTTGGGTTCCTTGTAAACAAATGGTTGGCACATAAATTAGGATATAATTCATAAAAGTGGACCAAAACATCAACATCAACATCTTGACAATCTTCTAGCACTCCAATATCATGGATTTTGTCTCTTCACAATATCCACACTAGCATTACACTTCATGCATTCACCTTTTCATTCCACTCATTGCATTATGTGGCTTTCAAATCTTAGACAATTCTAGTCACTATCAAATTATACCACATCGTTTGCTGCCTTGCATGGCTTTGAAATCTCAAACAATCTTGTTTCACCACATTCCATCTCCTTTGGTTTGTTGCATCATCTTTGCCAATCCTCTATCTCCTTTCATTTTCATCCATTCATTTTGTGGCTTTTGAATCTCAAAAGTTGACACTCCACATCATAGCCTTCGAATCTTAGACAATCTCATTTCCTTCCATTTTTTACCTTCACTCACCCTTCATGTTTCACATCCCATTTTCTCACATTCCCACTTATCTTTTCATCTCCTTTCATCCCATCCCCGCATTTGGACATTTCATTCCATTTCTTTATTTCATATCATCCTATCATATATCAATTTGGTCATTAAAAGTTTTATTACATTTCATTCTTTTCCATCATCCTCTTATATATATTATATCCGTAGATATTTCATTCCATCATCTATCATTTTGTTCCTTAGACATTCCATTCCCTTTTTCATTTAACCATTTCGTCGCATTACATCTCATTTCATCTCATCACATTTCATTTCATTTCATCAACCATTTCATTTCATTTCTTTACCTCTCATGTTATCACATCTCATTTCACTTTATTTCATTTCAATATTCATTTAATTTAATTTCATTACATATCATGTTATCACATCCCATTACATTTCATCTCATTTCAATACCCATTTCATTTCATTTCATTACATATCATGTCATCACATCTCATTACATTTTTATTACATTTCATCTCATTTCATTGCCCATTTCATTTCATTTCATTACATTTCATCACCCATTTTGTTCCATTACACTACATATCATGTTATCCCCTCCAATTTCATTTCATTTTCATTACATTTTCATTTTTTTACCTATTTCATTCCATTTCATGTCATTACCTATTATATATCATTTCATTCATTACCTAACATGTCCTTTCATTTTCTTTTCATTACATAACATATGTCATTTCATTCATTATACATTTCATGTCATTTCATTTCTATTCTATTCCTTTTCATTTCATTTCATTTCATTTCTCACACATTATCTCATCACATATCTATTCTATTCCATTTCATTCATCACATTTTTTCACATTTCATTACATTACCAGAACATTCATATTATTATGATTTATCTTTCATTTATGTTACAACTCATTTTCTCACATCAAATTACCTCATTTTCTATTTCATTATATTACATTTCATTGTCGCATTTCATTCATATCTCATTACATCACATTCTATCTTACCACATTTCATTTCATTACATCATCAGTAACATACCATCTATTCTAACTCATGATCCATCTAAATTAATCATTCGCATATATATACACATTCACATCCACTATCACCATAATCATCAAATTGGACCATCACATTCATACATAAGTCCATGATATATCAAGTGCACAAGTCCAAACATCAAAAAGCTCAATTATCTCATATATCAAAAAGATTGAATCATCAACATCAGAAGATCTCAACACAAAAGGATCCTCATCATAAATGACATACATGATAAGCTAATAAAATGAAGCTCTAGAAATGAACTCTATGTCGCACTACATACATCATCTCTCTATGACTGATTAGAAGGTCTCTACTCACTGGGGGCACCCATCTCATCTTGAACAATTGAACACTGAACAATAACATCATTTTTTTATCACAAGTGATCATTCTACATTGATCAAATCCCAAAATCTAGCTATTTAGCTAATGGTTCTATCTTGACCCAGTTATTTGTCCTACTTTGTATCCTGAGATGGACATGTTAGTTTTCCCTACTCTTTATCTTGAGGGGGTACTTTTTCTATATATCAACATTACTTGATTGATTCTACTCATCACTTTGTGACTACACATTCCCTACCAACTATTCTCATCAACATTTCAGAAATAAAATTGGAACCTACTCAACTTTTTCACTTCCATATTTTCTTCCAATTTTATTTTCGAGGGGGCAGTATATCTGTACCAAATTGGGGCATCAATTTTTTTGGAAAACATCAAAAATGTCCTAGACTAGCTACATTTTTTTTAAACATCAACCCCACCAAAACCATTGCAATCATTAAATCAACATCACCATCAATTTATCAAATCAATGACAATCAAAACATCGAATCATCAATGATTAGACATCATATCATCAACAAATAGACATCCAATCCTTAGAATTAGACCTAAACTTTGAAAATTAAGATGGTCTTTGAACTAATATGCTTCACATATTAACTTAAAGAGGGGCATTTGTAGATAGCCAAAAATTGGGAAAGACTTAAATCATGTAGTTCCAATCAATCAACGCAAATTAAGGAGAAAAAATAGAAAAGACACAGCAAACTTTGGAATCAAAAATCACGTCAGGTCATTAATCACCTATCAAATTCACAAGACCTAAATTTAACTTTAAAATAGGAGAAAAATGATTCAAATTCATTAAAATGAAATTTAAAAAAGAAGGAAGAAAAGACAAAGTGTTGAAAGTAAATTACACATTTATTAAATCAACAAAATCATTTATCCTCACAAAAAGGAAAATCTCCCTTTTTTATTTTAAAAGAATTAAAGATATCCTCAATTATCCTCAAAACCAAGTCTGTTGGACTCTTCCTCCTAGTCTCTTACGAGATATTTTTAGTTTTACTTTCATCCCAATCAAAGGTGAAAATCCTGATTCTTACCCTCAACACTTTTTGAAATCCTATAAATAAGAAGGAAATCCAAGAAGCAAAGGACCCAAGTCTTAGGCATCTGCTCTATAGGCACATTTTGATTCATCATTTTAGCATTCTCATTGTAGCATTTTTATAGCATTTTAGCATTGTTTTGTGTTATTTAGCATCATTTATTACTTGTTAGTTCATTTCATATTCATCTTAATTGCATATAATCTGCATTTCAATCATAGACCTTGCATGTATCCATCATAGATCCGCATTTTAAGCATTCTCCAATTTTAGAACTATCACTAAGATGCTGGTATGAGAGCTATTTTAGTAGTTTTATTTAGGGAAACATGAGGCACTCAGATAGATTACATTCTGATGATGATATCTTGAGCTTAGTTTAGTTTGTCATCAGTCCATTTGCATTCTACACTAAGGTTTCATGAATACAAATTTACACCGTGTATAACAACAATACATTATTTGATATGTAAAATGTTTTTGACATCATATTATGACTAGTGAAGTTAGATGGAGATAGTATAAATTCTAATGATGATGTGTATAATCTCATACATCAGTACAAATAGTACGAAAAAGAGATATTCATGATTTACTAGTGAAACATAACAATGTAATTATAGGTAAATGAATTATTTTGTTTACAAAATAATTACTTGACCAATTAGGGATGACATCCTAGATGTTTACTCTAAGTTGGTATATATATTATGGTCTTAGCTGACCCTTCAATAATTTGTGAAAAGGTATGGTCTTTATGCAAAGGACATCTTGTGAGATTAAGTATGCTTTTGATGTATTCTTTTGTGATATGAAAGGTGATATATGAACTTTTTGTGAAGCAATTTATACAAAGTTTTTGAGAACCTAATTTTGTAATCTGAGATTGAAATGAGGTCAGAGATCATCCTAGAAGAAATTAGAGCATCTATACATTTGTATTTGAGGAACTTAAGGTTAGTTACTTTTTTGGACAGTAAGCTCTTCTTGCATCTATTGTACTACAACTCCTAATAGGGTTGGAATCTCCTAATAGGGACTCAAAGTCTCCTAACATGGACTCTTTACATTTAATTTTCTCATTTAATAGGGTCCATCCTCTAATAAGGAACATATATATTAGTATATCATCTAGTGGGTGTTGTCCCCACTGAGGTTTTCCCTTGGCCAGGGTTTCCTTAGTTAACAAAATATGGTTTATGTATGGTTATTATTACTATTGAGCATTACTTGTTTACTTTCTTATGCATGAATCAAAGAAATTAATAATATCTATTTGGTGAAAAAAGTTTTTAGAATACTGATTCACCCTCCTCCCCCCACCCCCTGCCCCCAATAATCCCTCTTTCTAACAAATGTTGACAATACATTGATCATGATTAATCCAATTATAAAAATATAGACATATCATTTTCATTCTTGATACATACTCATTATTGTAGAGAAAGAAATAATTTTAAATATGTGATTTTTACTATTATTAAAATTTATATCTTCATCATCTTAATAGTCAAATAATATGTAGGTTGATTAGGGATGAAATATTGGTTTCTTTTTACTTTATTCTATATGCTTTCTTATGTGTATTTATAAAGATCCTTCTATAATATCATGATAAGGTCATCATGGTAGACTATATTATAAATTTAGAAGGATTACATTTTCACTTGACCTTTTTGCACCAACTTGGCATATTGTAAGCCTAGTTCCTTATAAATTTGTCCATAACATCAAGTAATACCAATTTATGGTTTATCATACCACTACGAGATGACTCTCCCTCCATCTCTCTCACCACCTTCTTATCAATTATATGTGTCTCATATATCAATGATCTAACCTTTTATCCATGTTTAGGTGACATCCACATTCTTTGAACTTATTCATCCTATTAAGGGGACATGATTTTATCTCCTCTCAATATCATATTTCATGAATCATATCTCTCCAATGACTTGATAATCATGCTACTATTTTTCTCTCATTGAACCAATAATAATATTTAATATGTTATTCCACCTTTTTTCATGATGAGATATTAAAGAGGGAAAAATCTAGAAACCTAGACTTGTATACAGTTAATCAACAATATTTATCCCGTTTCTATATTCTCCTTTATCCTTAATTCTACTTCATCTAAGTTTGATATCATAGAACATATTTAAACTTATCCAAGACTTCTTCCTTGGAGGGTATCAAAACTTGTAAATTGTTATGATGCAATTCAATCTATTAATCTATTTCTATATCTAATGTATTTTGAGATATAAACTCATCAAATTCCAATAGCTTGAAAGGTCTTAGATGTCATTAATGTTTAACTTATTTTAAGGTATTTGTATCATCTTAAGTTGGAAGCACTCTAATTTAATGAGCATTTAACACCTTTTTAATGAAAGATCATCATTTTCCCTCTCTTTAATTTCTTTTTCCATTTTGCATCCTTTCTCCTAGGTAGAATTGGGGTAAAACCTAATAGATCTTCTTTAAAACTCCTATTTTCATGGTGATAAACTCAAGGTATGATCTATTTCTCATAGGCCCTTCCATTACATATATCTTTCCACTTGGAATCTTCTTATGGCATTGAAATAAGGTTTCCTTGGAATTTGAACATGATTTCTAGGTTTTGAAACCTATTTTGGGGTCCTTAGATAATCCTTGGGGTTTGTGCACCTATAATTAGGGGTGAATTGTGTTGTTAATGCATCAAGGACACATTGCACCCTTAATGAAGCCCTATTTTGGCCATTTTTCTCTAGATTTTGTCTTTTAGATAATTGTGTGTAAACTCCTAACACAACCAACATATGGGATTTAATCAATTCTAATGTCTATATTAGCCCCTCCATTTGCTCCATTTATCATCCACACTTGTAGTGCCTCTTATGTTTGAATTCTATGCCTTGTTATATTTTTGAGTCGAGAGATATTTTGACACTCCTATTGGATGATATTCAAGATGATTTGATGGTCATATACTCTATTTGGATATCATAGATGATAGATACTATTTTATTCAATCTAATCATATTTTCATGATGATACTTATTGATGCGGCATGATGCTCTATGATGACATTTGGTTATTTTATATTCGAACATACACTCTATTTATAATTATATGGTGGAATTATTACATTCTAGATACTATGATTTGATGCTACATATATTTACTTTGTTCTTGTTTGGAGATGTTTTCTAATGTAGTGAGTGATGTAAATAGATTATTTTAATGTAACTAAATAAATGGTTCATTATGTGATTTAATGCAGTTATCACTTTGACTATATTATTATATGTAATTGCACTTGATCATGTTGTTTAGTGTGTAGGACTTATATCCCCATCAGTGGCACATGGAGTTAGTGATTTAGTTGTTTATACCTAGCAAATTTATCTTTGTATGGGTGACCTATCTTGTTTAATTGCTAATTAAACCCCCTAGTTATTTAAAATATCTAGATTCATTTTCGTTTGTGACAAGAGTAGCATTATGTTTGTGCATTTAGATATCTAGATTTTGTCACAAAATTTATTAAGGAATATTGCAATTCAATGTTTTAAAGGTATTTTGGTTTTTGATCTTGTTATTCTAATTATCGATAGCTTTTCCATAGTTGAATTCCATTTAATTGAAATTACCTAATTTTGTCTAGGTTAAAGAGGGATTTATTTTAGTGAACCAATTATTTTCCTATTTTAATATTTCACTCCTAAAGTGAATATATATATCCCAAAAAGTGAGTTATTATGGACTACTCACTTTTGAATTGGAAATTTGGAGAGAAAATTTTCCAAATTTTCTTACAAAGGTATTGTTGTTTTACTCATTATGGGAGCTACAAGTGTGGGATCATCATCAGATTGATCTCATTGGATCCAACTCGGTGAGAGTTTAGTTTTCTGAGACTTTTGGCAGTTTTTGGTGAGTGATTATTTTATTGCAAGCATTCCTATTTTTTCCCTTTTGGTTGTAAGGTAGGGATATTTCATTTTTGTGTTTTAGCTTTGTTTTTTATTTTGTTTATGATACTAATATGTTAGGAGGTAAAGAACTAGTGTTCCCCTTCATTTCTATATTTTGGCTCTACTCAGTTGTGTGGGCATGAGCATTTGTTGCTTTTGGTGTGGGGTTTTGGACTGTTATTTTGGTCATTTTTGCATACGGACTCTAAACCCAACTTTTATTTTATATATGGGGTTTTTATACTTGATTAGAATTGGGGTTTCAATTTCATTGATTTTCATCACCATTATTTTTTGGACATTTTTTACTTCACCTTAATTTGTGGGCCACCTATTTTTCTTGGGTGTTTCTTAGCACTTACATTAGTTGAGGACTCAAATTATCTATAAGGAATCTAATTTGACTATGGATGTATTCTTCATACATTGGGATTTGTGTCAAATTCATACTCCCAATAATGTGCTTGGTAGAGTGATTTTATATTTGATTATTTCATTGTTTCTCATCCAACCCTTGTTGTTTATGATTTTCATGTAGTTGGTGTGTCAACACACAAATACATGATCTTGCCCTTATCAAGTCCTTACAAGACTTAAACTCCTAGTTGCTTTTTTTTGAGTTATGTTCATTGGGGTTGGGTTGGGTTCGAAAACTACATTGCCTACAAGCACTCATCGGTAATGTGCATGGGTATGTAGGGTAGACAAGTGGAGGGGCTTCTCTCATAACCCTGGGTCATGTTCCTAAAAGGTTGACATGAAGAAGTTTCTAATAAATGATAACTTAATGAATTAGTTGGTGATAAAACTAAGATAATAAAAGGGAATGCATGTATGGGTCAATCTAAGGGTATGTGCATGTACAAGTTTTTTGAGGGAAAGTGTCTATACAAGTTTATCAAGGACAAAGTGTGATGGATTCTTAAGGGAGAGTTTTTGCACAATATTTAGCTTGGGAGTCCCAAGTGATATACATTCCACTAGAGTCCCTATGTAGTAGAGCCATAGAGAATCTTACCAAGACCTATTGTATTGCATTGTCTCATGATCTTGGTTTTAGTCCTTTACACTGTTTGGCATGAGTGTTAGCCATGGAAGACTATATTGTGTATTTTTGTGGTTAGATCACTATCTCCATCAGCATCACAAGAGTACGCCTACTAGTTCCATGACATTGGTAGGCATAGCTACCTATACCACTATTGTGGACTGACATACAAAGTTGGCCTTCCTCCATGTTTAGTTTCAGAGTTGGATGCTCACATGGTTCTCTGTATCTTTCTAGAGTATGCTTTCCATGTGATTTATGTTATTTTAGTTTATTGAGATAGTTGATTTATGCACATGTATGTTCATTATGATTTTTCTATTCCACAAGATTACATTAGATACTATGGAGTAGATGGTTTGATTCTCCTTAATTTACATGTCTTTTTCATTTCCATGTTTTTGAGTGTTTGAGCCTAGATTTATGTATTTCCAGTACTCTTGAGTGTGAAGGATTTATTCTTACCATGCTTCCATTTACACATTTTATATTTGATGTTAGTTATTTTAGCATCAGAGATGAGTTTCCTTGCATGAGGAAAGCGTTCTCTCATGTGGGCCATGGTATATGATCATGTGAGAGTGCACATTCTTGCAAATAGCCTAGCATTTATTTGTGTGAGAAAGTATTGGCTCACACTTAAGGTGTTTCCTCACATGATGAAGTGTTCTCTCATGTGACTGACTATTGACTTGTGTAGTGGAGCAATTTCTCACATGATGCATGATACTTTACTGTGCGAGCATGTGCTCACTTGCACAAGTCTAGCTTTTTCTAATTCCTTGCATGGAATATAGGGATTCTTTTCATACACCTTTAGGAAGTGAGTTTGGGTGTCTTGGATACCCTATTGGGATGCACACCTTCCTAGGTCTTTCTAGTTTGGAGATTAAGTATATTATTATTTTTTTAACTTTTATAGTTGGTTAAGGAATGTGTTGGTAAGTAGTGATGCTTGGAAATTGTTGGTTGCTTGGATAGTTTGGTTTAGTCTTCTGTTGTGATCTTTGATCGGTTGCATATTGATGTTGTTTGAATCCATGCTTGTTACCTATTAAAATAAATATTGGATTTTTATTTATCCTTGTTCCAAGGATCTCTTGATGGGGCATTACATATGGTATCAAAGCCCATGTTGCAACATTGGGATCTCTGTGTTGTGCTCCCAATATGAAATCATTTTAGTTATACATGATAGTATCTTATTTTGGCTTATGCTATGATACTTATGTTTTTTGTGTATGACTCTAACCCTTATCTTGGTTCTCACTTAGAGATGCCTCCTACATGTAGGCTTGGTGTTTAGAGGAATAACTAATAGAATAATGATGAAGAAGTGTTAGAATCTGATAAGATTAATAACCCAGAAAACTAGTGCAAAGAGTAAATATCTAAACTATGAATGCAAATGATACAAAATCAAAATAGCATCATAGAGTTAGTCTCCAAGAGAGTAATGCAAATGCTAGAAGCAAAATAGCATTAACAGGATGCAAAAACAAGAGATACAAATACAAGCCAGGTAGCATGCTTATATAGGCTAAGAAGAGGGAGGAGGTGGCAACACCAACCAATGAGGAGCAACCATCTATCGGACTAAAGATAGCAAAGTATCTTCCCAAGATAGCTAATGGATGCTCACATGTAGGAAGGTGACACCTCACAACCATTCACCTAATAAGACATGCTTTATTAACCTAAGTGAGATTATTAAAAGTGTAGGAAAAACCTAGCAAAATAGAAAAAATAAAAAACTACACTAACAAACTACACTAACAAGAAGAACACCATGAGGAGGAGTGTAAAAATGACATGGGAGGATATGCTAATAACAATTAAGTTATTACTAAGGCATTGCTACCTTTGTTAGAGGATCTTATAGCTTAGTTAAGACCTCAAGTTGGGGAAAAATGACATGATCATTGCCAAGAAGAGGTTTCTGACCATGGAGACTCCCCCATATTAGGGTATGAAGGGGAGAAGAATGTGGGCACAGAAATGAGTGTTCTCACACACCACTTGGTGGTGGAGATTATTGTAGGAGAGGCCGTGGTTGGGATGATGGAGATTCCATTTGAATGGATATTATGAGAGACCCTCATAGGTCTAAACCACCATTGTTTGGTGTCCTAGGAGGTGGTCTCAAGGTTGAGACATGGGTTACTATATATGGGATATTTCTTTTCCTTGCATGCTTATGGAAGCAACTTGAAGTTCATTATGTTGTTAAATAGTTGAGAGAGAATGTATCTTTATGGTGGGATATAGACAGCAAGAAGCTGTTGATCAGTATAATGGATCTTGCTTGGAAGATCTTTGAGGAGAGGTTTAGGGAAAAATTTGTACCTTCACAACACCAAGAAGCCCATGTTCATGAGTTTTGTGAGCTCAAATAGGAGAAAATGTCAGTAGATCAGTATGAGAGGTAGTTCCTTGGGCTGAGATAGTACTCAAGCTATCTTTATGATAAGGTACTCCTCACACAACATTTTTTCATGGGTATTAAAGACTCTATCATTAGGGATATCCATCTTCACCACCCTAGGAAACTTGCATTTTTGACAAAGAAGGAGAGAATTGATGAGAGCAATGTGGCTAGGGGGTTCAATGTTAGACTAGACTCTTAGAGCCATAATACATGATCCATAGGGAAAAGTGTACCATCTCCTCAGACACAATTCACAGGATAGGGCCAAGGCCAGTCAACACTCTTATGAGGTGGTCATGGTTGTTAGGATTGATGATACCATCAGTATCAACATAAGGGTAGGCAAGATTCTAGTGCTATAGGAGGGAAGGAGTGTGCTCAAAGTTGAGGTCAATAGTCCTAGTAGAGTTATCCATCTAAGGGTAATCAATAGGACTCTAGTAGAGGGAGTGCACCATATTCTAGTGCTCCCTAGGGTGGATGTAGATTTGGTTCTAGTTTTAGAGGAGCATATTTTTCATGTGGTCAACTCAGCCATAGATTAGTGAAGTGAACTCTAAAGACATCTTTAGGACCTAACAATGGTGTGGACATGTTTGAGCCTATCATGGGTGATGTAAGCAGATCCCACAGAGTTTTTTTAGCAATTAAAAATTACCAAGCTAAGCATATGGTATTGTAGTTGAGGCTATAGGTACGTTTCATTGTAATTATTCCATAGTATTAATTGATCAAGGTGCTTCAAATTATTTTATTTCACCATCACTTGTTCAACAATGTGGGCTAGTGGTTGTACGATAAGTTGATAGCTGGCTAGTTTAGTTAGCTATACGTTCTAAGGTGACTGTGGATTCAATAGTTAGTGGTTGTGTGTTGGACTTGGGCACCTTCACCACCATAGTTGATATTTATATCATACCCTTAGGATTTTATGACATTGTGTTGGGTATATATTGGTTAGTAACCCATTAGGTGAATATAGATTACTAAAGTAAGTTGGTGTAGTGGAGCAGGCGGAGCTTGGAGGTAGTTGAAGTAGAGTGTGAGATATGGATGTTAGATGTTTGTAGTATATATATATGACCTTGAGGACTTGAGAGCTATGGGGTAACTTTGGATGATCACCCACTCCTTTGTGACTATATAGATGTATTCCCTAATGAGATACTAGGTATGCTACCAGAGCATGACATTGATTTTTGTATTGATCTAATTTCAGGATTTGGGCCTATTTCATGAGCTTCCTATCATATGAATAGTTAGGAGTTGAGTGATCTTAGATTGTAGTTGGAGAAATTATTGGCCAAGGGCCATATTCATCATAGTGTATCCCCATAGGGTGCATTATTCATCTTTGTGATGAAAAAAATGGGGCATTGCATTTATGCATTGATTGCTAGCAATTGAATAAGGTGACAGTGAAGAACCAACATCCCTTTCTAAGGATTGATGACTTGCATGATCAGATCAAGGGAGCAAGAGTGTTCTCAAAGATTGATCTTAAGTTGGGATACCATCAACTTTAGATTTATGAGGTTGACATTGATTGGACAACTTTTTGTATACACTATGGGCATTACAAGTTTACAATTGTACCCTTTGTGTTAACTAATGAGCCATAGATGTTTATGAGTTTGATGAATGCATTATTTTGCATGTACCTCAATTAGTGTGTCCTTATTTTCTTAGATAACATATTAATTTGTTCAAATACTATTTAAGAGAACAAGATCCATTTATCGCAGGTGTTGCAGTGCTTATGAGTCCATCATTTGTATGGAAAACTAGGTAAAAATGGATTCTTCTAGTTTGAGGTGATGTATTCAGGGCATACCATCACAAGTGATGGTATTGTAGTGGATTTAAATAAAATTCAAGCTATCATGGATTGGTTGACATTGACTAGTGTTTATAAGGTTCGTAGTTTCATGAGATTGGCAAGGCACAACTATTGATTTATGAAGGATTTCTCACTAATAGCTCATCCTACAACTTCTCTTGAGTAGAAAGGAAAGAAGTATGTTTGGTCATATTAGTACGAGTCAACATTTGAGGCTCTAAAGGAGCAATTGACCAGTGCACCAGTCCCTATTGTATGTAATCCTAAAGGAAATTTTATTCTTTACATAGATGCATCAATGGAGGGTGTGGGAGTAGTGTTGTAGGATGGTCGTGTGATTGCATATGAGTCTAGAAAGCTTAAAGACCATGAGATTAACTACCCACTCATGATTTGGAGCTTGCAGTAATTGTGCATGCACTTCTACATTGGAGACAATTCCTTTTGGGGCACATGTTTGAGCTTCATAGTGATCATTGTAGCTTGCAATATGTCTTTACTCAACCAAACTTGAATGCACAAAAATGTCGTATGGAGTTTCTGTGTGAGTATGATTTTGATTTTCTCTACATAAAAGGGAAACAAAATGTTGTCTTAGATGCCTTGAGTAGGAGACGACATCAAATATCAATTTTGTCATTAGGAGTGGAATTATGAGGCCGTATCTTAGAGGTCTTACCTAATAACACATGGTATCAAGAGGTGAGTTTAGAGATTGATTCAAGACATACCCTTGAGGGGACAGTTTCAAGTTATTCCCTAGAGTCCAATGGAATATTGAGATACTTGGGGTGCATTTATGTGCTGACATTCAGTGATATTAATACCTTGATTTTTTTGGAAGCACATAATGCACCATATTCCACAAATCTTGGTGCCAAGAAGATGCATGCTGACCTTAGATAGTTGTAGTTTTGGGTAGGGATGAGGTGTGATGTTGATTTTTTTGCTTGATGTCTTGAGTGTCAAAGAGTGAAGGCAAAGCATCAAAATCTAGTGGTCCTTTTGCATTTTCATACCATTCTAGAGTGGAAGTGGGATACTATATCCATTTATTTTATCATAGGGTTGCCTATGTCATCATGATGATATGATTGTATCATGGTGACAATGGACAAGCTGCCCAAGATGACACATTTTTTTTGCACGAGAACACCCTACATAACTATTTCTAGAGCACATGTTTTATTGGAGAACATTGTTTGATTGCATGGAATCCCTCATCAAATTATATTAGATATAGATCCAATGTTTACTTCATCACTATAAACATCTCTCCAACATGTTTTGTGTGCCTAGCTCAATTTTAGTTTGGCATACCAACTAGAACCATATGGTTAGATAGAGAGAGTGAACCAAGTTCTAGAAGACATGCTTCACATGTATGTGATGGATAGGTAGGTGAAGTGGGAGGACTATTTGTACCTTGTTGAGTTTTCTTATAAAAATGGGTACCACAATTCTCTTGGCATGTCACCTTTTTAGGCCTTGTATGGTAGACCATGTTGTACCTCTTTGAGTTTGGATTTTTTAGATGATTGAGTAATTTTAGATCTAGAGATGCTTTAGGATATGGAGAAACAAGTTCTTCATATTAGAAGAATTTTGTTACTACCCAGGATAGATAAAAGAAGTATAATGATTCCCATAGGTTGGATCGTCACTTTTCAATTAGTGACTAGGTGTTTTTTAGAGTGCTTCCATGGAACAACCCTATTAGTTATGGGAAAGACTCTAAGTTGGTGCCATGTTTTGTTAGACTATTTGAGATTCTTGAGAGAATCAATCCTATTAATTATTGACTAGTGTTGCCACCTAGCATATCACACATCCATGATGTTTTCCATGTTTCTATTTTGTGGCAGCATATTCCCCATCTGATCCATGTACTTGTCTAGGATTCTTTATAGGTGGAGGATGGGTAATTTTCTTTGGATCCCATTCATATCCTTAAACACTAGAGGCTAATTCTTAGAGGTTGGGATTTATAGTAGGTAAGGGACCACTAGGACCCAAATGATGAAACTTCTTCTACTTGGAAGGATGTTATACGGTTGAGAGATTTGCACACTTATCTTTTTGTAGGCTTCTAGGATCTAGTGGAGGAGGATGTAGTGCCTCTTGTGTTTTCATTCTATACCTTATTATATTTTAGATTTGAGAGATATTTTGATGCTCATCTTGGATGACATTCAAGATGACCTAATGGTTAGACATTATGTTTTGAATTCCAATATCATAGATGATAGATAGTATGTTGTTAAGTTTGATCATATTTGTATGATGATGATATCTAATTATTATGTATTCAAACATATACTCTATTTATGATTATATGGTGGACTTATAAGATTCAGGATACTATAATTTGATGCAACAAATATTTACTTTATTCTTGTTTCGAGATGTTTTATGATACAGTAAGTGATGTAAATAGATTATTTCAATGTAATTAAATAAATAGTTAATTACATGATTTAATGCATTTATCACTTTGGCTATATAACTATATGCAATTGCACTTGATCAAGTTGTTTAGTGTGTAGGATTTATATCCCCAGTAGTGACACCTAGAGTTAGTGATTTGACTATTTATATCTAGCAAATGTCATCCCTATGTGGGCAACCTATCTTGTTTAATTGTTAATTAAACCCCTTGGCGATTTAATAAATCTAGATTCATTTGCATTTGTCACAAGACCAACATTATCTTTGTGCATTTAGATATCCACATTTATCACAAAAAATATTAATGAATACTATGATTTAATGTTTTGAGGGTATTTTGATTTTTGAACTTTTTATTTTATTTACAAGCAACTTTGTCATAGTTGAATTCCATTTAGTTGGAATTACCCAATTTTGTTTGGGTTAAGGAGGGATTTATTTTAGTGAGCAATTTATTTTTCCTATTTTAACATTTCAGTTCTAAAGGGAATATATATCCCCAAAACTTAGTTATTACGAACTTTCTGATTTCAAACTAGAAATTTGGAGAGAAAAAATCCCAAATCCTTGTAAGGAGGTATTGTATTTTTACTTGTTGTGGGAGCTGCGGGCATGGGATCACTACAAGATTGATCCCATTGGATCTTGCTCAAGGAGACCTTAATTTTTTTAGAATTTTGGCAATTTTTGGGGAGGAATTATTTTATTGTGAGCATTCCTATTTTTTCCCTTTTGGTTTCAAGGTAGGGTTCTTCCTTTCTTGTGTTTTAGCAATATTTTTTAGTTTATTTCTATTACTAATATGTGAGGAGGCATATAACTAGTGTTCCCTTCCATTCTTATATGTTGACTTTACCTAGATGAACAAGTATGAGCATTTGTTTCTTTTGGTGAGGGGTTTGGGAGTTTTAGACCATTATTATGGCCATTTTTTCATAAAGACTCTAAACCCAAATTTGATTTGTTGGGGTTTTTATACCCAATTGGAACTAGGGTTTCAATTTTATTGATTTTTTTTAATGTTGGTTTTTGGGCATTTTTGACTTCACCTCAATTTATGTGTTACTTAGTTTTCTTGGGTATTTCTTGGTACTGAAATTGGTCATGGAATCAAATTATCTATAAGGAATCCAATCTAACTATAGATGTATTCTTCTTACTTTAGGGTTTGTGTTAAATATGTACTCTTGACAATGTGCTTAGTAGAGTGATTCACACTTGATTATTTTATTGTTTCTCATCCAAACCCTATTGTTTATGATCTTCATGTAGCTGGTGCATGCCCACACATGAGAATGTGAGCATGAACTTGTTGGGTCCTTACAAGACCTAAACTCCCAATTGCTTCTAGTTGAGTTATGTTCATTGGGGTTGAGTTGGGAAACTGCATTGCCTACAAGAACTCATCTTGTGGTGAGCATGGGTATGTATGGTAGATAAGTGGAGGGGCTTCTCTCATAACATCAAGTCATGTTCCTAAAAAGGTTGACATGAAGATGTTTTTAATAAGCGATAATTAAATGAGATAATGGGTAGTAAAAATAGGATAATAAAAGAGAATACCTAGAAGGGTTGATCCAAGGGTATGTGCCTGTATGATTTTTTTGAGGGTGAGTGTTTATATGGGTTTATCGAGGACATGGTATGATGGCCTCCCAAGGGAGAATTTCTATGCAATGTTTAGCTTGGGAGTATCAGGTGATCTACTCTCGACTAGAGTCCTTATGTAGTAGACCCATAGAGTGTCTAATGAGGACCTATTATATTGCATTGTCTCCTGATCTTGTTTTTAGCCCTTTGTACTATTTGGCATTAGTGTTGTCCATGAATGACTATATTGCATGTGTTTGTGGTTGGATCACTATCTCCATCAATACAGTGGGAGTGGGCCTATAGGTTCCATGTGGTTCAAAGGCATAGCTACCTATACTACTATTGGGGACCAATATACAAAGTTAGCCTTCCTCCATGTTTAGTTCTAGGGTTGGATGCTCACATAGCCCTCTGTATCTTTCCAGAGTATACTTTTCATGTAATTTATGTTATTTTACTTTATTGAAATAGTTGATTTATATACATGTATGTTCACTACAATGTTTCTTTTCCACATGATTACATTAGATGCTATGGAGTAGATGGTTAGATTTTTTATTCTCCTTTATTTACGTATCATTTTTATTTCCATATTTTTTGAGTGTTTGAGCCTCGATTTATGTGTTTTTGGTACTCCCCAGTGTGGAGGATTTATTCTTACCATACTTCCACTACACATTTTATATTTGTTATCAGCTATTTTTGCATTAGAGATGTGTTTCCTCATGCAAGTAAACCATTCTCTCACGTGGGTTGTTGTAGATTCTCACTCAAGAGTTGCACTCTTGCACATGACCTAGAATTTACTCATGCAAGAAAGTATTGGCTCATGATTAAGGTGTTTCCTTGCATGTGTTCACTCGTATGAGCTAGATTTTTTGTACTTTCTAACATGGAAGATAGGGAGTCTTTTCAAGCACCTTCAGGAAACAAGTTTGGGTGTTTTGGGTATCCTATTGGGATTCACACCTTCCTAGGTATTGACAGTTCAAAGATTAAGTATATCATTTGTATTTTAACTTTCATAGTTGTTTAATGAATGCATTGGTAAGTATTGATGCTTGGAGATTGTTGGCTACTTGGATAGTTCATTTAAGTCTTCCATTATGATCTTTGATTGGTTGCATGTTGATGTTGTTTGAATCCATGTCTGTTACTTATAAAAAACAATATTAGATTTTTATTTATCATTGTTCCAAGGATCTCTAGGTGGGGCATTAGAATACTCATATTATGATGTCACATTTCAAAATCTTCCTCCCAAGCATTCAAGATTTCAAGCTCTTTCCAAACATTCAAGGCATTCAAGGTATCCATAATTGAAGATTAAGATTTATGCATTCAAGCCAATTTATGATTTTATGCTAGATCTTCCATTGCATTTTCTACATTCAAGATCTCCCTTCATAAATTCAAGGTCCTTTGTTGCCTCTTCTACATGAACTACAAAGAAATATTTCAAGCACATACATTGAAGAAGGTTTTGGTTTCACTTGGATTTTCTTTCTATGGTTTTTGAAGTTGAGTGAAAGCTATTGCACATAGAAACGTTATTACATTCCCAATTCAAGAGAATATTCATAAATTTACATTAATGTTAGATCTATGACTACTACTTTTTAAAATTATTTTTTAGTCATTTCAATTCAAGGTTAATTCTTAAATTTTTGTTTGACTAAGGCAAATCCCCCTAAACAAGAAACAAAAATTCTCTTTATTTTGAAGGTTTTGGATATCAATGTCATAGAGATGTTTCCTGATAAATATTGAAGGGATCATGTAAACTATTTAATAAATTCTTTCTTTTTCTACATTTTTCAGTTTCAAAAATTATTAAATTTCCAAGAAAATCAGTCATGGATCAATCAGAAATAAATTTTTTGAATATTGAATATGAATTTGAAAATACTTCATATGGAACCTTAGCTTCAAGAAAAAAAATTACTATAAATATTAATAAGAGGAGACTGACAAGAACATTACTTCTCTATCATATATAAAATAGGGATTGATAAATGAAACACTGTGATGGATTAGCCTTTCATTTCATAATTTTCACGAGACATAAGAAGATGACACATGGAAAGTTGTGAGAAGAAAATTTTTTTAGTTACAAGACTACATCTACACTATCCAAAAATAGTAAGGAATGCTATGTTGAATGAGATTAATCATTAATTCCACAATGTTATGCATTGTGTTGCCTCCTTCTTGTGTTTCAAGGGGTTTGGAGAGACAATGATGATCGGTTTTTGAAGATTAGTGTATAGAAAATAAGGGATAGAGAAAAGTAGATAATTAATACAACCTCAAGATTGTTTTTTAGTGGTTTATAATGTTAAAATAACAAATTAAGAGAATAAATCAAAATTTCCATGAGAGAAGGGAATTTTCATTTTCAAGCTCTATTTGGAGGATTTCAAATTTTATAGTTTCTTAAAATCATGTTTTTAGTTCTATAATATAGCATTTGAAGATTGAACATTTCTCTATGAACAAATTTTTCATAAACAAAATATTATTTTTGGTGTGTTTGCCTAGTTTTCATGCACCATATCATTTTTTTGCATCATAATATATGGCTTGTTTTGAGAGTAGGTGTTTTTAGTTATTGATCTTTATTTATAGGGTTTCAAAGTCTAAAGTTTCTTAAAAGAAATGTATCCATTTTAAATAGGTCCTAAAGATCCAACATTTCTCTATGAATGAATGTTTGGTACCTATTATTCTATAGTGTCATGCTTATCTTTTATATATGTACCTTGTCATCTTTTATGTCAAACTAGATGAATCCTTTCATTTTATACTATTAGATGTGACCTTGTTAGAGGATTTAATCACCCTATTAGGAGACTTTAGAAAATCACATTATAATCTCAACCTTGATTAAAGGATTTTGACTACCACAATGGTTAGAGAGTAAAAGCTAGGTTGGTTTGATAAAACACAAATCACTTTGTAAATTATAGATCATAATTCAGCTCATTTGATAGTTTATTAACTATACTTCATCATAATCTCCATCTATGATTAGCTTGGAAACCCTTCAAGCAATCACATTACACCAATCTCCTCACTTTTTCTTTACTACTCCATTCTTCATAGGTTCTTTGCAAATTCACCAATCAACAATTAAGCCAACCTTGATAAACATCCCTTGTGCCTCCTTAAATAGTTAAGTTTGATCTTTTTCTTTTTAATTATCAATCTTAGGGTTTGATCATATTCATTAAATCTGTCCATCATTTATCTTTTCCCTTCTTCTTTAGAAACTTCTTAAAACTTCTCATTAAATCCATGCCTTAGAACATTCGACATGATTAATTCATGCATTAAATATGCTAGTTCATCAATCCTTATCTTCAACATGTGCTTTGATTGAGTCATAGATTCAAAAAAGTCAACCATTAATCCTTATTCCTTCTCAAACTATAAAAATGATGAAACTTAGTCATCATTGTGTTCTTTGGTCTTGATCATCATTTGGTAGCTTGGTCTCTATTTTTGTTCCTTTCTTGGCTTACACTATCTTTCTCAATCTTTAACTAATGCTCGGTCACTAATTCATGCTTGGTCATAATTGACACTTTACATATAGTATTTAAGTTTCTTAGTCTTCTATTCAGCAATATTTTGTGACTTGGTAAAGCTTATGGATACTTAACATCTTGTCTTTCATTCACCATCACTTCCATACTTCAACTCATCTTTCTTCTCCACTTCAATGTATAATTAAATAATAAATCATCTTGTTAAATACCAATAGATCAAATTCCTATTGTAGTTACATCATACTTACTCATCATAACTAAGTGATTTCATTAGGTCATCTTGTTAGCTCCCTTTTCAAATCTTCTTCATCAATCAATTGATATGGCACTCTCCTTGTTATAAAATGTCTTACCAATAAGGTTTCACATCAATGACAACATAAAACTTGTTCAAATTGTAGTTTTCAACAATCTCCCTCTTTAGCATTGATAGAAACACCTCTAGTTATCGTGCAATCCAAAAGTGTCAACTTATTATCACAACACATCTAGTTATACTAAGCTCAGATCAAGGATTAATATCCTTAGTTTCAGTCTAATTCTCATCTTAGTATCCAATGATATCCCTAATCTCATCTTCTTAGTTTTATATTGATTCTCATCTTTGGATCTCTAATATGTTATGTCTTTATCTAATACTAACTATAGATAAAAATTGTAGTGACTCCCACTATGATATATCATACACATCTCCCTCTACAAATATGAAATGGTAACTTGGTACATAACTATCTCCCTCTTTGACAACAATACCAAAGAAAATCTCACACATCTCCTTTATCATGTAAATGTCTTCTTCTCAACTTTCTAAATTAGTTTCTCCCTCTCTCATCTTTTCTCGTGATTGGATCATCATGTGTCTTTGTAACTCTATCAATTCATGCTTCTAACCTTCTCTCTTGTTTTCAAAACTTTAGGCATATCCTAAGGTATGATCTCTTGCATCAATTTGTAAGACATTATATTAAAAAATAAATGCAATGATGCATCTCTTATCAACTTACCTCAGCTAGGGAAATGACCCCAAAATTACCTCTTCGATACTCATATGCATCCATAGGTAGTTCCTTAGTGAATATATCATCTATTTATTCCTTTGTATTTACATAATCCAATCTCATTTCTCTTTCTTGATTGTAATGATACTTGACTGCCATGTGTTTTATCTTTTTGTGCATCATATGATTCATAGATATGTTTATACCAGTTGTGTTATCACAATATATCACCATAGTTTGGTGTTCTCTTCCTTCATACCTTTTTAAAATTACTTGATTCATAATACATTTGGACAATTAAATACTATATGAACATTCTCATCCTCTATTGTGGATCAAAAAATATAGTTTTTCTTCTTATTTATCCATGAAATTGGTCTCTTTGATAGAAAGAAAATCCCTCCACTTGTACTCTTTCTATCATCAACATTTCTATCCCAATCAATATTTTTGTATACTTTCATTTCAAACTTATCACTCTTCTTGTAATATAATCCATAGTCTTTTATCCCTTCTAGGTATCTCAATATCATTTTTACTACTATCATGTGATTCTCTTTAGGATTAGCATAAAACATAGCAGTGATCCCAACAGCTAATGCAATTTTAGTTCCTCTAAGAACTACATATGCAATTGTCCAATCATTGATCTATACAATATCTCATTTACTTCAACAAAATCATCACTCTTTGAAAGTTTATGTCCAATGGCCATAGGTGTTCCAACTAGTCTTGGGTCTTCCATTCCAAAGGTCTTAAGTATTTCCTTTATATATTTTGATTGTGTAATCTATATGCCTTGTTGGCCTCAAATTGGTTTTGACAATTGAGTGTCAACACACTAAACAAATTTTCAAGTTGAAGCTGAGTACACTATACATGCCAAGCTATAGTATGTGCCAAGCCAGAAATCTAATAGGTGCTGAGTGACTTTAGGTACCAAGTGATCTATATGTTCCAAGTCACAATTGGTGCCAAGTAGTGAATGGATGTCGAGTAAGCCAAAGTTACTATAGGAGCTGAGCAAGCTGGAAATCCTATATGTACTAAGCATTAGTAATCAGCAGGTGTCGAGTAACATAGAATCAACATATGAGTTTGTGCCTTTGAAAACTTAGATGTAAACTATTTTCAAGGTGAATCATGAAGGATTTTAGAGATAAGATCAAATCTTCTACTTTACCTATGTAATCTACATGCAACCAATTGGAAAAAATGGAGAGTTCATGCAACCTATAGGAAAAGTGCAAGGATTTGTGTGGGAAAATAAGTTTTTGGATTTAAACCTATCCCTACATCTTTGAAGCCTTTATAAGAAGGAAGAGACCCTAGTTAAAGAGAGAAAATTGTAGAACAAAGCATTAGTAGGGGTTTCAAGACTTAGAGAACTAATCAATATTGCAAAATACCATTGGTCAGAATAGAGCATAAGCATTATGTACTAACATAAGATGACACAGGATCAAAACAAAGAGAGCAGATCAAGGTTTTAAAATCAGCAATAAGGGATTGTAAGCTGTCAGGTCAATTCAATCTAATACTCTCTAGCACTTTTATTAGAAAGGAAAATCTTATATTAATAGGTTAGCATAATAGCTATGTTGTAGGACCTTTAACATGGTGACAAATCCTTTGATAGGGTAACACTTCAAGTAAGTGTTTGTAAATCCTTTGAACATGTCACTTTTGACAGAGTGCAAATCCTTTAACAAGGTAGGCCTCTCATAGGGTACACCATTGGAAGAGGTCAAACATATATTGTTGCAATGATAATTTGTGGGTCTCATCCCCCCCCTAGTTTTACCTTCTCATTTTGGAGGGTTTCTAGGTGACCAAAATCTAGTGTTATGTGTCTTGATGCATTTCTTTACTTTATGTTTACATGCATAAAATTTATTTCTAGTTAAAAGTTTTTATGGTTAAAGTGTGTTACTTCTCATTGACACCCCACCCACCCCCCCCTTTTAGAATTAATCTTCCCATTTGTATATTCCAACATGTATTTCTTGATCTGATAGACTTGCAAACCAAAAAAGAGTTCTATCTCTCCAAAAATTGACATTTCAAATTATTTCTTGACAATGAATCTTGACATCCAAATATGATATCATTAACAAATATTTTGGTAGATAATATTCAGTTTTTAGAATCATTCTTCAAATATAGATGATTGTTATCATTAGTTATTGAAAAACCAATTTTCACCAAATATGTAGGGAACCTCTCATACCATTCTCTAGAAACTTATTTTCTAAGCATACAGTTCATTGTGCAACTTACTAACCATGTTCCTCTTTATAGGGTCAAAAAAACCTTCACATTTCTCAATGTATACTTCTTCTAGAATTCCTTTCAAAAATGTAGATTTGACATTCATTTGTTATACTTTGAATCCTTTAAAAATATCATATGCAAACAAAGTTTTGCAAAATCAAATTGAAGATGTTGTGCAGAAATCCACAGTTATGTGGAAAGTTATATATGGATTGGAAAAAATGAAAGAAGCAGAGGAAGACCCTTTTGAAGGAAGAAATGACGAAGAGGAGGGAAAGGAAGACAAGGAAGAGAAATATAAAGAAGAAAGAGAGAGAGAATAACAAGAAGAAAAAGAAAAAGAAAAAGAAGAGGAAATAGTGGAGAAGACACAACAAGGTCAAGAGGCAACAACTGAAGAGCAGCAGGAAGAATAAAGTTTCCAAGACACCAAATTGCCACCACCAAGTCATCCACATGTCACTCCTACACCTAAAGAGACAGTAACTATGAAGGATGTTCCTGACATTTCAGGTTAGAATATCAATCCATTGACTATAGAGGATCTCAAAAAGATCCTTCACCAAACCATATTGCAATCATAACTTTGCATAAATCTTATTTTGGTGAGTATGGAAGAATTGAAAAAGGTTGTAGAAAAATTAATAGGATGAAGGTGAACACACATGAACCACCTTCATAACCTCCCACAACTATATTAGATCAACCAAAAGAGAAAGAATCAAAGGATACAACTGCTAAGGTTGATCATAGAATCAAAACAACAACAACTATCGAGGAGCTAGCATAGGAATAAATAGGACAAGATTTCGCTCCTACACAAAGTCAAGGTGCACCTCCTCAAGTTATTATAATTGAACAAGGAAGTAGAGAAGAACAAAAGGAAGAGGATAAAACCCCTAAAGAATGAGAGTAGGAGGCAATGTAAGCATTGGTGAACATGCCTACCTTAAGGACTCCTACTAAGCAGCTAAGCACTAATGTAGTACCACTATAGATTTTAGCATTAGGCTCAAGCCCCATCAATGTAGCAAGGGTACTTCATTATGGAGACCCAAAACTAGATGAAGAAATAGTCATACCAACCTATGAGTCAAGGATAATGAATTTGGAATAGATTTATGAAGAAAAAGAGGTACTAGAGAAGAGAAAGAAGTAGGAGATACTCAAAAATGAGTATAGGAAAAGACAAGCACTAGTGGAAAACAATGACATATTTCTTGTTTCCTTCACCTTACAAGTACTTGATGAAACCAAGCCCATTATGAAGAATTTGTCCAACATAGTAGACCAGGTACAAAATGGAGACCTTGACACAAATTCAAACTACCATATTGGTTTGAGAGGATATATCAAATGAAGGCTAATGAAAAGATATCTAATGAAATAGCACTAACCCAAGTAGAATTGGAAAAGAAATTTGAAAGGGTCAAGACAATACTTGAGAACATTTTCTCATTGTACTCCAAATTGTGTGACTCATTATATTTCACATAGGAAAGAAGCCAGAGGATATTGAGTTTGGAAGGAAACTTAAAGGTATCTAACTCCTAGCTAATTAAAGATCTAGCTTAGAGTGAGAAGCCTTTTGCAACATTGCTTCACATGTATAGGGAATTAATTCTATTAATAGTAGAAGAGGCTAACATAAAGACCAAACTTATACAAATTCATTTAGCTATCAATCACCACATGGAAGTACTCCATGAGGAATAGGCCCATGCTAAGAATGTTTTGTAGAAAGATTCAAATCTTTCAACACTAGATGGCATTGTTCACCTTGCAATAGAGATAAATATCTAGCTCAGAAGATTATTTTGAAGGTAAATAAAACATTTTTGCTAAGTATTCAATTCATCCCTAGGACCCTTTTACATAAGTGTCAAATAGGGAGACAATAAGCAAAGCGGGAGAATAACTTAATGGGAGAAATTAACTTAAGGGAGAATAAATAAAGGGGAAGATTTTACATACCCTATGATAACCAAAAGGGGGAGATTGAATAAAAAAAAGTGCAGAATAGGAAAAAATAGAAGGTTGGTCAAGGCACAAGAAGACAAGGCGAAGATATATCAGCATGAGATAGATCCAACATAAAGCATATCAAATTTTTTGATCAAGAAGTGGCATGTCAACTCATGGGAATTAGTTGTATTAACAATAGAAGAGGCTAGCATAAAGGCCAAACTTATACAAATTCATTCAGCTATCACTCCCCACATGGAAGTACTCCACAAGGAATAGGCCTATGCTAAGAATTTTTTTTAGAAAGATCCAAATCTTTCAACACTAGATGGCCTTGTTCACCTTGTAGCAGAGATAACTATCTAGCTCAACACTCTACAAATTGAATTAGACAATTGGGATGCTGCTCTAAATATTATTTTGAGGGTAAATAAAACATTTTTGCTAAGTATTCAATTCATCCCTAGGAACCTTTGACATAAGTGTCAAATAGGGGGAGAATAAATAGAGGGGGAGAATAACTTAAAGGGAGAAATTAACTTAAGGGAGAATAACTAAAGGGGAAGATTGTACATACCCTATGATAGCCAAAACAAGGAGACATGATGAAAGGGGGAGATTGAATAAAAAAAGTGCAAGATAGGCAAAAATATAAGGTTGGTCAAGGAACAACAAGACAAGAAAAAGATATATCAGCATGAGATAGATCCAACATAAAGTGTATCAAATTTTTGGATAAAGAAGTGGCACATCAACTCATGGGGAGTTACAAGATTTTGAGGTAGATTGTCTTATACAAAATTTTGAACAAGTTTTTGAAGTTTTGTACATATGCCAAACAAGATATATATTTTAATCATAAGATTAGATATATAATTCTTAGTTCAGTGTTTTTGACACTCATGTCAAAGGGGGAGATTCTTGCTCTCAGATTGGTTTTGACAATTGAGTGTCAACACACTTAAGCAATTTTCAAGTTGAAGATGAGTACTCTATACATGTCAAGCTACAGTATGTGTCGATCCAAAAATCCAATAGGTGTTGAGAGACTTTAGGTGCCAAGTGATCTATATATGTTGAGTCACAATTGGTGCCAACTAGTGAATGGATGCCGAGCAAGCCAAAGTTACTATAGAAGTTGAGTAAGCTAGAAATCCTATATGTGGCAAGCATCAACAATTAGTATGTGCCGAGTAACACGAAATTAGCATATGATTTTGTGCCTTCACAAAATCAGATGTAAACAATTTTCAAGGTGAATCATGAAGGATTTTAGAGATAAGATCAAATATTTTACATTACCTATGTAATCTGAATGCAACCAATCAGAAAAATGGAGAATGCATGCAACCTATAAGAAAAGTGCAAGGATTTGAGTGGGAAAATAAGTTAATGGATTCAAACCTAACCCTAACTCTTCAAAGCTTTTATAAGAAGGAAAAGAAACCATGATTGAAAGTTTTTGAGATGTTGAGAATTTGAAGAGAGAAAATTACAGAATAGAGCATTGTGGGGGTGTCAAGACTTAGAGAGCTAATCAGCATTGCAGAATATAGTTGGTTAGAATAGAGCATAAGGGTTATGCACTAACATTAGATCATAGAGGATCAAAACAAAGTGAGTAGATCAAGAGCCTAAAATCAGCAATAAAGGATTGTAAGCTATCAAGTCAATTCAATCTAATATTCTCTAGCAATTGTATTAGAAATGAAAATCATATATTGATAGGTTAGCTTAATAGATATGTTGTAGAAGCTTTAACAAGGTGAAAAATCCTTTACAAGGGTAACACATCAAGTAAGTGTTTGTAAATCCTTTGAATAGGCCACTTTTGACAGATTGTAAAGCCTTTAACAAGGCAGACCTCTCATAGAGTAGACCATTGGAAGTTGTCAAACATATATTACTGTAGTGATAATTTGTGGGTATCATCCCCACCCCAAATTCACCTTCTCATTTTGGAGGGTTTCTGGGTGACCAAAATCTGGTGTTATGTGTGTTGATGCATGTCTTTACTTTATGTTTACTTGATATGCTTACATGGATACAATTTATTTTTAGTTAAAAACTTTATGGTTAAAGTGTTATTTCTAATTCACCCCCTCACCTTAGAAGTAATCTTCCCATTTGTATATTCCAACAATTGGTATCAAAGCAAGGTTCTCATAAGGAGAAGCCTTAAAACTTAGAGAAAAGATCTAAAGATGAAAGTCTACAAACTTGGGAAGATCATAGAGAACCAAGTGATTGACACTAACCTCACTCTACACAACCTAGAAGAAGCCAGAGAATAGTTGAGAAAATCCTTAAAGAGACAAAGAGATATTGCCATAGCTGAAAATGACACATAGTACAAGGAAATTGACACCACAAAAGTTTTTTCCAATGGAGATACCCAAGAGTTTGATGCAGCAATAACAAACTAGATGGAGAAGAATAGAGCTCAAGAAAAAGAGATTAGGTCTCTCAAAAGTGAGCAAGAATCACAGGCCATGATGCTTTGTGAGATAACTAAATAGAAAAAAAGAGCCATTGAAGATAGTACAATGATTGAAGATGACAAAAGAAACATTACTAATAGACTAGAAGAGAAGTCAATAGAGCTTGCAAGAGTTTCCAACATGTAGCTAGACACCCTTAGCCAAATGATGAATTCTCATCATGAGCTAAATGTCAAGGAAATTGAGATCTCCACACTAAAAATGTAAAATGAATAGCTACAGAATGATTTGAGAAGAGAGAAAGAGATAACAAAGAACTTCAAAAAATCAAGTGAAGCCATCAAGTACTTTGAACAACTACTAAAATCACTGAGATCCAGCAATGACACTTTTGGACTAGGATTCACTAGCATTGAAGAAGGAGAGTCATCAAAGAGTGCAGAGGCAAGAAGTGACAAAGGTAAGAACACTAAACCCACTTGTCATTTCTATGGTAAAAAGGGACACACCTCTAAAGTATGTAGTAGTAAGAAAGCTAATCAGTAGGACAAACCCAAAAACAAGGGTCATTGTCATAAATGCAGTAAGCAAGGACACCAAACACAAGATTCCAAGACCAAAACTATAAGGACAACAAGACTTGATGGTCACTACTACAATTGTAAGAAGTATGGTCATAGAGCTTTTGAGTATAGATCAAAGCCTATGTGGACACCAAACCAACCAACAAAGACTAAAAGCCATGGACACCACTACAATTGGGACTACAATACTAGGCAGAGCTATCACTATTGTCAGGAGTATGGGAACATTCCTGAGAATTGCATAAGAACACATTTTAGTGGCAACTAAGATGGTTGAGTCAAACTACATGTTTTAGTTGTCTAAAGATAGGACACATCAGCAAGTTTTGTCCAACCAAGTCCAAGGCACCCAACTCTGAGTTCAACAAAGGAAAAGCAAAAGTTGATGTTGAACATATCAAAGGAGAGATGAAAAGAACATGGAAAAGAAGAGATGAAGGAAACACATCCAATGGAGGGATCACTTCACCCAAGAGGTCAAGTGGTCACACTTCATCTAACTAAGCAAGAGAGGGTGTATGGGACTAATAAACAAAGCTATATCATTCATTAGTTCCAAGACAAGCAAGTACTAGAAAGAAGAAATTAGCATAAGTAAAGATGCAAAGTTAAAAATTCAAGTTCTCACAAGTGTTGCCAAGTTTCCTTTATATCCCAAGTAAAATCCTAGTGCATGGTGAGTTTACTATCAAAAATAGTAGAAGCCAAATGATCAATTGCAGCTGAGTTGATAGTGGAAGCTAAGTGAAGAATACTTTTGTGGAAGTTGAGTGATGTAGAAACCCTTCAGAAGCTAAGTGGGTAGTTGTAAAATCACTAAGCATTAAATACAATAAAAATAGGGTATATTATCATGTTTTCAATCATTTTTATTCATCATGAATGAAGAGAAAAGATGACAAAGAAGTGCAAAGTGACTTCACAGCAGATAATCTAGTGTTAAGCAATTAATCGTGATTTCATCAATTTTGAGGTATTTACATTTGTGTTGAGCCACATAGTTTCATATTTTCTTCATGTTCAAACCCTAGATTGCATAAATGGATTCTAGTTCTAGGAAAACTCAAGAGAAGGAGTCATTTGAGGTCTACCTAGTTTCCAATGAAGTGAAACAACCTAATTATTGCCCAATTTTAGAGGTAGCATATAAAATGACCTAGTTGGAGCCCTCTCTATCATATCCCCTAAGATAATTATGGTTCAAAATGTTAAGAGATGTTACAATTGCAATATTGGATCCATAGAAGATATGGAAATGTGGGAATCTTATGAGAAATTGTGTGAAAATGGAGTGTTGAAGGAAGAATATAGGATTGTTGAGAGGAAGGGTTTAATGCATGCCCTAGAATTTCATATAGTTTTCAAGACTAAATGAATTAGGCTAGTGCTTAGCAAAATACATTGTGGAAGCTTATGGTTGGAGGATGGTCTAGAGAGAATCATAAAGAGAATTGTAAATAGAGTGATAGGCTACCCAACCCTAGATTGGCCTAAGACCCTTAGAAGTGATTCCAAAGAAGCAATTGAAAATAATACTAGTGCCAAGTAGAACAAGAGAGGAATGAGAATTAACTCAATTCAAGATACTCTAGTTGATTTTTATATTAGAGTCATTGCATATAAGTTCTACCAATCCAATAGACTTAACAGTGTGCCTTGCATTGTAGTGGATGTAGGCTACAAATTGGTAAAAAAGGATCATACCTATGATCTTGTAGAACCACAACTGCAACAAATTAATTAGAATTTAGCAGCAATAAGAAGCACAAATTGAGCACAATGAAAGTTTGGTACTATTTTGATTTGCATTTTCTTCTATGTATAGAATGAGTTTCCTTCTTTTAGTAAAGTTGTGTGGAAAGAAAATAGGTCAATCATAGCTCAAGTTAATGAATATATTGAACAAATAGGAGCTAATTTTGAAACCCTTATGACTAGCTATTTTGAAGACTTCAAGAAAACAATGAAGAAAAGGCTAAGAATACCAGTTTGCCTAGTAGAAAAGCATGTGAATGATGTATTTTTTCTTGTAGATATAGATGCTACTTATATATAGGAAGCTATTCCAAGGATCAGATGGTTGAGGCCCCTTGGTTGTGAGAGACATAGATGAGGCATCTAAACTAATCATAGCCTTGCTTGTAGAAGAAATAGATAAAAGTGCACCACATTTTGGAACCTATGATATGGTGAGGTCCAAAGTTGATATAAAATCGAAGAAAACTTCCACAATCAAAAGAAAATATAGATTGGTAAAGAAACTTAAAGCCAAATTTGGAGAGGGCACAACAAAAGAAGAAGAAGAAGCACAAGGTGATGAAGAGGAACAAGGATAGAAAACAATTCCATTAACCCAAGGCATGGGGGAGGATGTGGAAGAAGAGAAAGGTGCCAAGAAAAAAGCACCCATGGCTAAGACAAAGAAGAGAAAGGGAAAAAAAATAGCCAGCTATACAACCCAATGGAAAGAAGAAAGCAACAAAGCCAAGCAAAGCCAAGCTAACTACAAGGGCAGATAGCAGGGAAACTACCTGAGTAGAAAAAGAATAGGGGAAACAAAAGGAAATAGAGTAAGGAGGGCCTATAGATCAAAATAAGAGAAGAAAATATATTGCACCTCCAAAGTCAAACGAAGAAAAGACAGAGTCCAATAATGAACAATACAGATTGGTAAGACGTTCTACCAAATCTAAATTGGAAAATATTTGTAATAACATTAGAGATAATGTTGATTTAACTAGTTTAAAGGCCATTGATTTTAATAAGTTGTCAAGGGAAGAACAAAAAATAGTGGAAGAGTCCATCTACACTATGATGGCTAAGTTCAAGACCACCCCACTTGAACTAGACAACTCAATGCCTAAGGAGCTAAACTCTATTGTAGAAAATAAATGGGATTACTGCCTTAATATGGAAAAGGAAATAAGGGAGTCAACATTGGATTGTGTAATGCCAAACCTTAATAAAGGTCAAATAACCAAAGAAAATAAGAAATATGGGAGAAAATTTGCACCCAAATATAGGGCATTTAAAATTCCGCAAAATCAAATTGAAGATGTTGTGCAAAAATCCACAGTTATGTAGAAAATTATATATGGATTGAAAAAAATGAAAGAAGGAGAGGAACATCCTTTTGAAGCAAGAAATGATGAAGAGGAGGGAAAGGAAGAAAAGAAAGAGAAATATAAATAATAAAGAGAGAAAGAATAAGAAGAAGAAAAAGAGAAAGAAAAAGAAGAGAAAATAGTGGAGAAGACACAACAAGGATAAGAGGCAACAAATAAAGAGCAGTAGGAAGAATAAAGTGTCCAAGACACCCAATTGCCACCATCAAGTCCTCCACACATCACTCCTACACCTACAGAGATAGTAATTGTGAAGGATTTTCTTGACATTTCAGGTTATAATATCAATCCATTGACTATAGAGGACCTCAAAAAGATCCTTTACCAAACCACATTGCAATGATAACTTTGCACAAATCTTGTTTTGGTGAGTATGGAAGAGTTACAAAAGGTTGTAGCAAAATTAATAGGGAGAAGGTGAACACACAAGAACTACCTTCATAACCACCCACAACTATAGTAGATCAACCAAAAGAGTAAGAAGCAGAGGATACAACTGCTAATTTTGATCATAGAATCACAACAACGACAACTATCATGGAGCTAGCAAAGGAATAAATAGGACAAGATGTCCCTGCTACACAAAGTCAAGGTCCACCTCCTCAAGTTATTATAATTGATCAAGGAAGTAGAGAAGAACAAAAGGAAGAGGAGAAAACCCCTAAAGAAAGAGATTAGGAGGCAATATAGACATTGGCAAACTTACCTACCTCAAGGACTCCTACCAAGCAACTGAGCACTGATGCAATACCACTATAGATTTTAGCATCTGTCTCAAGCTCCACCAAGGTAGCAAGGGTACTTCATTATGGAGACCCAAAATTGGATGAGAAAATAGTCATACCAAGCTGTGCCTCAAGGATAATGAATTTGGAATAGATTTATGAAGTGCAAGAGGCACCGGAGAAGACAAAGAAGTAGGAGATACTCAGAAATGAGTATAGGCAAAGACAAGCACTAGTGGAAATCAAAGACATATTTCTTGTGGCCATTAGCCTAAAAGTACTTGATGAAACCAAGCCCATTATGCAACATTTGTCCAACATAGTGGACTAGGTACAAAATGAAGATCTTGACACAAATTCAAACTATTTGATTGGTCTGAGAGGATATATCAAATGAAGGTTAATGAAAAGATATCTAATTAAATAGAACTAACCCAAGTAGAACTGTCAAAGAAAGTTGAAAAGGTCAATATAGTACTTGAGAACATTTTCTCATTGTACTCCAAATTGTGTGACTTATCATATTTCACATAGGAAAGAAGCTAGAGGATATTGAGTTTGGAAGGAAACTTAAAGTTATCTAGCTCCCGGCTACCTAAAGATCCAAATTGGAGTGAGAAGCCTTTTGCAACATTGCTTCACACATAGAGGGAATTGGTTGTATTAACAATAGAAAAGGCTAGCATAAAGGCCAAACTTATACAAATTCATTCGTCTATCACTCCCCACATGGAAGTACTCCACAAGGAATAGGCCTATGATAAGAATTTTTTGTAGAAAGATCCAAATCTTTCAACACTAGATGGCCTTGTTCACCTTGTAGCAGAGACAACTATCTAGCTCAACACTCTACAAGTTGAATTAGACAATTGGGATGCTGCTCTGAACATTATTTTGAGGGTAAATAAAACATTTTTGCTAATTATTCAATTCATCCCTAGGACCCTTTGACATAAGTGTCAAATAGGGGGAGAATAACTTAAAGGGAGAAATTAACTTAAGGGAGAATAACTGAAGGGGAAGATTGTACATACCCTATGATAGCCAAAACAGGGAGACATGATGAAAGGGGGAGATTGAATAAAACAAGTGTAGAATGGGAAAAAATAGAAGGTTGGTCAAGGCACAAAAAGACAAGGAAAAGATATATCAGGATGAGATAGATCCAACATAAAGTGTATCAAATTTTTGGATAAAGAAGTGGCACATTAACTGATGAGGAGTTACAAGATTTTGAGGTAGATTGTCTTATACAAAATTTTGAACAAGTTTTTGAAGTTTTGTACATATGCCAAACAAGATGTATATTGTACTCATAAGATTAGATGTATAATACTTAGTTAAGTGTTTTTGACACTCATGTCAAAGGGGGAGATTGTTTGCCTCAGATTGGTTTTGACAATTGAGTGTCAACACACTTAAGTAATTTTCAAGTTGAAGATGAGTACACTATACATGTTGAGCTACAATATAGGCCAAGCAAGAAATCTAATGGGTGTTGAGTGACTTCAAGTGTCAAGTGATCTATATGTGCTAAGTCACAATTGGTGGCAACTAGTGAATGGATGCCGAGCAAGCCAGAGTTAGTATAGAAGTTGAGTAAGCTAGAAATCCTATATGTGGCAAGCATCAACAATTAGTACGTGCCAAGTAATACAGAATTAGCATATGAGTTTGTGCCTTCAAAAACTCAAATTTAAACAATTTTCAAGGTGAATCATGAAGGATTTTAGAGATAAGATCAAATATTTTACATTACCTATGTAATCTACATGCAACTAATTAGAAAAATGGAGAATGCATGCAACCTATAGGAAAAGTGCAATGATTTGAGTGGAAAAATAAGTTCATGGATACAAACCTAACCCTACATCTTCAAAGCCTTTATAAGAAGGAAAAGACCCCATGATTGAAATTTTTTTAGTGTTTGAGAATTTGAAGAGAGCAAACTATAGAACAAAGCATTGAAGGGGTGTCAAGACTTAGAGAGCTAATCAATATTACAGAATACAGTTCATCAGAACAGAGCATAAGGGTTATGCACTGACATCAGATCATAGAGGATTAGAACAAAGTGAGTAGATCAAGAGCCTAAAATCAATAATAAAGGATTGTAAGCTATCAAGTCAATTCAATCTAATACTCTCTAGCAATTATATTAGAAAGGAAAATCCTATATTGATAGGTTAGCTTAATAGATATGTTGTAGAAGCTTTAACAAGGTGAAAAACCCTTTAATAGGATAACACTTCAAGTAAGTGTTTGTAAAGCCATTGAATAGGCCACTTTTGACATAGTGTAAAGCCTTTAACAAGGTAGGCCTCTCATAGGGCAGACCATTGGAAATGGTCAAACATATATTGCTGTAGTGATAATTTGTGGGTATTATCCCCACCCTAGTTTTACCTTTTCATTTTGGAGGGTTTCTAGGTGACCAAAATCTAGTGTTATGTGTCTTGATGCATGTGTTTACTTTATGTTTACTTGATATATTTACATGCATACAATTTATTTTTAGTTAAAAGTTTTAATAGTTAAAGTGTGTTACTTCTCATTGACCCCCCCACCTCTCAGAAGTAATCTTCCCATTTGTATATTCCAACTTGTCTTTCTTGATCTAATAGACTTGCAAACCAAAAAAGACTTCTATCTCTCCAAAAATTGATATTTCAAATTATTTTTTGACAATAAATCTTGACATCCAAATATGATATCGTCAACAAATATTTTGGTAGATAATATTCAATTTTTAGATTCATTCTTCAAATATAGATTATTGTTATCATTATTTATTGCAAAACCAATTATCACCAAATATGTAAGCAACCTCTCATACCATTCTCCAGAAACTTATTTTCAAAGCATACAGTTCATTGTACAACTTACTGACCATGTTTCTCTTTCTAGGGTTAAAAAAACCTTCACGTTGCTCAATGTAGACTTCTTCTTCTAGAATTCCCTTCAAAAATGTATATTTGACATTTATTTGTTATGCTTTTAATCCTTTAAAAATATCATATGAAAACAAAGTTCTTACTCCTAATCTTGTAACTAGGGAAAATATCTCTCCACACTCAATTGATTCTTCTTGTGTATATCATTACAAACCAATTTTATTTTTTTCCTTATGAATTCACCTTTCTCATTTAGCTTATTTTTAAATATCCACTTTGTTCCAATTAAAGTTTTGTCATTTGGTCTAGGTGCTAGTGTGCATGTTTTTCGTTTCTTAATATGATCAATCTCGTCATTCATTGTTTGATCCAATATTAATTATCCAATGCATCTTTGACTATTTTAGACTCAAAATCACATAGTAGACATGTATCATTCCTTAAATCTCTTCTTGTCTTTACTCATGTGTTGGAAGGATTATTGGGAAACAAGATACTCAGGGGGGGGGAAGGGTGTGTGTGTGAATTAGGATCTTAATCTTTTTCTTGCAAAACTAAATTGCTAAATTCACAATTAATTAATCTTATATCTAATATCAAAAATTAAATCTTTAATTCTGAATAATAAATGAAATACATCACATCCATGAAATATTCAACACATAAAAAAAATGATTTGGTAACCCAAAAACACTTTAGTGTGAAAGTAAAACTAGGGTTGGGATGAAACTAGCAAATCTTCATTGTTGCAACAATAAAGTTTACCCATTAGGGTTACAATGTTTGATGATAATATATGATCTACCCTATGAGGGGTCTAACCTATTAAAATTTTCAAGACTACTAAGTCCTATTTTGTTAAAGCATTTCAGACTTACAATTAAGTAAGGACTCTGTTAGGAAGTTTGCATCGACCTGTTAGGATCAATTGGTTAACAGATTTTCCCTAATTCAAAATTGATTTAGTTCTTGACCCTCAATTTTCTCAGAAAGATGATTTTGGATCTCTATGTATAATTTCTAATTTGATCACTCAATTTGATATCTCCTGTCACTTCTTTACTACTTCAATTGCCCTTGTTTGATTTGGTTGTAGACTTAGCTTTTCTTGCTCTATTTTGTCCTTGTTCACTTCTTCACTTGTACATTTTTTTACACATAAATACTCTCTCTATATATGATTCTAGGGTTAGAATCCTCAAATAATTTTTCTATGAAAGTTATAGATCTCAATTGATAGTTTATAATTCATCATCTTTTATCATTTTTCCTTATGTTTTGATTGGTTTATTTGTATTCCTTGGGAATGTTACCTTTGTAATGATGTGTAATCTCAATCTTAACTATCTCTAGAAATATTAAGTATAATATGGAATTCAGCCAAAACATCTTACATAGTTGTTTGTGGAATTAGAAACTCATATGACAAATCTCAATTGCTTGGCATCTAAATATGCTAACACTCGATCATTGTTGACATTCAGACTAGCATTTAGCTTCTATATACATATGCTCTCAATTCTCTCAACAAAAAATGTAGTTCCAATTTACATGGACTCCACTAAAATAACTTGGGTTCATATACACTAAATCCCCCAACTAGGGTGCTCAATAATCACTAACTTGTTCGACATGTGATACAAAAAAAATGAGTCCTTATATATGCTCGACCTTTACTAGATGACTTGGTCATAGTGCTGATCATTCATCATTTCTTAGTAAATGATTAAGTGTTTGGATGCTAATAGACAACATAGGCTTAGAGATCAAAAATCTCTCCCTTTGACATTAGTGGAAAAACCCTTTATCATGCATAGTCATTGCATTAAAAATTACTCCCTTGAGATTATAATTTGAATCTATAAAATCTTGATGCTGTAACATCTAATGTCTTTGACTTCTACTTTTATTTTCTTCGTTCCCCTATTTCCTCCTTATTTCAATCACACCAATATATTTCATCCTTTTCTTCTTCTTTCCCCCTTGTTTTTTTCATTGATGACTTGGGGTTCCTGGGGGTAGTTTGTGCTTATCAAAAAATTGTTTGTGGGTTGCTAGAATGTCTATGTAGCCTTTATTCCATTGTTTCCTTATTTTCTCTAAAACATGAAACTTAATTTATAGCTTGGTAGCTACATGAATTAGAAATTCAATGTGTGCAAAATGTGTGTACTTAAAAGTATCTTGGGCAAAAGACACTTCTTTCTGAATAATTTCTAAATGGGGTAGTAATTGGATAGCTATCAAGTTAATTATTATCTCAATGTCCCTAGTCGTGAGCTTTGCTAACCTTTTTTGACCAGTTGTCAACTTATTATATGAGAGTGATCTTGAAATTGCATTCTTTCCACATTAAATATTACTTTCCCTCATATTATAATTTTATAAATCAACGGGACATTGACTCTCTAGTGTGAAAACCTCAATGTCACTCAGCTTCATGCACAATGAATGCATGGTCTCCAAAATTGTTTCTAATTTTGTGACTAATTTCAAAATCTTTTCCTATATATTTACAAGTTCATGAGAGACTTTCACCAAAACATTATGTTCAAATATTCTTTTAGATGACTACATTAATTTATCATTAGTCTTTATGTCATCTGCCTAAATTTTGTCAACTATATATGCTAGCTGATCCAAAATTAGATGTTGACCATCTAAGTCATTTATGCCAAATGCATCGACAAAATGTCTCTAACAGTGTGTAGTACATATTTCTTCTCATGCTCTCTTCTTAGTTGTTCTTGCTTTTCCTTGTGACTCAACAAGGTTTATTGTTCCTACATCTTGTCAAGTGTCAAAATTTTCAAATCATTTATGGGTAATGTAATTACCCCACCTAGATGTTTTGACTCATTATCCCATTCATCTGACTAAGTCAAAACCTGAGATCTGGGAGTTGTATCATGGGGTAGTGATAGTTGCAATTATTTCCCCTTCTCTCTTGATTTCATTGCCTATTGTTGTCTTCCTTGAGTAGGTGTAACATGTTGGTCAATTGTACTGATAATTGATTATATGGGCTTTGAACTTAGCAATTGTACATGAGCTAGTAAATTCTATTTCTCCTTTGGTGTTACCTATTTTTCTACCATTTCTATGCCTTTATCCTCTTCTCTCTTCTCTTTCATTTGAGGAATAGGCATACAAGTTAAATGTGTAAACACAATTATAGCCTTTCCATGTTGGTTGACACTTGTATCCCCTTGAATTGATGTAGGCTCTAGTTTGTTAGTCTTTGCAGTCTTAATATTTGGATTATCTACAACTTAAAACAAAATTGGATTTGTACAAGGTAGAGTTATGTCTAACATGAGATCCTGCATTGGTAAAAGCACAAACCCATGTCACCCTTTCATAAAGGAAAAGACTAACAAAAGTATAATTGTTCACCTTTAACTACATAAAATTGGTATTATTATTTAGAATTTGAAAATGTAGTAAACTAATGAAATAGATGACGTTTACTATTATCATTTTTAATAATTATTTGGAATAAAATTGATATATTTTTCTAAATTTTATAGATAATTTTTGGTTGCTAAAAAATGCTGTAAATTAAGGGTCTAGTTCCCACCACACAACTATATGGAAATAAACTTATTTCACTTTGAAATTAGATTATGTTATCGATAACATATATAACTAGAACAATAAAAAATACAAATCAGCTTTAAACCTATATTTTTAGTTTTATAATGATTCAAATTTTAACTCACCTAAAATTGATAGTTTTAATCTCCCACCACCTTTTTTAAAATAAATTTATTCTAACCAAAAGAAAAATTATACATTTTGGAAGAGGACTCTCTACTCTAGAACGTCATATAATTTTTGAATTTTTTTGATACAATTTAATATTTTTTCTTCTCAAAATTGACATATTTTTGAGTGTTAAAATATATGGTTGTAGAATATTTTATTTACAATATACTCTATCTACACTATAAACTCTATATGATAATATTCTTGACTTTGAACTCTGCAAAATGATGTTTATATTATATTAAAAAATATCATTAAAAATAGTAAGAGTTTTTTTTTTTTGATTCGTAAACAACTGAACCTTAGATTATTTATTGTTATTTATGGTAATTAATTATTTTTATGTGTTAACCAAATTCAAACCCAAGAGCTCCCACATGAGAGGCTCACAAGTTACAATTGTGTTGTAGGCTCTTGCCTATTAAAAATAGTAAGAGTTATTGAAATGTCATTTTTCTGAAATAATTTTAGTTCTTTAGTAATTGGATAAAAACTAGCATAAAACATGGATTTAATTGACATTTTCAATTGGAAAAGTGTGAGACCATATAAAACTTAGCTAGAATGAATTTATCTATAGATCATATGCTTGGACAAAATGGATTTTTAGATAGAAATACTCAAATTTAGTTGTTTTTGTAAGTCAACTTCAAAGGTGACACGACTTTGTACTTTTACCTACATATCTTCCTTAGTTAGCAGGTGTGTTAGATATGTCTTGTATAGTAACAACCTCTTGAAGTTCACATTGATGCACTAGTTTCTTGATTTCTTCAATTAATTTAGCAACTTCTTCTTTATATGCATCCTCTAATTGAATTGCATCTCTTCCTTCACTTATCTCTATAGTTGGAGTAATCACTCCAAATAATTCCTTTCACATCTAAATGTTGTCCTACTCAACTTCATGAGCCTTATTCTTAAAAATTTTGTATGTCCTATCTCTTGGCATAAATTTCTTTATAGAATCTTTAAGGGCTATAAACATATGAGTCTTCACGAAATTTGACATAGCTTGTATTGGAAATTTAAGAGGAGTAGCTAAGAGGGGAGGGGTAAATCAGTTACCACTAAAATAATTCTAGATCCCTTAGATGTCAATACAAATATCTCATTAACTCAAACCCTTTCACAACTCAATTAGAATTAGATAATCATTGTAACTTGATTTATAAAGAAATCTTGAAATATTGATGTGTATTAACCTTTAATAACTTAGTTGTAGAAAGATAAAGTTGTAATCAAATAACATGAAACAAGAGACACCGATATTTAATGTGGAAACCTAATTTGGGAACCAATGTAACTAGTTACAACTTTTCACTCTTTTGAATTGATCCTTATTAGGAGCCAACCCTGTTAAACATTATGAAACACATTGTTATGTGTGACCCTATTAAAGGATTTGAATCACCCTATTAAGAGTGGCCTTGTTAGAGGTCTAAGGACACTTCAATCTAGAAATACCAACTTGTTAGAGGATTTACAAAATGACTATTAAGTCAACTTTTTTATGACATATATTCACTACTACAATTATTAGAGAGTAATAGTGTTTGACTTGATTGATGAAGCAACTAATTTGTAGATTCAAATCTCTATTCTTATTTATCCTCTCGATCCTTCTTGATTAGAATGCTCTTTGCAACTCCTTGGATATTTTTCCCTTAGTAAAAAAATCCTTCCTTAGTGGCATCTTATCTTCTTACACAACTTGTATATATTTCAATTCAAAAATTGGCTTTTCATATATATGAAATAATATGTCAAGTTAGCTTGGATACACTTGAAAATAAAAAAAATTAACATCCACTAAGTTAGCTAACATAAATAATAATAATAATTTAGAAAAAAAAAAAAAAAAACTATTTTTTGTTAGTTGGCTTCATCTAAAACTGGGTCACTCAGTTGCCACTAAGTTCCTTTAGTAACTGACCTAACTCAATTTACACTAAACTCCTTTGGTAACTAACCTAACTTGGCTTATACAAGATTACTAAACTTGAATAACTCTATACTTACACTTGGTTAACACTAGAGTCTTCTGAGCCTGGTTACAATATGATATTTGTGTAATATCAATGACAATAATACAATTGAATAATTGATTTCAACAATCTCCCTCTTTGACATTAATGGAAAGACAACATATCATAAACAAATAAATCTTAGAGAAATTAGAAAGAATTAAAATATCCTTAGTTTCATTTTGATTCTTCATCCATGAGAACCCCCTATGAGATTCTCCCTTTGACATCTTATCTCCAGACTCCCTCTGATCAAGTTCTTCCTCTTGCTAATATACAAATTCAATCTTTCCCTATATTAATCAAGCTCTACCAACTTTTCCTCAATTATTCTTTTGATATCACATATTCAATCTCTCCCTCTTTGACATCAATGCCCAAGACTTTATACAATGATTTTTCCAGTGTACCTGATGTACTAATTCATGTGCAATGGTCCAAGGTTAACTTTACATCAACTTGATATATCTTCAATGTAGAATGGTTGATGCATCAAAAGTATTTACTATAGTGAGCATTAGATAAGGGAATAATCCCTATCTTACCTCTTATATACTAAAATGCATCCTTAGGTAATGACTTGGTAAATATGTTAGTAACCTACTCTTTTGTGTTAACATATTCCAATCTTACCTCTTTGCCTTGAACTAATTCTTTCAAAAAGTGATATTTGATTGCAATGTGTTTTGTCTTTGTGTGAATCACTGGATTCTTGGATATATTGATTTCACTTGTATTATCAAAATAGATGACCAGAGGATCCTTAATTTCTTTCTTGATTCCTGATAATAGTTTCTTGATCCAGATTGTTGGAATAATTAACTATTGTAACCACATATTCTACCTCTACGAATGACTGAGAGATGCAATTATGCTTTTTTCTTGTCCATGATATTAACCTCTTTCCAAGAATTAATTTTCCTCCATTGGTGTTATTTCTATCATCAATGCTTCTAACCCAGTCAACATCAGTAAAGGATTTCAACTCAAAATTTCCTCCTTTCATTTACCATATACCATAGTCTTGTGTATCTTTTAAATATCTCATAATTCTCTTGATTTCCATCATATGATTTTCTCAAGGATTCATAAATAACCTTGCAACTATACCAACTACTAATGCTATATCAGGTTCTATGTGAACAACATACTAAAGTTTCCCAATCATAGAATTGTAGGTAGTCTTATTTACTTCTTTTAAATCATCATTCTTGCATAGCTTATGTTCTATAAACATAGGTGTACAAACTGGTTTGGAGTCTTCCATTCCAAAAGTCTTCAATATCTCCTTGATGTATTTTGATTGAGTAATGTAGATTCCATCATTCATTTGATGAACTCATAAACCAACAAAGAATTTTATTTCTCCAAACATTGATATTTCAAATTCTTTCCTCATTTCTTCAGCAAATGATTTACATAAGTCATCATCTCCTATGAATAATATATCATCCATAAATATTTTTTCTAATAATATCTTATTTTGAGGTCCTTCTTTGATGTACAGACTATTATTATCATTGATTCTTTGAAAACCAATCTTTATTAGATATGCATGTAACCTCTTATACCATGCTCTTGGAGCTTGTTTTATACCATACAAAGATTTGTGTAATTTGTAGAAAATGTCTTTTTTGTTTGGATCAATGAAACCTTTAGATCAATTAGTGTAAACCTCTTCCTCTAGGATTCCACTCAAGAAAGATGATTTTACATCCATTTGATATACTTTGAATCCTTTAAATGTACCATATGCAAGTAGTGTTCTAGCTCCTTCAAATCTAGCAATAGAAGCATTTTTTTCTCCATAGTCTATTCATTCTTCTTGAGCATATTGTTTACATACTACCCTTTCCTTGTTTCTTGACTTCCCGATTTCATTCAATTTATTTCCGAATACCCATTTTATACCAATTACATTTTTATCCTTTGGTTTAGGAACAAGTGTCCAAGTTTTTTTTTCCTTTCAATCTATTCATTCATTACCTCTATCCAACTTTCATTATATGTCTCATTTCTAATCTCTAATTATTTTCTCAGGTGCATGATGCCTTCTAACATATTAGCAAGTGCAAGTACCTTTCTTCTAGATTCTGGACTAGATTCACTTGGTTCACCATGTTTCAAAATTCTATAATTTTTTGAGATCTACTTAGTTCCCACTATCTGAGACTTGGTTCCCATAGTCTCTAACTTGGGTTCCTCTATTTGATACTTAGTCCCACTATCTCTAACTTAGGTTACTCTAGCTATAACTCATCTTGCACTGACTATAACTCAAGCTGCACTATAGATTTAGGTGATTGGGGTAGTATAATCTGTTGGGGCAGAGAAATATATTATTTTCCAATCACATTTGTTTGATCCTTTGGTGAGGTGTCAGGCTCATAGTAAAAAAAGTTTCTTTGGTCCTTAGGTTCCTTAATATTTTGTTCTTCACTCTTTTCTATAAATTCATCAACTTTTACATGTACACTTTCTATAACCTTGTTAGTGGCAAGATTTAAACATTTTTATGATTTTCTCTTGTTAGAGTACCCTATGAATATTCCTTCATCACATTTTACATCAAAATTTCCTTTTCTTACTTCTTTAAAAACATAACATTTTCTTCCAAATACTCTAAAACAACAAACATTAGGTTTATAGTCATACCATAATTCATAAGGAGTTTTATTTTTACCTTTCTTGAGTTGAACTTGGTTCAAGGTATGAATTATTATACTAATTGCTTCTCTCTAGTATTTGGATGCAACATTTTTCTCTATCAACAATGTTCTTGTACAATCCATGATGTCTCTATTCCTACTTTTTCTATACCATTTGGTTGAGGTGTACTAGGAGCACATACTTGTCTTTTGATTCCTCTTTCATTGTAGAATTCATTGAATTCATTAGATATGAATTATCCTCCTCTATCTGACTTTAGGCATTTTTAATTTCTTCCATGTTTCTTTTTCAAATCTATCTAGATACCATTTGAAATTTTGAAAAGCTTTAGATTTAGCTTTCAAGCACATTATAGTCATCATCCTAGAATAATCATCAACAAACAAAATGAAAATTTTGTGTCCATTATAGCTTTCAATACCTATTGGTCCACATAGATCTATATGAACTAATTCTAAGACCTTTTCAATATTATAATTCTTAATTTTGAAGCTAGTCTTACCCATTTTTCCAATTTGACATTGTTTGCATATGGTTATTTTAGGTTTCTTTAGATTTCAAATACATCTAACTCTTCTATTCTTAATTATAGTAACCATATTATCAAAGTTTATAGGACACATTTTCTTATTCTATAACCAACTTTCCTCTACTTGTATCAAAATCATGAACTTTTAGTGAGATCAAGTTAGAATAGATTACCTTTAGTCTAATTTCCAATTCCAACTAGGTTTCCTTTACCATCCAACATCCTTGCCTTCCCATTCATGAATTCTACCTCATATCCAATGTTGTTCAATTGTGCCACACTTAGAAGATTGTGTCTCATTCATTCAACCTAGTAGGAATTATCACATTTGAGTTCATTGCTCAATGAAATGCATCCTTTTCCCTTTACATAACATGGTTCATTGTGTCCAAATTTAACACTTCCACCATCATCAATCTCCAAGTGTTCAAACTTTGTTTTATCACCTGTCATGTAATGAGAACAACCACTATCTATAATCCATGTGTCATTCTAGCTAACATGAGAAATAAATGCCATATTTTCATTATCCTCATCATCCTCATCATTCTTAATAGCAATATATACCATTTTATCTTCATCGTCATTGTCAGAATGTTTAGCAAAACAACATGATTTCTTACATTTTTCTTTGTAGTCTTTTTAGCTCTTGAAATCTTTATTTCCTTTGAACATGTCGAATTTTCTACCATCTCTATTTTCTTTATTTGGACACCTTGCTATAATGTGACCTACTTCTTCATAAGAAAAATAAATCAATGAATTTTTTCCTTTATATTTAGCTTTGCCTTTTTATTTAGCTTTTCCTTTTGGTAACCTTCTTGCAAGTATGGCTTCAATAGATTCAAGTTCATCATCAAATTCTTCTTCTTCTTCACTATCAAACTATTTTCCTTTTGAGTTTCCTCTTCTTTTTTCAAGAGTTAGTTTTTCTTTGAATGTTTATTCTATGTTGTGAGACATAGGAAGATAGTTATCAAAGTTATCCAGCTCAAAAGCTTTTAATCTTTCCACTAGTGCATCCAAAGTTATATCATTCTTGGGATCACATCTCATCTCATGAATAGCTAAAAGTCTAATCACATAAATGGGAAGAAGAGTTCTTAGTACCTTGATAACTACTATCACATTATCTATTGTTCCTCCTATAACTTTGATTGCACTCACACTTGTTTTGATTCTTTCACTATATTTATTAATGTTTTGATCTTCTCTCATCTTCATCTAATCAAACTAGCCTGTTATACTCTCTACTTTGGCTTTTTTCACATTGTCATCTCCTCCATAGATCTTTTCTAGTTTGTTCCACATTTCATGGGCAGTAGGATAGTCTTTGACTTCATAAAATAATGAATAATTGAGAGAGGTAGCAATGTCAATCATCATTGTATTGTGATTATTCTTATCCACCATCTAATCCATAGTCAAAGGATTAGGAGGTTCCACATATTTGTTCTCTAAGAAGTATAGGAATTTATTTCTAATGGTTCCCAAATGAAGCTTCATGAGTTCCTTCCATGCTTTGATGTTATATATGTTCAACTTATCTGTCTCTCTTCTATAAGACATCTTGATCTTTAGCTTAAGTCCTTGAAACCTTATTTGCAAGCACCAACAACTCTAATACTAATTTTTGGAAATATAAGAGGAGTAAATAAGAGGGGAGTGGTGAATGAATAACCACTAAAACAATTCTAGATACCTTAGATTTCAATACAAATTTCTCATTAACTCGAATCCTTTCACAACTTGATTAGAACAAGATAATCACTATAAATAGTTTACAGACCAATCTTGAGATATAAATGTGTATTGACCTTTAATAACTTAGTTGCAGAAAGATAAATTGGTAAAAAATAACAAGAAAATAAGAGGCACCAATATTTAACATGGAAACCCAATTTGGAGAAACCACCAATGCAACTACTTACAAATTTTCACTCTCCTAAAGTGAGTCATGTTAGGAGCCAATCTTGTTAAAGGCTGCAAAACACACTCTTAGGTGTGACCTTGTTAAAGGATTTGAATCACCCTATTAGATGTGACCTTTTTAAAGGATTTGAATCACCCTATTAGGAGTGCCCTTATTAGAGGTCTTAGGACACATCAATCTAGAAATGTCACCTTTTTAGAGGATTTAAAAAATGACTATTAAGTCAACTCTGTTAAGAGATTTATTCACTACTACAATTTTCAAAGTAATAATGACTAACCTAATTGATGAAACAATTGATTTTCCAATTCATATCTCTATTTTGTTTTATCCTCTAGACCCTCCTTGATCAGAATGCTCTTTGCATCTCATTGGATATTCTTCCCTTAATTAGAAATCCTTCCTTATTCACATATTATCTTCTTCCACAACTTGACCTTTCATATATATGAAATTAAATGTCAAGTCAGCTTGAATACACATGAAAATAAGCAATTAACATCCACTAAGTTGGCTAACACAAAAAAAAACTATTATGTTTCCACTCGGCTTCAACTGAAACAGGGTCACTTAGTTACCACTGAGGTCCTTTGGTAATTATCTAGACTTGGTTTACATTGAACTCCTTTAGTAACCATCATGACTCAGTTTACACAAAGTTTTTGAACTTGCCTTACTCTGGACTTTTGCATGGTTGACATTGGAGTCTTCTAAGGTTGATTATAGTGTGACATATTTGTAACATCAATGAAAATAATGCAATTGAATAATTGATTTCAATAGCTTGTGCCAATATAGCCTCTCTTTTTTTTTTTTAGTGGATAGTTCCCACTTCCATTTGGTATCTATCCATTTTTAAAAATCTATTTGGAATCCCTCTCCCAATTCCAAGGGTGTACATCTAATTCTAATCATCATTATCAATCATTATCAATAATAGCTTCTTAAAGTTTAACTCACATCATTATTCAAATAATCATAATTAATATCTTTGAATCCTTCCATTTTTTTTGGTTCTCTTATCTTTTCACATACCAAATCTATAGTAATTAAAGAGAGTCTCATTAAAATTTTCAAATTTTTTGGTTCATTAGAATCGATCTCTTCATCTTCTTTGTCCTCTTGTGTAATGATTAGTTTTCTCCTTGGTCTCTCTTATACATTCTTTTGTGGTGACCTAACCATTCTCTTCTTTGATGGACTTCCTTTGCCTTTCATAGTCGGGGCCTAGGCTCTCTTTGATGTTGTTATGATTTTTACTTTTCACTTTAGAGGTATGAGAACCTTCTTCACATCTCTAATAAGATCATATTTTACCTTAGGATCAACAATTATTACCTTCCTCTTCTTTGTTCCATTGGGCTTGACAATAGTTAATTCTTTTCCTTTTCATTTTCCTTCCTTAACCTCAATAGGTTGTTCTGATCCTCCCCCTTCCTCATATTTATTGTCCTCAAGGCTCTTTCTCTTTCTTTTCTTCTCATCCTTAGGCATACTAGATTTTGCATTCAATTTTATCATTATTGTTTCATATGTTCTGAATTTATCGACATTAGCATCAACATCCTTAATAAAAAGTGCAATCACTATTGTTGTAACCTCATCTACATTAACTTCATAAGGCATAGGCCTTATCCACACAATTCTTGGTATTATTTCTTGTGCATGTACAAAATTTGTGTCCACTACAAACATATTTCATCATAATACCTATGAATGATTGACTTAAGGATTCTCATTTAGTCCATCATTTTATTTTTAAGCTCCTCAAAATAATTATTAATTATGGCTTCAAAATTTTCTCCCAATCTATTAATTAGGTGGTTTAGTTGCTCCATAACAGGCTGACTTCTATCCCATGCTATTGTTCCAACCATAGGGAATAAATTCTATACATAGAAAAATATGCAAACTAGTAAATATCCAAACTTACATGATACATTCTCTTCTTTTCTCACAACTTCCAAGTTTTCTAAAAAATAGTGCATTTGTAGCTCAACAAGTTCATGAGTATGATCTTACTTGATGATTTTGTACCCCAAATCTACTGTAATGCATGGCACACTATTTAGTTGACTACATTGGTAAAAATTTAATGCTATCACATGAACTAAAAATTCAATTACATGATCTTCTATCCCACCAATTGACATTCCTTTACAATTATAATTTTCTTTGGTCAATTTTTCAATTTCATTCCTTGCTACACTCCTTATGTTTTTGGGTCAATACAAGGTAGGGTAATTAGTTACTCAGTGTATTATGGCCTTGCTGATTTTGATTGGTCTACCCTCTAACCATATCTTCATATAGTAGATGCAAGTGAGTATGAATTTTACCCATTCTACCTTGAAAACCTTAGGGAACCCTAGGACATGGGTAAGCCCTTTCTTGAAAACTATTTTGTTCACATATTTGAAGACTCCATTACTACATAACTTCTCATAAGCTACTCTTATTTCAAAATCTTCAATTTCTCCTCACTGCATATGTAGAAGGATCTTACATCCTTAATAGCCAAAATCTAGGTGGAATTGATGATAGGGTGCCAATATCATCTTCAATGTTCTTAGCAATTACACTACTTCTAAAGTTTCATGGAGGACACTAGTCATTCCTCACAATTTGAGTGTTTCTATCCTTTATCATTTCACTTGATGATTCTATTTGATCTTAAGGTTTCAAAATATAAACTCTTCTATGGTATCTTCTTTAAATGATTTACTTGATACCAAATTCAACATGCATTGATGTTAACAAATTTTTCAATGCTCCATTATTATTTTCTTCCTTCATTGCTAAAATTTCCTTAATCACCTTTAAATCACTTATGAGCTTTGAAATCATTTGGTGAATATAAATGTATGCATAAATTTGATAAATACCTTCAAATATCCATTCTAGGTCTACAATAAATTCTCTCATACTTGATTGGTATATGGAGAATAGCTTGGTCTCCATACTTGTTCGATCATGGCCACATTACTTGGCCAACACTAATTCATTTAGTCAATACAAAAACTCTCTTGATCATTGGGTCCATACTGCAAAGCTCGGTTAATACACATTGTACCACTAATGATTAGTACTCTATGTAGAGTAAATGATTCTCTCTTACTTTCCCTTCCATGGATCTATTCTTAATGCATATTTTTTATGTAGATATAAACCTTTTTGTACATCAATGTTAGGAACTAATGTAAAATATATCATTGAATATATAGTTTCTACATACCTTATTTATTTAGTTATATGTGGTGTGATCACCAAATCCATTGGATTGGGTGATCTCAACTTTTTTGGATCCATAGCTTCTAACTTCCACTATCTCTATCCATGTTTTCTTTCCCTCAACTTTTTTATTTCCATTGTTTGGTGTCGGTGTTGTGGTTCTATAGTTTTTACTGATATGTCCAACTTTGAGACAATTAAAACATGTTATTTCTCCATTAGGAACTTCTTGTAATTTCCTCTTAAATATATCTTGATAGAATTCTATGAGATGTAGCCACACTCTCCACAATAGTGACAACTATACCATGTATTGTAATCCTAATTATAGGAATTGCCTTCTCTTGGTGCATGTGCTTGATTTCTCAGGTGTCCAATTGGACTTTGTCTTGAATCTACACTCATGAGATCTATGTCCATATTTTTTAAAGTTATAGAAATGTCCTTTAAATAGAGTGAATGATTCATTTTTCTTTTTTTTATGTATTCATGTTCTTGATGTCCTACCTTCTTTCACTTAGAAAAATTACTAGTAGACTTAGGTTTAGAAGTTTGCATACCATTCTTTCTTTTGCAAATGTTTTTTGTGTGTCCAAGTTTACCACAATGATGACATGTAGGTTTTTCTTTAGCATTTTTTTGTTCTCCTGTCTTTGATGATTCTCCTTCTTCTAGAGGTTTCTTTTGTTGATCTAGATGATCTCATTAGTTCTTCAAAGTATTTGATACACTTACTTGCTCTGTTCATTCTTTCCATAAGTTCCTTTACATGCCTTAAGTCACTTCTTAGACACTCATTTTAGGACCTTAGGTTTGTGATCTCCAAGTCCTTTCTATTTTCTTCCTAAGTAGCAGCTATTAATTGATTTACCATATCCAACTGATTATTTGTGAGCTTCTTTACTTCAAATGATCTCTCCTCAACTCTAGTCACCATATGTCTTTTGTCTTCTTATACAATGATTTTTTCTTCTTCATCTTTCTTCTTTTGTTCTATTACTTCATATAGTGATATTGATTGAGTTAATTATTCTATCTTGAGTTCTTTTGCCTCTTTTCTTAGAGCACTATTCTTATCTAATAGTTAGGTAACTTTTTTAGTGTTACTACGAGTATTTCCACTATTAAGTAGTCCTTCTATGTCTACTTCCTTGAATAGAGTGTCATCTTTTTGTATGCTATCTCTTTGCTTTTTTTCAATGATTTCCTTAACTCTTATTTTGCTCCTTCAAGTTGTTACAAAATGTTCTAGGTTTGAATTATCTAGTTCTCAATGACTTTTCACAACATGTATTCCTCGATCTCCATGATCTAATCCTCTTAAGTTGTGAGGCTTATTTCAAGAGAATTTAGCTCTAATACCAATTGTTGGAAGGATTACTAGGAAACAAGATACTAAGAAGGGGGGGTGCATGAATCAAGATCTTAAACTTTTACTTGCAAAATCAAATTATTGAATTCACACATAATTCATCTCATATCTTAGATCTAACATTAAAACTTTAATTTTTAATACTAAATGACATACATCACATCCATGAATGATTCAAAATATAACACAAATGATTTGGTAACCTAAAAACACCCAAGTATGAAGGTAAAACTAGGGTGGGGATGAAACCCACAAATCTTCACTTTGTAACAATAAAGTTAACTATTAGGGTCACAATTTTTTATCATAATGTATGATCTACCATGTGAGGAGTTTTCCTTATTAAAATCTTCAAGACTATTAATTCCTATACTATTAAAGGATATTACACTTACAATTAAGTAAGGAATCTATTAAGAGTCTTACATAGACATATTAGGATCACTTTTTAAAGAGATCTTCCCTAATTCAAAATTGATTTAGTACCTAACCCTTGTTTTACTCTACAAGCTAATTTTGGATCCCCTCTACACAATGTCTAATCTAATCTCTCAATCTGATATCTCCTTTCACTCATTTACTACTTCAATTTCCCTTGTTTGATCTCACTCTAGATTTGACTTTTCTTTCTTTGTTATTTCCTTGTTTTCTTCTTCACTTGTGCATTTATTCACACATACATTCTCTCTCTCTCTCTCTCTCTCTATATATATATATATATATATATATCTACGTATGTATACATACATACATACATATATATATATATATATACATATATATATATGTATATATATATATGTATGTATGTATATATATATATATATATATATATATATCTACGTATGTATACATACATACATACATACATATATATATATGTATATATATATGTATGTGTATATATATACACATACATATATATACATACATATATATATATATATGTATATATATATATTTATATATATGTATATATATATATAGTTAGGATAAAACCATGGAAAAAAATAAAAATTACATGCAAATATAATCAATAACAGAAAATAATAGATCACACAAAAATGAACACAAGGCACCAAGATTTAACATGGTTCACCCAATCCTTGGGCTACATCCACCAAACTGCAAGTCCAATATTATTACAATCTAGTGATTACAACTTGATTACAATTTGTAATCCCTTATAGCTCAATACCACTGCAAGAAGCAATTTTGCATCACAACAATGAAACAATCCCTAACCCTAAGCCCTTTTATACAAGTATTAAACCACTTTAGGGTTATAACATGTCGGCCATAAATTAGCCATAAGTTTAGTGGCAAATCTATGAATGGTGAATCTATGAATAGTACCCAAAAAAATATTTGGGTGATGCCCCGAACCCCAAAAAATTATGGAGTATTTACAGTACTTTCCTGATCAGTCACCACAATCTAACAATCTCCCACTTGGTGACTAATCAGGCTCCACACTAAACAAAAATATCTCACTTGGAGACTAATTTTGTAGTAATACCACTACCACATGGGGCTCCCATTGGATCAAACAACCCTAGACTCAATTATTCTTTTATTCATGGTCAGTCTAGAAGACCAACTAAAGTTGAAGAGGAGTTCAACTTCTCTCTTGTTACAACCTTTGTCAACATATCGGCTAGATAGTAATTTGTATGTATCTTTTCCAACTTTAACTATCCATCCTCCAAAACTAGCCAAATGAAATGGTACCGCAACTATATGTGTTTGGTCTTAGAATGTAGAGCTGAATTCTTAGCAAGATGAATGGCACTCTGACTATCTGTGAACAAAAAATTATCCTTCTAAGGATGTCCCAATTCTTCCAAGAAGAACTGAAGCCATATCATCTCCTTGGCTGCCTCTATAGGAGCAACATACTTTGCCTCTATAGAGGAGAGAGTATTAATCTTCTGTAACCTAGAAACCTAGCTCACAGCTGCCCCACCAATAGTAAAGACATAACCTATAGTACTCAACCTAGTATAAATATCCCCTACCAAATATGAGTCAACATAGCCCTGTAAATCAGTAGTAGAGACCCCAAAGTGTAAACACTTATTGGATGTTCCTCTCAAATATCTGAGAATCCAATTGATAGCATTCTAATGTTCAAATCCTGAGTGACTCATATATCTGCTAACAACTCCTACTACATGGGAAATATCTAGCCTAGTGCATACCATAACATATATCAAAATTCCTACAACTGAAGCATAGGGTACCTTGGACATCTTATCCTCCTCTTCCTATGTCTTAGGACACATCTCCTTAACCAATTTCAAATGACCAGGTAAAGGTGTGCTGACAACTTTAGCAGTCCCCATAGAGAAACATTGCAACACCTTCTGAACATAATTAGCCTAACATAGCATCAATGTTTTATTCTTCCTATCTTTGCAAATCTTCATACCAAGGATTTTTTTTGCTGCCCCCAAATCCTTCATAGACAATGCATGTGCTAACTGACATTTCAGCCCCTTAATATGATCCATGTTAGACCCAACTGCAAGCATATCATCAACATATAAACATAAAATAATATAGCTATCATCATCAAACCTCTTAAAATAAACACAATAATCTAAATGACACCTATTATAGCCATGTTCATGCATAAACCTATCAAATTTTAGATACCATTGCTAAGGTGGTTGCTTCAAGCCATATAAACTTTTCTTCAATTTGCACACTAAGTTCTCCTTACCTTTGACCTCAAATCCCCATCACTAAGCCATATATATTCCTTCACCCAAATCACCATGAAGGAAGGATATTTTGACATCCAACTGGTCCAAATGCAAATCTTCAGTAGCCACAAGACCTAAAATAGTATGGATAGAAGTCATTTTAACAACAAGAGAACATATCTCATCAAAATCAATTCCCTTTTTCTATGTAAATCCTTTTACAACTAACTTGGCCTTAAATGTTTTCTTACCTCCTTCCTCTTCTTTCAACTTGTAAACCCACTTATTCTATAAAGCCTTTTTACCTGTAGGAAGCTTGCACAAATCTCATGTCTTATTCTTTAGCAAAGAGTCCATTTCATCTTTCATTGCAGACTCCCACTGAATCTTAGTATCCACCTACACAACTTCATTATAATATTCAGGTTCACCAGCAGCAATAAGTAAAATAAAAAACAAAGAGGGAGAAAATATTTGTGGAGGTCTAATTTACCTCGTTCGTCATCTAACATTCACCAATGTGTGTGGTATTTGTTGTTGTGGTTGTTGCACATCATGAGGAATGGCTGGAACATCAACTTTTGGAGTATCATCCAACACTACATAATCATCTTCTTTCTTCTCATGTTGCTACAATAGATCTTTGTACAACACTTTCTCATTGAATATGACATCTTGGCTTCTTACAATTTTATGAGTTTCAAAATCCCAAAGCCTATAACCAAATTCATTAATGCCATATCCAAAAAAGATACATTTCTTTGATTTAGCTTCTCGCTTGGTTCTATTTTCAGAATCTATGAGAAAAAGCTTCACAACTGAATGTCTTGAGAAAAGAATAACTCACCTTCTTACTAATCCATGCCTCCTCTAGAATACCATAGCCCAAAAGAGTAGAAGGACTTCTATTAATCAAATATACTGTAGTATTGATAGCCTCCACCCATTTGTGTAAGAGCAATCTAGCATGCAACCTCATGCTCCTTGTGCACTCCATTATAGTCCTATTCATGTGTTCAGCCACTCCATTTTCCTGTGGAGTCCTTGGAATAATTTTTATTCTACAAATACCATTAGTGGAGCAATAATCTTCAAATTCATGACTTCAATACTCACCACCATTATCAGATCTGAGACATTTTAATTTCTTATCAGTCTCATTTCCAACCAAGCATTTCCATTTCTTAAAAGCTTGAAATACATCAGATTTCTATCTAAGGAAATAAACCCATACTTTACTAGTTACGTCATCAAATAAATGTAACATAATAATGAGAGCCACCAAGAGAAGATACCTAAGCTGGTCCCCATACATCTGTATGCACAAGCTCTAATTTCTCCTTTTTGTTTTCCTTCCTAGTCTTTGTAAAACTCACTCTCTTTTGTTTTCCATACACACAACTTTCACAAAAATCCATATGAACACATTTTAGACTAGGTAAAACTTTCTTTGAATGAAGTACTTTCATACCTTTCTCACTCATGTGCCCAAGTCTGTTGTGCCACAACACTATATTAGAATCTATAGCAACTATTTTTTCTCCCTACTCAACTGTAGCAATTGTTCCTGAACATTCATTTTTCTCTGAAACAATCAAAGTAGAAGGAACAATATGACTTGTACAAAGATATAAGGTGCCTAGTTTCACACCTTTTTCTACTACAAGGGAACCTTTTGAAACATTTCAATTTTTATCATTAAAAGTAGCTACACAACCCTCATCACTGAGTTGCCCTGCTGAAATTGAATTCCTACTTAGCCGTGGAAAATGTCTTACCTCATGTAGTAGCCAATAATTCCCATTCTACAACTTAATCTTAATTTTTCTCTTTCCAACAATTTGATAGGGTTCATTATCTCCCAAATAAACAAGCTCAAAATCCCCTTGGACATAATCAATGTAATAACCTCTATGATGTGTAGCATGAAATGAAGCACTAGAATCTAAAACCTAGGAATCATCAACACTTTCTAAAGACAAAAGCAAAGAATCCTCTTCAAATTTTTTACCTACCACATTTGCCTCCTTATCTCCATCTGATTTATCTCCTTCATTTTTCTTTTGATTCCAACAATCTTTCTTTTTATGACCTAGTTTCCCGCAATACCAATAGTCATTTAGTCCTCTCGATTGAGACCTCTTCCCCTTTAACTTTCCTCTTGATTTCTCATGATTTCCAGAGTTATTTCCTCTTTTAGTTGTTCTGTTGTGCATTCAAAGCACTTCCTGATGTAGATCCACCTGAGGATTTCCTACAAGTTTCCTCACTCAAAATGACACCAATAACATCATCATATTTTAGGGTACTAGATCCAGGAATAGAATTACTTACCACCATTACCAAGCCATATTAGCTTTCAGAAAAAGAACACAAAATCAAGAGAGCCCTAATTTCTTCATCAAAATTGATACCCATAGAAGATAACAGACTAGTCATAGTGTTAAACTCATTTAAATGATCTGCAATAGATCCACTTTCTGCCATTTTCATATTAAATAAATGCTTCATGAGAAATACCTTGTTTGAAGTGAAGGGCTTTTCATATAGTGCTACTAGGGTTTTCATCAACTCTTCTATCATTTTAGCTTTTGTAATATTAAATGCAACTGATGGTGCCAAGCATAAATGAATGCTTCCAAGTTCCTGTCTATCCAAAAGATCCCATTCATCATTTGACATAGATCCCTGATTCCTCACTTTGCCTTCCAATGGCTTCCATAAATCCTTCTAATAAAGATAGTCTTCCATTTGCATCTTCCATAACTAGAAGTTTTGCCCATTAAACCTATCAACCTTTAGCTTACTCTCATCTGCTATCACTCCCACTCAACCGTGAGACTCCCACTTAACTATGAGACTTTCTTGCAGAGGATAACTAAAAGAAAACCTCACTTTGATACAACTTGTTAGGATAAAACCATAGATAGAAATAAAAACTACATGCAAATATAACCAATAAAAGGAAATAATAGATCACACAAAAATAAACACAAGGCACCAAGATTTAACATGGTTCACCCAAACCCTAGGCTACATCCACCAAACTACAAATCTAATATTATTACAATCTAATGATTACAACTTGATTATAATCTGTAATCCCTTACAACTCAATACCACTACAAGAAGAAATGTTTCATCAAAACAAGAAAAAAATCCCTAACCCTAAGCCCTTTTATACAAGTATTAAATTGATTTAGGGTTATAACATGTTGGCTCTAAATTGTCCATGACTTTAGTGGCGAATCTACAAATAGTACCAATTTTTTTTTTTGGGCTGATGCCCCAAACTCTAAAAAATTATGGAGTATGTATAGTACTTTCCTAATTAGTCACCACAATCTTATATATATATATATTTATTTATTTATTTATTTATTTATAATTTTAGGGTTAGAATCCTCCATAAATAGATGTTCTATGAAAGTTCTAGATCTCAATTGATGATTTACAATTCATTCATCATTTGTAATGAAGCATAATCTCCATCCTAATTATCTCTATGAATATTAAATATCATATGGAATTCAATGAAAAAATTTAACATAGTTCATGGAATTACAAACTAATATGACAAAAATTAGACTGCTTGGCATTTGAATGTGCTGACACTTGGTCATCATTGACATACATATTAGCATTCAACTTCTATGTACATATGCTCTCTATTTTCTTGGAAAAAAATATCTTTCCAATTTACTCAGTCTACACTAAAATAACTCAGCTACATATACACTTGGTCTCAACTGGGGTGCTCGACAATTACAAACTTCTTCAACATGTGATGCAAAATAAATTAGTCCTTATATATGCTCAACCTTTACTAGATAACTCAATCACAATGATGATTGTTCATCCTTGCCTATTAAATGACTAAGTGTTTGGACACTAATAGACAACATAGGATTAGAGATCAACATGATCAATCTTTTTTTCAAATGATTTGATAAGATTTATTATGTCTTCTCACATACTTTTCTAGTGCTAGTTCAGGTCTTTCTCACTTATTTTTGTGGTTCATTTGGTTCAGCTTGCTCATTCATTTTAGGAAACTCCTATTGTATCTTGACTTCTTCTGCCTACTTTTTGGATTTCTCTAGATTTACTTGTCACCATAATATCTTTGAACTCTAATAGGACCAAATAAATTAATATGAACCAACTCCAAAATATCATCAGAAGAATAAGTCTCTCTTGAAACTAGACTTTGTATTTTTTCCCATTTGACATTATTTGTACATCATTTTATTAGGTTTTTGTTGTCACAAATGTTTTTACCCTTGCCTAAATTTTGACCTAAAGACAACCTTGTGAAATCAAGAAACAATCTCCAAGTTGTGGGACTTGAACAATAAGATTGAGTTTCTAGAGAAGGTCAGCTTCCTTACTATCAGTGTGCACCTAACTACTTCTTGAGAGAAAAAGAGAGAAGGAAATCCATGAAAATCAAACTAGGTAATCTAATTAGAGGGGTTATACACCAAATAGTTTTTTTAGTCTTATCTCTACCTAGAATTGCATAATTCATCAATATAATATCAAAGTAGACAAGTCCAATCTTTTCTTAGCTCAACAACCACATAAAGCTCAGAGACTAAAAGAATGTTATAAGGAGGGAACTTCACTTTGTATAATTCAAAGGCCAAGTAGATATAATCATACAATTAAAGAATGGAAGCAAAACATCAACATAAGGAAAGAAGATATTGCATAATATATTAAAGAAGAAAGAGGTATAGTAGAGAAATACATTCATTCAAAGGCAAAAGAAAATTACAATAGTATAGCATGTAATACATCTGCTATAGAATGAGAGAAAAAGTAACCCTTGGAAGGGTTACAAAATTTTCTTTTATAGCTCAAGCATAACTGAGAAAAATTCTACTAGAATCTAAAACTCAACTACTGCCTTTAAGTTGTAGAGATTAATCACTATAGATTTTGGGAAGATTTAATTGGGTGCATGTCCATATGTAAGAAATCTAATCTTTACAAGCAACCTGAGCTTGCTAGAGACAAAAATAGTGGCCACAACTACTCTAATTGGGTAGACAGATAAACATGGTAGTGTGAGGAGAAAATATGCATTCATCAAGCATGGAGAACACTCAAAATAGTAGATTCAAGTGATCAAGTACCTAGTCACCATTAAAGAGCTTCCCAATTCCATGTTTGCAACCATGCCAAGTTAGGTGTGTCATCATTAAACAAAAATCAACAGTGAGACTTGCCACATAGGCCTATAATCTTTAACAATTCTACCATCCTACCCAACCTTGTTTCTATTACAATTAAACCATAGACAAAAGTAACACTTACATGCAAATATAACCAATAACAAATAATAATAGATCACACAGAAACAAACACAAGGCACCAAGATTTAACATGGTTCACCCAATCCCTAGCCTGTGTCCACCAAACAACAAGTCTGATATTATTACGATCCAATGATTATAACCTGATAACAATATGTAATGTCTTACAACTCAATACTATTGCCAGAACCAACTTTGCATCATAACTATGAAAACAATCTGAAACCCTAAGCCCTTTTATGCAAGTACTAAACCACTTTAGGGTTACAACATTTTGGCCCTAAATCCCTATAAAATAGGGCTCGATAAAATAGGGCCCAAAAGAATTTTTTCAGGGTGATGCCTTAGCCCCTAAAGAATTTATGAACTATGTACAATACTTTCCTATTCAGTCACCACAAACTAACAATCTCCCACTTGGGGACTGATCAAGCTCCACACTAAAGAACAATCTCCCAGTTGGAGATTGATCCTATAGCTATGCTACTACTCCATGAGGCTCCCACTAGATCAAACCACCCTAGACTCTGTTGTTCTTTTATTCATGTTTAGTCTAGAAGAGAAACTAAAGCTAAAGAAGAGTTTAGCTTCTCCCTTGTGGCTACCTTTGTCAACATTTTTGCTAGATTTTTATTTTACGAATCTTCTCTAGCTTTAACTGTCCATCCTCCAAAATCAATTGAATGAAACGGTACTACAACTATATGTGTTTGGTCTTTGAATGTAGTGCCGAATTCTTTGCAAGATGAATGGAACTCTAACTATTTGTGAATAAATAATCATCCTTCTGAGGATGTCCCAATTCTTCTAAGAAGAACTAAAGACATATCATCTCCTTGGCCTCCTCTATAGTAGAAACATACTTTTCCTCTATAGTGGATAGAAAATTAATCTTTTGTAACCTAAAAACCTAGCTCATGACTACCCCACAAATAGTAAAGACATAACCTATAGTACTCTACCTAGTATCAATATCCCCTACCAAATTTGAGTCAACATAGCCCTATAAATTAGTAGTAGATCCCCTAAAGTGTAGACACTTTTTGGATATTCCTCTCAAATATCTAAGAATCCATTTGATGACATTCCAATGCACAATTATTTGATGACTCATATACCTACTAATGATTCCCATTGCATGTGCAATATCTAGCCTAGTACATACCATAACATACATCAAGCTTCCTACAACTGAAGCATAGGATACCTTGTACATCTTATCCTCCTTTTCTTGTGTCTTGGGACACATCTCCTTAGTCAGCTTCAAATGACTAGGTAAACGTGTACTGACAGCTTTAGCATTCTCCATCGAGAAATGTTGCAACATCTTCTCCACATAATCAGCTTAAGATAGCATTAATGTTCTATTCTTCCTATCTCTAGAAATCTTCATACCAAGGATTTTTTTTGCTACCCCCAAATCCTTCATAGAAAATGCATGTGCTAATTGGCATTTCAACTAATTAATATGATCCATGTTAGACCTAGGTACAAGCATATCATCGACATATAAACATAAAATAATGTATCTGTCATCATCCAACCTCTTAAAATAAACATAATAATCTGAATGACACTTATTATAGCCATTCTCATGCATAAACCTATCAAATTTTAGTTACCATTGCCAATGTGCTTGCTTCAAGCCATATAAACTTTTGTTCAATTTGCACACTAAGTTCTCCTTACCTTTTACCTCAAATCCCTGTGGTTGAGCCATATATATTTCTTCATCCAAATCACCATGAAGGAAGGTTTTTTTAACATCAAGCTACTCTAAATGAAAATCTTTAGTAACCACAAGACTTAAAATAGTACAAATAGAAGTCATTTTAACAAATGGAGAAAATATCTCATCAAAATCAATTATTTTTTTCTATGCAAATCCTTTTACAACTAACTTGGTTTTAAATCTTTTCTTTCCTCCTTCCTCTTCTTTCAACCTATAAATCCACTTATTCTGTAAAGCATTTTTACTTATAGGAAACTTGCACAAATCCCATGTCTTACTCTTCAGCAAAGAGTCCATTTCATCTTTCATTGTAGACTCCCACTGAATCTTAGTATCCCTTGACATAGCTTCATTATAACATTTAGGTTCACCAACATCAGTAAGTAAAATTAAATACAAAGAGCGAGAAAATATTTTTGGAGGTCTAATTTTCCTTGTTGACCATCTAACATTCACTAGTGTGTGTAGTATTTGTTGTTGCTATTGTTGCACATCATGAGGAATGGCTAGAACATCATCATTTGGAGTATCATCTAGCACTACATAATCATCTTCTTTCTTCTCAGGTTGTTGCAATAGATATTTGTAAAATACTTTCTCATTGAATATGACATCCCTACTTCCTACAATTTTATGATTTTCAAAATGCCAAAGCCTATGACCAAATTCATTAATGCCATATCTAACAAATGCACATTTCTTTAACTTAGCTTCCAACCTTGTTCAATTTTCAAAATCTATGTGAGCAAATGCTTCACAACCGAAGGTCTTGAGAAAAGAATAAATCACTTTCTTACCAAGCCATGCTTCCTTTGGAATACCACAACCCAAAGGAGTAGAGGGACCTCTATTAATCAAATATATAGTAGTATTGACAACCTCCACCCATGTGTAAGCACAACCTAGCATGCAACCTCATGCTCCTTCCACACTCCATTATAGTCCTATTCATGCATTCAGCCACTCCATTTTCTTGTAGAGTCCTTGGAATAGTTTTTGTCTATGAATACCATTAGTAGAGAAATAATCTTCAAATTCATGATTGTAATACTCACCACCATTATCAGATCTGAGACATTTTAATTTTTTACCAGTCTCATTTTCAACCAAGCATTTCCAGTTCTTAAAAGTTTGAAATACATCAGATTTCTATCTAAGGAAATAAACCCATAATTTTCTAGTTACATCATCAATAAATGTAACATAATAATGAGAGCCTCCAAGGGAATATACTTGAGCTAGTCTCCCTAAATTAGTATGCACAAGCTCCAATTTCTCATTTTTGTTTTCTTTCCCAGTCTTTACGAAACTCACTCTTCTTCTTTTTTCCCATACATGTCACTTTCATACAAATCCATATTAACACATTTCAGACCTGGTAAAACTTTCTTTGAATTAAGTACTTGCATACCTTTCTCACTCAAGTACCCAAGTCTATTGTGCTACAATGCTATATCAGAATCTATAGTAGCTATTTCTTCTCCCTACTCAATTGCAACAATTGTTCCTAAATATTCATTTTTCTCTAAAAAAATTAAAGTAGAAGAAACAATATGGCCTATATGAAGATATAAGGTGCCTACTTTCACACCTTTTCCTACTACAATGGAACTTTTTGAGACCTTCCCATTTTTATCATTAAAAGTATTTGCACAACACTCATCACAAAGTTGCCCAGCTAAAATTAAATTCTTAATTAGCTTTTGAACATGTCTTACCTCATGTAGTAGCCAATGATTCCCATTCTATAACTTAATCTTAATTTTTCCCTTTCCAACAATCTGACGAGGTTCATTATCCCCCAAATAAAGAAGTCCAAAATCCCCTTGGACATAATCAATAAAATAACCTCTATGAGGTGTAGCATGAAATGAAGCACCAGAATCTAAAACCCATGAATCATCAACACTTTCTAAAGATAGAAGCAAAGCATCCTCATTGGATTTGTTACATATCACATTTTCCTCCTTGTCTCCATCTAGTTTATCTCCTTCATTTTTCTTTCAATTCCAAAAATCTTTCTTTTTGTGCCCAAGTTTCCCACAATACCAATAGTTGTTCGGTCCTCTTGATTGAGACCTCCTCCCTTTTGACTTTCCTCTTTATTTCCCATAATTTTTGAATTTAATTCCTCTCTTAGTCATTCTACCCCTATTTTGTGCATTCAAAGCACTTCCTGATGTAGATCCACCTGAGGATTTCCTATGAGTTTCCTCACTCAAAATAAAACTGACTACATCATCATATTTTAGTGTACTAGATCCAGGAATAGAATTACCCATAGCCATTACCAAGTCATTCCAACTTTCGAGCAAAGAACACAAAATCAAGAGAGCCCTAATTTGTTCATCAAAATTGACACCCATAGAAGATAACTAACTAGTAATAGTATTCAACACATTTAAATGATCTGTAACAGATCCACCTTCTTCCATTTTCATACTAAATAAATGCTTCATAATAAATACCTTGTTTAAAGTGAAGGGCTTTTCATATAGTGTCACTAGGGTTTTCATCAAACCTTCTACTATCTTTTTGTAATATTAAATGCCACTGATGGTGCTAGGCATAATCGAATGCTTCCAAGTGCCTTTCTTTCCAAAAAATCTCATTCATCATTTGACATAGATCCTTGATTCTTGGCTTTTCTTTCTAATGGCTTCCATAAATCCTTTTGATAAAGATAGTCTTCCATTTGCATCTTCCATAATTAGAAGTTCTACACATTAGACCTATCAACCCTCAGCTTACCCTCATCTACCATTGCTCCCACTTGACCATGAGACTTTCTTGTGGAGGATAACTAAAAAAAAACCTCACTCTGATACCAGTTGTTAGGATTAAACCATAGACAAAAGTAACAATTACATGAAAATATAACCAATAACAAAAAATAATACATCACACAGAAAAGAACACAAGGCACCAAGATTTAACGTGGTTAACCCAATCCTTGGGCTACATCCACCAAAAAACAAGTCTGATATTATTACAATCCAGTGATTATAACTTGATTATAATCCATAATCCCTTACAGCTCAATACCACTGTAAGAACCAACTTTTCATCACAACTATAAAAACTATTCCTGACCCTAAGCTCTTTTATACAAGTATTAAACTGCTTTAGGGTTACAACATGTCAGCCCAAAATCCTGATAAAATAGGGCCCCAAAGAATTTATGAATTATGTATAGTACTTTCTTGACTAGTCACCACAAACTAACACTTTCTATTAGGCTAACCTCTTGAATTCCTTGTTTGTGAGTTAAAAAACATTGTCCTTGTTAACTATTTGGCTTTACAAAACTAAGATTGCTTCATCTTAAGACTTTATCGCTACTTCATAGCTTGATGTCTCTTCATCTTATTAACTATTGTAACCCTACGATGAACACAAAATTTATTGCTCCACATCTTTGCAACTACTAGGACTTAACATCCTTCTAACCATGTGATGTTGTGATACTTCTATATTTAACACAAAACATGTTTAGAACATGTGATGTTGCATCTATGGCTGCCTATGTCAAAACTTCACAACCTTGAAGATCTTCAATGCTTACTGACCACTTCATGTCATTGCAACCTTGAAACTATATTCCTTCATTGACCATGTTGATCCATGAAGCTGTGAAGACATCTTTATCTATTAATTTCTCTACCACAACCCTAACTCCTAACCCATCTTTTAACCTTGTAAGGGTGTGACAAAGGGGATCACATCATCGCTACCATAACTTTGGGTTAACCTTAACTATAATTGAAGATGTGACTATCATCAAGCTCACTGTAATCACACCATCATGACTTAAGTTTTTAAGTCAACAATTATCCTTATGATGGTGCAAGCAAAGACTTTTACCACTTCACAATCATGACCTTAGCTTAGGCCTAATTACATGAAAGAGAGATAAAACTATTGAATAAAACTTTCATCCTTCAATTGCAACCTTGCAACCTAAAATTGCAGTCTATCATTTAACTCCATGACCATGCACTCAAAGCATTTCATTATTTTGTGGCATTAACCCCTAGTTAACTTTAATCATCTATGATGGAGTGAAAACATTGAAATTGACTACAGTGGTTTATTTTCATATCATCGCAACTTAAATCCCCTTAAGATTATCAATGGAATGGTATTAATTCAATTTATCTACCCTCAAATACTCCTTCAAAACTGATCATATTAGTTGTCTCCTAACCCTTGTGATGATACAATGAGGGTTAGTTGCTCCCTCATGACTCAATCTCAAAAACTAGCACTAACAGTTGTGAAGCCACATTGACGATTACCTTGATTACATCACACCTTCACAACCCATTTGATAGTTAAGTGTTCAACTAGAGTGATGAGGCAGTGAAGGTTTTTCACATGATCACAACTTGAAATATCCATAAGAAAAAAACATACAATATAAGGAATTTAAGGAATTAGGGATCAGAAAAGGAATACTATTTATATGTATGCCTAACATGCTTACATGACAATTAATGAATAATTCAAAGGACATGGACATGCTTAACACCCTAGTTTCTCATGAGATTGGAAATACTAGAAAAAAATAGTGGGGCCTAAAAATGGTTAGCATTTCTTGTGACTTAGATGGAATTCTTGCCTGCTCAGTATGGATTAGTGGCCTTAGCAATCCATTGAGTTAGAGTCACAAAATTAAGAGCCCTTATATGAAACAAAACTATAACCTATGCAACTACAAAACTTCAAACCCTTCTATTTCATAGAGAAATAGCTTGTGCTTGTGCACTTCTTGGAAAACTAGAAACTATTGTATTATATATAGAGACATTAACCTTCTTTAGAAGAAAGGCTTAAGGTAAATCTCATTGACTGGAATTGGCAAAACATCACCATCAAGCTTGGATAACTAAAAATAATTAGCATCCTTATAGATGGTGATAATATATGGACCACTCCACATAGCATCAAACTTGGAGTGTCTCCCTAATTTGGATCTATCTACATCCCACTTGAGAACAAGGTCTTCCTCCTTTAAAACTCTAGATTTAGCCTTTTTGTCAAAACTCTTTTTGATCTATTGTTGAAGTATCTCAAGTGTTTGTATAGCCTACTATCTTTTTTCTTTTAATTCCATCAATTTTTCCATCTTGACTATCATTGCATTATCTTCAATTAGTTCCAATTGATGAGCTAATTTAAGAGAGGGGAGATCCAGTAAAATAGGAAGCCTTGCTTCCCTTCCATATACTAGTATGAAAGGAGAGTTCCCAATTTCTCTCTTAGGTGTGATCCTACTAACCCAAAGGGTTGTCCTTAAATTTGAATTCCAAGGCCTTTGATTGTCCTAAATAATCCTCTTGATAATCATAAATAGGTTCTTGTTGGAGGACTCAACCAAGCCATTCCTCTGGGGATAAGAATTTGATGAAGTGCTCAAATATATTCCATGTTAAATAGCCTAAGAGAGAATATGAGATCCAACAAAAGACTTGTAATTATCTTAATATATTGTTCAAGGGACACCAACCCTGGTACCAATTCCATCAAGGAATTCCACTACTAAAGTTTCTATGAAATCCTCCAAGGCTACTACCTCTATCCACCTTGTAAAGTAATCTATTGCAACCAAGATCCACTTATGACTAGAGCTAGAAGGTAGATTTATTGGACCAATAATGTCTAGTCAACACTAGGAAAATTGTTTATTAGCCTTGATAGGTTAAAGGGGAAGAGTTTCTAACCTTTTTTTACCTAAGAAGGAAGCACACTTCTCACATTTCCTTACATGTTTATGATAGCTATGGAACAAAGTTGGCCAATAATAACCCTCATTATTTTTCATGGCTATTATTCTAGATGAGAAGTGGCCACCATTAGGACTGTCATGAAACTCTTTGATCATTATATCTATTTGATTTGGATTAATGCACGTTAACAAGGCTCCATTGAGATCTCTCCTAAAAGGATCCCATCCACTAGGACAAAAGGAATAGAATATAATTTCAAATTTCTTCTTTAGCTCTTTCTAATCCTTGTGGATATCCTTCTCCCAACAAGAAGGTTTCTATGTCACATATCCAACTATTCAGATTTCCATCCCCTACTAGTTTTGCATTTCTAATAATTAGTCATCTTTTGGGATGAAACCATCTGCTCACACAATCCCTTGCCTCTCACATTTTTTTCAATTTTGATGTCAATGTCATATTCCATGACCTTGGTGATCCATCCAACTCTTTTCTCATTGATATCTTTCTTCAAGAGGAACTCTTTCACACTACTTGCATGTGGAACTAAGAGCTGGTCCTTGTTATGTGATAACAGATGTCTAAACTTCTTTAAAGCCCTTGTGACAAAAAGAACTTGTTTTTCCACATAATTATATTTGTCCTCATAATCCTTTAGCACTTTGCTAAAGAAGGCTATAGGTTGTTCTTCATCTACATCATTTGCCTATGTCAATACAATTGATATGTCTAATTCACCTCCAAGGTTATAGAAAATCAAATCCTTATGAAAGTTGGGTTTGATAAGGGTAGGAGATGATGTTATTGCTACTTTAATCTATTCAAAACTAACTATCCCTATTATATTGTGGCGACTAATTAGGGAAGAATTGTACATACTCCAAAAAAATTTGGCCTCTATTTTATGAGGATTTTTTATTCACATGTAATTATTAATTATAACCCTAAAGTGATAAAAATACTTGTACAAAAGATCATAGGGTTAGGGATTATTTTATTGTGGTGATGCAAAAATTGGTTCTTGTGGTAGTATTGAGTTGTAAGGTATTACAAATTGTAATCAGGTTGTAATCACTAGATAGTAGTAATATTAGACTGTTTGTTTGGTGGATGTAGCCCAAGGATTAGGTGAGCCACGTTAAATATTAGCATCTTGTGTTCTTTTCTCTGTGATCTATTATTTTTTGACATTTTTTATATTTGCATGTAATTGTTATTTCTATTTGTGGTTTAATCCTAACAAGTGGTATCAAAGCAAGGTTGTTTCTTCATTTATCCTCTATAGGAAAGTCTCATGGTTGAGTGAATGATGGTAGAAAAGGGTAAGCTAAGGGTTGATAGGTTTAATGGGAAACACTTTTAGTTATGGAAGATGCAAATGGAAGACTATCTTTATTAGAAGGATTTATGGAAGCTGTTGGAAGGCAAAACGAAGGATCAAGGATCTATATCAAATGATGACTGGGATCTTTTGGACATAAAGGCACTTGGAAGCATTTGATTATGCCTAGCTCCATATGTGGCATTTAATATTACAAAAGTGAAGACAATAGAAGAGTTGATGCAAACCCTAGTGAAACTATATGAGAAGACCTCTGCTTCAAACAAGGTATTTCTCATGAATCATTTATTTAATATGAAAATAGTAGAAGTTGGATCTATTGTAGATCATACAAATGATTTTAATACTATTACTAGTCAGTTATCTTCTGAGTATCAATTTTGATAAAGAAATTAGGGTTCTCTTGATTTTGTGTTCTTTGCCTGAAAGATGGAATGGCTTGGTAATTACTGTGAGTAATTTTGTTCCTGGATCTAGTACCTTGAAATATGATGATGTGATTGGTGTTATTTTGAGTGAGGAAACTCATAGGAAATCCTCGAGTGGATCTACATCTAGAAGTGCTTTGAATGCACAAAGTTGAGGTAGAACAATTGAGAAAGAAAGTAATTCCAAAAATTGTGAGAAATCAAGAGGAAAGTCAAAGGGGAGGAGGTCTTAATCAAGAGAACTAAACAACTATTGGTAAATGGGAAACTAGGGCATAAAAAGAAAGATTTTTGTAGTCAAAGGAAAAATGAAGGAGATAAACCAGATGGAGATAAGGAGGCAAATGTGGTAAGAAACAAATTCAAAGAGTATGTTTTGCTTTTGTCTTTAGAAAGTGTTGATGATTCATGAGTTTTAGATTCTAGTAATTCATTTCATGCTACAACTCATAGAGGATACTTATTTGATTATGTCCAAGGGGATTTTGGGGATAATGAACCCTATTAGATTGGTAGAAAGGAAAAATTTAATATTAAGTTGCAAAAAGGGAATCATTCGCTACGACATGAGGGAAGACATGTTCCAAGGCTAAGTATGAATTTAATTTCAATAGGGCCACTTGGTAATAAGGGTTGTGTAGTTACTTTTAATGATAAAAATTTGAAGATTTAAAAAGGTTCCATTGTAATAGAAAAAGGTATTAAAGTAGGCACCTTATATCTTTGTATAGGCTATATTGTTCCTTCTACTCAAATTTTTTGAAAGAAAAATAAATTTTTAGGAACAATTACTATAGTTGAGCAAGGAGAAAAATTAGCTGCTAAAAATTTTGATATAGCAATATGGCACAATAGACTTGGACAAATGAGTATGAAAGGTATGAAATTAATTCATTCAAAGAAATTTTTTTCAAGTTTAAAATGTGTTAATATGGATTTCTATGAAAGTTGTGTGAATGGAAAACAAAAGAGAGTGAGTTTTGTGAAGACTGGGAAGGAAAATAAAAGGGAAAAATTAGAGCTTGTGCATATCAATGCATGGGGACTAGCTTAGGTATCTTCCCTTGGTGGCTTTCATTATTATGTTACATTCATTGATGATGTAACTAGAGGAGTATGGGTTTATCTCCTTAGACAAAAATATGATGTATTTCAAACTTTTAAGTAATCAAAATGCTTGGTTGAAAATGAGACTGGTAAGAAATTAAAATGTCTCAGATTTGATAATGGTGGTGAGTATTGCAATCATGAATTTGAAGATTATTGCTCCACTAATGGTATTCATAGATAAAAAATTGTTCCAAGGACTACACAGGAAAATGGAGTGGTTGAACACATGAATAGGACTATAATGGAGTGTGTAAGGAGCATGAGGTTGCATGCTAGGTTTCCCTTACACATGTGGGTGGAGGCTATCAATACTATAGTATATTTGATTAATAGAGGTACCTCTACTCCTTGGGGCTATGGTATTCTAGAGGAGGCATGGATTGGTGAGAAAGTGAGTTATTGTTTTCTCAAGAGCTTCGGTTGTGAAGCTTTTGCTCACATAGATTCTGAAAATATAACCAAGCTAGAAGCTAAATCAAAGAAATGTGTCTTTGTTGGATATGGTATTAATGAATTTGGTTATAGCCTTTGGGATATGATAATGGTGGTGAGTATTACAGTCATGAGTTTGAATATTATTGCTCCATTAATGGTATTCATAGGTAGAAAACTATTCTAAGGACTCCATAAGAAAAATGAGTGGCTAAACGAATAAACAAGACTATAATGGAGCATGCAAGGAGCATGAGGTTGCATGTTGGGTTGCCCTTACACATGTGGGTAGAGGCTATCAATACTAATATATATTTGATTGATAGAGGTCCCTCTACTCCTTTGGATTGTGGTATCTTAGAGAAATCATGGACTGGTAAGAAGGTGAGTTATTCTTTTCTCAAAACCTTCAGTTGGGAAGCATTTACTCACATAGATTCTGAAAATAGAACCAAGCTAGAAGCTAAGTCAAAGAAATGTGCATTTTTTTGATATGGCATTAATGCACTTAATTATAGGCTTTGGGATTTAGAAAATCATAGAATTGCAAGAATTAGGGATGTCATATTCAATGATAAAGTGTTACACAAAGATCTTTTGCACCAACATGAGAAGAAAGAAGATGATTATGTAGTGCTGGCTAATACTCCAAAAGATAATGTTCTTACCATTCCTCATGATAAGCAACAACCAAAAATACAAATACCACACACACTAGGAAATTTTAGATGGTCAACAAGGAAAATTAGACCTACAAAAATATTTTCTCCCTCTTTGTATTCTATTTTATTAATAGAAGCTAGTGAACTTGCATATTATGATGAAGTTGTGCAGGAAAATACTAAGATCAATGGGAGTCTACAATGAAAGATGAAATGGACTCTTTGCTAAAGAATAAGACATAGGATTTATGCAACTTTCCTATAGGTAAAAGATCTTTACAGAATAAGTGGGTTTACAAGTTAAAAGAAGGATGGAGGTAAGAAAATATTTAAAGTTAGGTTAGTTGTAAAAGGATTTTTATAGAAAAAGGGTACTGATTTTGATGAGATATTATCTCTTGTTAAAATGACTTCTATCCATACTATTTTAAGGATTATGGCTACTAAATATTTGCATTTAGAGTAGCTTGATGTTAAAACAACCTTCCTTCATGTTGATTTAGATGAATAGATCTATATGGCTCAACATAGGAATTTGTGGTCAAAGGTAATGAAAATTTAGTGTGCAAATTGAAGAAAAATTTATATGGCTTGAACCAAGCACCTCAGCAATGGTATCTAAAATTTGATAGTTTCATGCATGAACATGGGTATAGTAGGTGTCATTCAGATCATTGTGTTTATTTTAAGAAGTTGGATGATGAAAGCTACATTATATTATGTTTATATGTTGATGATATGCTTGTAGCTAGGTCTATAACATGGATCACATTAAGGGCCTGAAATGCTAGTTATTACATGCATTTTCTATGAAGGATTTGGGGGTAGAGAAAAAATCCTTGGTATGAATATTTTTTGAGATAGGAAGAACAAAAAATTGATGCTATCTCAAGCTGATTATGTTGAGAAGGTGTTGCAAATTTTCTCTATAGAGAATGATAAAACTGTCAATAGACCTTTATCTAGTCATTTGAAGTTGACTAAGGAGATGTGTCCCAAGACACAAGAACAGGAGGAAAAGATGTCCAAGGTACCCTATGCCTCAGTTGTAGGAAGGTTGATGTATGATATGGTATGTACCAGATGAAACGTTGCACATGTAGTGGGAGTCATTAGCAATTATATAATTCATCTAGGAATTGAGAATTGGGATGTAGTCAAATGTATTCTCAAACATTTGAGAGGAACATCCAATAAGTGTCTATAGTTTGGGGGCTCTACTACAAATTTATAGGGCTATGTTGACTTAGACTTGGTAGGGGATATTGATACAAAGCAGAGTAATATAGGTTATGTATTTACTATTGGTGGGGTGGCTATGAGCTAGGTTTCTAGGTTACAGAAGGTTAATGTTGTATTTACTACAAAGGTAGAGTATGTTGCTACTATAGAGGTAGCCAAAGATCTGATATGGCTTTAGTTCTTTAGGATAATTGTTTGTTTATAGATAGCTAGATTTTCATTTATCTTACAAATAATTTAGCTCTACATTCAAAGACAAAACACATATAGTTGTGGTACCATTTCATTCAGTTAGTTTTGGAGGATGGATAGTTAAAGCTAGACAAGATACATGTAGATGAAAATCCAACAAATGTGTTTACAAAGGTAGTAACAAGGGAGAAGCTAAAATCCTATTCATTTTTGGTTGGTCTTCTAGACTAAACATGAATAAAAGAACAATAGAGTCTAGGGTAGTTTGATCCAGTGGGAGCATAATAGAGTAGCAACATAGTTATAGGATTAGTCTCCAAGTGGGAAATTGTTAGATTGTGGCTATTAATCAAGGAAGTACTATACATACTCCAAAAATAATTGGGTTCTATTTTTACATGTAATTATTAATTATAACCCTAAAGTAGTAAAAATACTTATGTAAAAAAGCTTAGGGTTAGGGATTTTTTCATTGTGGTGATGTAAAAATTGGTTCTTGTGGTAGTATTGAGCTATAAGGAATTATAGATTGTAATTAAGTTGTAATCATCATATCGTAATCATATCAGAGTTGATGTTTGGTGGACATAGCCTAGGGATTGAGTGAACCACATTGAATCTTGGTGTCTTATGTTCTTTTCTATGCAATCTATTATTTTTTGACATTTTTTGTACTTTCATGTAATTTTTATTTCTATTTTTTATTTAATCCTAACGCTCCCTTCTTTTGTCCAAGTGAAAACCATATTCTTATTTAGCATGGTTGTAAGAGGCTTGACCATGGTAGCAAGATTAGGAATGAACCTTCTTACAAAGTTCATCCTACCAAGGAAGCTTTGTAATCCTTTCTTATGACTAGGAAGTGGGAGAGCAAGAATTTCTTGTACTCTTTCTGGATCAATGGTTAAACCATCCTTAGACATAATATGTCCCAAAAACCTTCCTTGACTAGTGGAAATTTTTTTTTTATATATTTAACAACACACCATACTCGCTACATTTGATAAAAACTTGCCTCAGATGACCAAAGTGGTCTACCACATTCCTTGAGTAGATTGTTATGTCATCAAGGTAGACCAACACAAACTTCTCAAGCATTCTCTTCAAATCCATCTCTATTGCTTTTTGAAAGGTAGCACCTACATTTATTACTCCAAAAGGAATTTTACTATAGGAATAAGTGCCCCATTTAGTAATGAAGGACATCTTGTATCTATTAGACTTGTAGATTAACACTTGGTTGTAACCTAAAAACCCATCAAGGAAGGAAAATCTTTTAGAGCCACTAACATTGGACAAGATTTGTTCCATGGAAGGGAGAAGATGGTTATCTTTGAGAAAGGTCATATTTAGGTCTCTAAAATCTACACATAATTAGATTTCTCCATTCTTCTTCCTAAGAGAAACAAGGTTGCTTTCCCAAGAGGAATGCATAATAGAAACAATAATATTAGCCTCTATCATATTGGATAGCTCATTTCTCATCATAGGCTTAATCTTAGGGTTGACTAGTCTTTATTTCTATCTAATAGGATTGACATCACTATTTAAGTCTATGGTATGTTGAAACAAGCTTGGGTCAAAACCCTTTAAATCATCATATGTCCATGCAAATACATCATTGAATTCTTGACATAAATGAAAAACTTTCTTATCCAGCTTCAATGTGTACCTTTCCTAAATTTAGAACTTTTCCATCAACAATGGAAACTAGTATATGGTCATCCTTATTTGTAGTAGGTTTAGGCCCTTGCTCCTTTCTTGATCATTGGGATTAAAGATACATTCTAAGGTGATTAAACCATTAGGAAACTTGTTGGAGCTGAGATTCATGATTTGATCACCATATTGATTTTGTAGCTTGGACTAATTCCTATCAGAGAATTTTGCCTTGCTTTGCAAAAATTTTGACAATTTTCACATCTGAATCAAACACCTACCAATTAGTATGACTATCTATGTAGTGCCTCTCATGTTTGTAGTTTGTACCTTGTTGGCTATTTTAATTTGAGAGATACTTGATATTCTTATTGTTATTTGTATTTTGAGATGACCTGAGGGTCAGATGTATATTTTAATTTTAGTACCATAGATTTTTTACTTCTATACTATTTAGTTTATCATATTTGCATGTTGATGCTATTTTGAGATGACAATAGATCTATGATGATACATAATTTTATGGGTTATTGGACATAATTGTTGATTGTTTTATGAGATGGATTTTATGCTATGGTTATTTGCTTCATTCTTTTATGTTTATGCTTTCTACAAATTTGAGTGATGTAAATAGATTAATTAGTTATTTAATGTATTTTTCTTTGACTATGATATTATTATGCAATTGTAATTGATCGTGTGTTTTAGTGGGCAAGATTATATCCCTGGTAGTGGCACATGGAGTTAGTGATTTAGCTATTCATATTTTACCAATGTCATCCCTATATGGTTGATGTATCCTTATTTTAATTATTTTAATTAAAACCTTTTGGTGAGTAGTAAATCCAAACTCATCTGCATTATGTGATTAGACTATTGAGCATGATTGTGCATTTAGAGGTTCACATTGCCGCAAAAATGTTAAGTGATTTTCTTTGATTTTGTGTTTTTGGATTTTAAATCTTTTCAAATTTAATTTTTGGCAGCTTTACCTTAGGTGAATTCCCATTATAGAGAATAACCTATTTTCATTTGGGTCAATTTGGAGTCTAGCTATTCTGGTGGGCTATTTTTCCTAATCAACTATTAACTTGAAAAGTGAATAAGTATTGAAAAAGTGAATTCATTATTGACTTCTCACTTTTTGAAATAGAAAATTGGAAAGCTTTTTCAGAATTCTCTTCTAAAGGATTCAAATTATGTTCGTTCCAGGAGCTACGAGCATGGGTTTTTCATGAGGTTGGTCTTGTTGGATCCAGCTCATGGATTTTATGCTTTGTTGTCACCTTCAGCAAATTTGGTGAGTTATTTATTTTATTGTGTGGGTTTCAATTTCTACCTCATTTGCTATTAGGTAGGGCCTTCCTATTTTATTTTATTTTACTTTGTTTCAACTTATGTTTCTTGTAGCAGTATGTTAGGAGGTTGAGAACTCGTGTTCCCCTCTATTTTTATTTGTTGGTTCTATTTCTTTGGTGGGGTATGAATGTTTTCCCTATTTTTGAGATGAGGGTTTGGGGTTTTGAGCCATTATGCTAGCCATTTTTGCATACGGTGTCCGATTTCATTTTTATATATTTTTTGGGTTTTTGTACCCAAAGATCAAATGGGTTTTATATTTGGAATTTTTCTAATATTTGGGGGTTTTACCTTGTTTTGCATGCCACCCTATTTTCTCAAGTTTGCTTGGCATGAGTTGGGTTGTAGACCTGTAGTATCTATTTGGATATTTGTTGGACCTTTATTGCACTTTTATGTCACATTGGGATGCATGACATATCCATCCTCTTGAGTCTATTTTTCGTTGAGTGACTTCCTATATTATTTTCTCATCCATTCCTTGTGTTATGATCTTTGTGATGGTAGTGTGCCATACACAAGTACTTATGCACATATTATCAATTGACTCGTGAGTCCCATTCTTTCATGGTACTTCTATAAGTTATGATCATTGAGATTAGGTGGGGAGTTTGGATGCCTATAGGCACTCATCATTGGATGATCATGGGTATGGTAGGGTAGCATATGGAGGGGCTTCTATCCTAGAACCTCGTGACTATTTCTAATTGGTTGAAAGAAGAAGTTTTATATAAGTTATAACTAAATTAAAACATTTGGATGGCAATAAAATATAAAATAATTAAAAATGGGAATTTTGCACCTTCCATTGGGAAGTTGATGCTGCCAATACTAGCTTGGGCTTGTCAATGCCAAGTGACTCTCCATAATGTCAGCTCCTATGTAGTAGCCCATTGAGGTGTTTGACCAAGACCTATAGTTTATGCATTGCCTTGTCTTGGATTCAGTAATCATACTGTATGGTTTGTGTGTTAACCATGGATGTTGTTTCCTATGTGTGCTTTTGGTTATATCATTATCTCCATTAGTACAGTGTGTGTGGACCTATAGGTGCCACATGGTTGGGAGGCATATCTACCTACACTACTACTAGGGATTGATGTATAGAAATGGTCTATCATTCTAGCATGACAATTGCTGGGTTTTTTCACTCAGTACTTTGGGTTTCAGAGTATGCTTTCTTGTGATTTATGCTTTCATTGAAATGCTCATATATCATGTTTTAGATGGTGTTATTTATTGGCATATTTCCTTACTTTGATGATTAGCATGTGACAGGTGATGTTATTTTCTTGTAGGATTATCTTATTCTTTACATCTAGCATGTTAGATTTTCTTATGCTTATGTTGTAGAATGTTTAGTAGTGATGTCCCTATTACGATGGTGGCTTGGTATGTTATGCATGGGGGATGGCTAGGGCCCATGATGGTCTTATGATGCTATTGATGGTTGGGAGGAACCATGTATTTAGTTAGTTGTTTTGTTATTGTAATGTTGCTTTTAGTACACTACGATATTTCCCTTTTGTACTTTTACTTCTACTATCTATTAGATGGTTAGTTGCTATTTTCCATCTTTCAAATATGGTTCGAGTGTTCTTACCTCAAAATGTGGATCTGGTACTCCTTAGTGTGGAGGTTTTATTATTTTTTTCCCCCTTTTGTGTTATCTATAAGTGTTTCTTGTGTTTCTTGGGTGACCATGTGTCAGCATGGTGTGATACAATACAATATTGCATGCCCATTAGAATTGTATCATGTGTTTCCTGATTGTGTCACATGCCTCTTGGATTTTTTTCATGTAATACATTCCATTATTGCACCCCCTTAAAAAAATATTGTACAATACTTGGAAATTATCGCACACCCTTGACAGAACTATTACTCAATCCTTGAAAATATTGCCCTACTTCTTTAGAGGTATCACATGATATTAGAAAATATTGCCCAATCTTGATTTATAGTATCACCTATATTTTTGCAAAAAACTATGTAGGTAGGTAGTGGGAACTTTTTGGTAAGACCCAACTTTTTGGGAAGTGTTTTGGATCCCTCTTTAGTGTTCTTCAACCTTATGGTGTCACGTTTTGGATTTAGATTGTTTCAATTCGAATGTAGTTCTACATCTTCTTGTTGTGAGTCCTTTGGGGTTTAAAATATATCATTTAAATATAATTTTATTCCTTATACTTAAGATATATTTTAATATATGTGATGATTCATTTGAGATAGGTCCTAGACCTCCATGGGCTAAGATAAAGATTCTAGGAAATTTCAGAGCTTCAAAATTTAGACTTAGCCAATTTTTAGTAGTCAACATTTATCGTTTAGCTTGGTTGATCTCTTATGTTTTCTCATTTTTGTTTTGGTCAATGGCGACACTTGGAGATCTTTGGTGGTTGGTTGTTAGGTAGTCTTTTGTTGCAACCTTTGTGATATGTGTACATTATTGTCATGTGCACTTACACTTGTTTAAAAAATAAATCATCTTACTTGTATTTCATCCTTGTTTCCAAGGATCATTGGGTGTGACATTACAAAGTGGGACTACAGATCTTACAATTAGCCTAATGTGTTTCTCTCCTTTATCCTCAACATTATTTGGAAAATCATAATGAGGACCTATTACTGTAAGTCTATCAGCATGTTTGTTTTTTCTTCTAGGGACACTTGGGATATTGAATGTTTGGAAGCCCTCAAGAAGATCCCAAACTTTGTGCTTGTATGACTTGAGAAGATTATTATTTATAATGTTTTGGCTCAAAATACCTTTAAGCTTTGATTCCCCTCTTTTTTGCAAGTTGTAGGCCTTGAGTCAATGCTTCATATTTTGCTATGTTGTTAGTGCAACTGAATTGGAATTGACAAGAGAAATACATTTTCTCCAAACTAGGGGAGACCAACATCACACCATTCTCATAACCATTCTTGTTTCTTGAGCCATCAAATAACATGCTCCATACTCCATTAATGTCATCTTTTTTTTTCATGAGACTAGGAATAGGAGTGCCTTTCTCCAATATACAATATGTGCCAAGGCCTATCTCGAGAGCTTCTTGTACTATATCAAATTGAAATTTAGTGGCCCATTCATCTAAAAGATAATCAAGAACCTTTTCTAGGGAAGTGGAAGGCTCATGGGTCATGCCTTGATCATCTCTCTCATGAATCATACAATTCATGTTTGCAAGACTAGGTATATAGGTCTTTATGGGATTAAGGGCCAGAGCTTCTGCCCTTAAAGAAGCTCTTGTCCCATATCTTGTCCTAAAGAACATATATCACCAATTGAATGTAATATGACCACCTATCATTGCAGTGAAATATTTAGAAAGACAAATGGAAAAATTTGGATCAACCTCATCTATTGATATCTCTTGAGTGACAATACAACTAGGGTGTTGGGACTCAAAATTGAAGCCTCAATTTTGAGTACCATCAAAAAATTAAACCTTATAAACACTTTTGATGTATATGTACCCAAATATCCATTTGATTCCTAAGAAATTTTTAATGCTTCTATCACCTTTCATTTAGTATGTCTATGTATTCCATGATGATAAATTATGAATGTGAGTCATTCCGTGAAGTCTTGTTTTTAGCAATGTCCAATTCTACATTTTTGCCTATCAAACAATGATAGGGGACCATGTTTGCAATTAAATATATCACAACTAGTAATGTTTCATGAGTTACTAGGAGTGTTTAATGTCCATACCAAATAGCCTATGTTTTATATTTTGAGTTGTTTTCAATCTATTTGACTAGGTTTTGAATCCCTATAAGTTGGTCATATATTGTTGTCATGATAATGTGAATTGTTTAGAATTCTAGGAGGCCCTATTTGACTTGTTATAGCTTTGAATCCATAGATAAAGTTGAGAAAATTCCTTTGCATTGCATTCCAATTTTCAAAGACTTTTTATCTTTTAATTTTGAGCTTATGACAAATTTGTTTGCTCAATTTTGAAACACTATTCCAAATACAATTTGTAACTTTTTATTGATTTCAAAAGATATAGATTTATTAGTACTCCTATTCATGATTTCATATCTCCAAACTCATGATAGGTGAGATAAAATGGATTGTACCACTATATTGTATGCTAAAAATACTTCAAGTGTACCAATTTTCAAATATTGACAAATCTATCTGCACACTTTCCCAGGTCCATTTTGTTTGGAAAAATGTTTTTTCTACAAGTGTCTCCAATCAAAAATTTTTGAGTAGCCTACTTTGACTAATTACCATTCTCATCCTATTATTTATCATAAGCCCTAATCGTAGATTTATAATGTCCTCATTACAGTGAACTGATGGCTCCATTTTTGTGCCCCCAAGTGTCAGTCTGCCTAGTTTCTGAAGCCAAATCCGAATGAGTTTTATACTTTTCTGACATGTTTTCATGTAGGCAGTTCTAAGAGGGAAAATTTGGTAGTCAATATCTTTAGACTGAAAATTTTTCATGAGACAAGATATGATAGGGTGCAAGAGCATAGAATAGAGAATCAATTTGTTTGATTTTAGAGCTTGGTCAGGTCTTTTTATCAAGTTTTAAAGCCGATCGAAGGACCTCCTAGCATGAAGTTGACTAGCTATAGAAAGAGGTGAATTAAGTTTCAAACATTGATTTAGTGGTTGAATTTGATTTGGATTTATATTAGATGATTAATGGATCACTTTGGCATTTTAGTTATTTGAAAATAATTTTATTTTTTTAAGCTAGACCCACATTGGGGCCTGACTAATCTTGTCAAAATGATAAGGCATCAATGTTTCTTTTCAAGTTGTGTACACATGATTAGTAAGTCAAAAATGTTGGAATTCACAAGTGGGAAGAATACTTTTGAGGGGGGGGGTGAATCAGAAGTATCAAACTTTAACCTCTAAAACCTTTAGCTAAAAATCAATCACATGCATGTAACATATCTAATAAACATGAAAGTAAAAGCATGCATGAAATGAGATAACACAAGATTTGATTAACCAAAAACCCTACAAAATGAGAAGGAAAAACTAGGATGGGGATGAAATCCACAACTTATCACTATAGCAATATGTAACTGAATAGTGTTACAATGTTTTGACTACCAAAATGTATATGAGCAATGTTAGTATGCTAATAGAAACCAAATTTAAATAAAGCTTCTACAAACTAAACAAAATTCATAAACTTCAAGATAGACTAAGATGAGCTCTCAATTAAGAATACGAGCCATTAATGGGCTCTCTCAATGAGAAGCTCTCTTGTTGAGTAGCTTTGTCTAAATAGATAGGATGTATGCTCAAGCTTTATGCTTCAAAAAGGGCTTCAAATGGAGTTGGAATTTGGGTGTGAGTGTATGGTTTTGATGTAAAATGTCTTTTTAAAATGGAATTATGACTTTACTTCATGGATTTTGTTATTTTGCAAAGGGGAAGGATCCAATTTATAGGCAAGAGGCTTGAGGGATTGAGGGCTAAGATGCAAGGATGGGAAAAAGCTCATGGAGGGCTCAGATTGCATGAGAGGAGAGCACATGGATTGTTCTTCCTTACAGCCAATCAAGGAGTGACACATGTCACATGGTGAGAGGATGGAGGAAAGGGGAAGGATGAGTCAACAAAGGAGGCTCAAGGGATAAAATCTTCATAAAGACCCTCATAATGGCTTGTAAGAGCAATAAAAGGGCTTGGAAGAGTCATTTATGGCCTAGTGGACTTCATAAAGTTTTATGGTTGAGATATTTTGAGGGAGATGAAAGCAATTTTGACTTGGGCTTGATTAGGAGGGTTTTAAGCTTGCTTAGGATTGTGAAAATGATTAGAGGATGGATTAGGATGGTTTAGGATTAGCTTAGGGATAGGCAAGTGGATGGCATTTAATGAGGGTGGGTGAAGGAGGAGATATTTGTTAACTTTGGCTTGGGTTAGTAAGTCTTAACCCATGTTTAGGGAATGTGACAAGGTTGGGAGGGGATTAGGATTAGGTTTAAAGACATCTTCTAGAAGAGTCTAGACTATGGATGAGGATAAAGACTTTCTAGAATAGTCTAGAATTTCCTAGGATGAGGATGAAGACTTTCTAGAAGAGTCTAGAACTTCTTAGGATGAGGATAAATTAGATTTTTAGGAAATAAATAAAGTTTTATTTATTTCAAGGGTTTGGGTTGAGGAGATATTTATTAAAACTTTTTTAATAAACATGAGGATTAATATTTAATCTTAATTAAATATTTTGAGTTGGGATTAGGGGTAGGAAATGATGGGATTAGCCTTTAATTAAAATTAAAGAAGGATTAGAAGATTTTGGAAGAGGTTAGTGGTCTTAAGGAAATTGGCCAAGTTTTGGGCAAAAAAATTTTTATTTATTTATTTTGGGTTTTTTGGTCAATTTATTAATTAAATAATTAATAAATAAGGAAATAATGTTTAAATAAGATTTAAACATTTTTGGGAGGGATTCTTTAATTAAATATTTTTAATTAAGATAAAGGGATTTAATGGCATAAAAATAAATAAATTAATTAAATAATTAATTAATTAATTAATGATGATGTCATCAAGAATTTTTCAAAAAATAAAAATACTTTATTTTCTAACGGTTTTTAGGTGTCTACATTTTGCCCCTCTTTGATGTGATGCTGCAAGTGGCATGGCATCAAAGATAAGAAAATAAGATGCCCAAGGCTAGAGCAGAAGAGGAGAGAATGGACTATGAGATGCCCCCTCAAGAAGGTAGTGGGGAGAGAAAGCGAGGCTCGATGGCTTCTTGAAAAGTACAAGAATCTGAGATTAGCAAGAAGACTCAGATTGGCTTAAGAGAAGAGGTTTAGTTAACTCAAACTCTCACTATGGGAGAATGATAAAGGAGAATCGGAGGCACAAGAGGAAGCAAGCTTAAGATCTCAGGGATTGCAGAGGATGAAGGGGAAGAGCGCTATAAAAGGAATCTAGGATGAGGAGATGGATGAGGGGATTAAAAAGCTGATGCAATAGGATTTCAAAGAGTCAGATTGGCAAAAGATGGGTTTTGGAGATCCCTAGGATTAGGATTGTGGATCTCGAAAGATGAGGCTTGGTGGATTGATTTGGATTGGTGGATCCCTAAGACTAGGATTGTGGATTTCTAAAGCTAAAGGTGAGGAGTGATTCAAAGAGATACTGATGCACAAGCTAGGGTAGGAGAGACAGATGCTGGATATGGATGGGGGATAATGGAGATGAAGGAAAACCATTGAAGCTTTTTGAGCGGGGGGATACTTCAAAGAGAAGTACCACCATGTAGTTGAGCACTAGATTTTCTATAGGACTGTTGGTTAATTGCCAAGGTTACCAAGAACATCAAGGCCTTTTCACAAACTATCCAGAGGACTGACAAACTGACTCAAAACAAACACGCAAGGATTGCCCCAGCATCACACATGATTCCTAAAGGAAGCAACGTGGAACCGATACTGGGTAACCCACAAACAAAAAAGAAAAACAAACCAAAGACCTGATCAAGACCTTACACTCTGATTGCCCCATTCGCAGTATACCATGATATGGAAGATCGTGGCAACTTTGAGGAGGGAACAAAAAGATTGTTTGGAAAAGATACTTCAAGACCCAAAAGGGAAGATTCCAAATCAAAAGAAAGTGAAAATCCAAAAGAGCATCATTTGCCAACGAGATGGGTAGGATGAGGTACTAACAGACCAAGATCAGACATGAGGAAAGCTATATCCTACAAGGATCTATCGGAGAGCACCTAAGCTGATGGATCTAGATGAGTGATGCATCTGGCAAGCTGAACTAAGAAGGATAACACTTTGGTGACAGAAGATCTAGCTAAAGGATGCATTGGAATAGCTAACCAAGATGTTGTGTGATGTGTGCAAGATCCTGATCAAGGAGGAACTGACACAAAAGCTGGATAGATACAATGGTACTAAGCAAAAGAGGATGTACAAGCTGATGGACCAAGATATTTACAAGTGGGCTAATCAAGATATGGTACAAGCTAATAGACCAATGATAGGTATGATATAGATGGATAAAAAGCTCAGGATGAGAGGATAGTGGGATGGCTCAAGTTGGTGCAAGAGGCAAAAGCTAATGATGAGGTGATAACAAAAGATATGGATTTGACAAGATGCATCCAATGATGATGATGGGGACAATGCTAAGGTTGGTGGTAGCTGAACAGATAGATGGCACTAGAGTGAATGGCTAATGAGAGGATGACATTGGCTTTGCATGAGGATAGCCTAGAGTGGTATACTAATGACAAGGGAGGATGGACAAGACAAGATCTCCAAGGAATACAGTGCCCCCAGTCAGAGGATGACATGTGGGAGGAGGTCTTACGATGGATTTGATAGGATTCAAGCTAGGATGAAAAAGCGGAAGGTGCTAGGGAGATGGATGATAGCTGGGATGATTGGTTGAAGCTGCAGAAGATCAGTGGATAGTGATAGATAAAATCTGGAGGATGAAAGATAGGTGGATAAATTGGAAGATGGAGCTAGATGGCAAGATGTGACCAAAAGCATGAGGATGATAGGATAAGCTGGGGATGGCTGGATTATGCATGATGCTTGTTTGCCAAGCTTTCATCATGGTACTTGTCCAAGGCGCTTGAATTGCCAAGTTTTCACTAGTGGACGCTTTATTTTTCTTTACTCTTTTTTTGACTTTTTGACTTTGGACTTAGCTGGAATGATTTTGGCTTTCTTCAGCTATTTTTGGCTCATAGATGTTGGTAGGATGGATGAAAAAGGATTGGATTGAACAAGTGGAATGGTGGGTGGGAGTTTGACAGATAATGGATGCAAAGACATAAGGCTTGTGGGTAAATGGATGAGGAAAATGGAAAGATCATCATTGGCGCACACCTTGAGAGGTGATAAAGTAGTGGGAAAGATGGTTTTGAGAGAGGTTGAGGAGAAAATGGAGGAAGAGAAAGATAAGGACTAAAAGTAGAGTTGGAAGATGGAGGATGGGAAATTTAGGATAAGAAGCATATGGACTAAAAGTGGATTGGGGGGATGAAGGATGCTTATATGGGGATTTGGATGAAGGATGGATGGATGAGGCTTTTTGAGTAGCATGAATGGATGCCAATTGAGATTTTTCTTTGAGATGCATTTCTTTTATGAGCATCTTGGGTATCCACATGATTTTTTACTTTTTTAGCTTGGGCTTTTTTGGCCTCTTGACTTTTTCTTTGATTGGGATCAAATGTTTCTTGTTTTGAACATGTATTTTAGAAGGGACATGTTGAGACTTGGATTTTTGTGGATTTTTGAATTTATGCTTTTGTATTTTGGCATCCACTATGCTTCTATTAGCCATGGGATGGGAACAAGAGCATGGAGGAGATGGAGGGATAATTGATGGAGTGATAGGGTTTAAAGGTTGGAATGAATTCAAGGGTGAGTGCCTTTGATGCTCTAGCTGGTGGATTTGAGGGGATGGAAGGATAGATTGGAACATAGGATATGGATGGATATAATTGCCCAAAATGGATGGAGGGAAGGAAGGATATGGGCCCAAAATAGATGGAAGCAGGCAAGGTGTAGGTCCCAAAATAGATGGAGGGGATAAAGGATTCATATTAGGTATGTAAGGACCCAAAATGGATGGAAATGGTGTGGGATTTAGATAAGGGATATATGGACCCAAAATGGAGGGTTGGAGATAAGGAGTAGGATGAGGGCCCAAAATAGATACGGAATAAGATGGATGGGAACTTTAGGGTGGAGATGGAAGGACTTAGGACCATGTAGGAATAGCGGGGATACCAACATTTAGAAATACATTTTCTTTTCATTTTCAATATGATGTTCATTATTTGTAACACAAGATGTGAGTCCATTACTAGCTGAAGAAGTTGGAGCTTTGGATATGATAATCAGTTCTTCTTTGATAGATCTATCATCATGGATTATGGGAGATGTATGATCATGAAGTAGAGGAGATGGGAGGATAGGATCTTGAGTTGGGTAGGCTGAGGGAAAGGGATCTTGAGATGGGGTAAGTAAGATGGTAGGATTTAGATATGGAGGGAATGGTAAAAGTGGATCATGTAGGGGAATAAGTGGGATGGCGAGATCTACTGTTCTGTCAGAGGATATTTCAAAATGCTTTTGGACAAGATCTTGACAATAATGGATGGGAGTGGATGCATGAGGTTTATTATATGGGATTTGGATAATGCTTGGAGGAGGAGATGTGGATGGGATTTGGAGCAATTTGATGGGTGGTGGGAATTTGATGCTTGCGGGAAGTGGAAGGATTTTAAGAAATTTGATGGATGGTATGGGGATGATAGCTATGGGAGATGGGGGTGATATTATAGATGGGTAAGCTTCATCCCTGACTACTTCACATGGTTGGGTTAGATGACATGGCTTATCGACCGTTGGAGGCAACTTTTCTTGTATTTCCTCTAGGAGATTCCTTGGAGACTTGTGTGTCGAAGGTGGAGGTGGTGGATTGATAAGAATAGCTGGTGTGATGAGGGTGGAAGATTGGAAGCTTGGTTGATTTGGTGATGGAGGAGAAGCTGGGATATAAGATGGCATGACTAGATAGTTTGGAATAACTCTTGGATTTTGGGGGATGGTTGGTGGAAGGTTTCTAAGGCTTTCAATATACCCGTCATAGTCAACAAGATTTTCATCATCATTGGAATAGGAGGTGGTGGGAGCAAGGACAATACGATCGAACACATCGTGATAGTTTTGGGATTTCATGTTTTGATGATGAGTCAGATGGGGATGGGGTCTTGCATATGGATTAACACGGAAGCTCATGGCTAGATTTGGATTAAGTGCATATTTTGGATTGGCTGATGAAGGATTTCCTAAGGAGAGTCAAAGCTATATGACAGACCTAAGGAGGATTAGCTGGAGATTTTTGGCTTTCTTGTGGATGGAAGACTTCAAGGGCATGCTATCAAAAAGTGAGAGTTTTGCTTTCCTGTGTGCTGGATTTTCTAGTGGCTATGTCAACTTGAGGATAGACTAATGATCCTATGGGCATGACATGAGATTGACCACTTGTGGATCCCAACCTTTAGCTCAAGGTGATGAGGGATAATAAGTGACAAAGCTAGATTACCCTAGACAAATCTCTATCAAAGGGATAACCTTGGTGAGGTTGGTGGATTGGTCAGATTGATTGGATAGAAAATTCTAGCAGAATGACAACAACTCTCTAAAGGCTTGGGTGTGATTTTGGATTGGGTTGTTAGCTGGTTGGGGGGGATGATTTGGAGAGACTTTGGATTTGGGATTTTTCTAAAGCAAGGAACTAGATAGATTCAGTTGTAGCAGGGGAGCTTGGATGATTTTTTGATGAGGCAGTGACTATGCTAAGTATGCCTTGAGCTGGGAGATTTTTTCTTTTTTGGGATTTTGACCAAAGTTGTCAAACATTCATTCAAAATCTATGAACAAACAAGCAGACAAAATTTTGGAGCAAGCAAGTCAAACACACCAACATCCTAGGAAGCTTTCTACAAGGATGAAATTTGTTATAGCTAGGGAGTCCTCGATATACGCAAGGTACATGAGGCCCAAATCTATAGATGAAACCAAAAAGATGTCACACAGCCAAGAGGAGCAGTAACCCACTTCTCCTCTTTCACTTCTCAAGGGTATAAAGTTCCTTGAGGCTTAGCCCAAGTGACAAAATCTTGATTCCAAGAGAGGTTTCTTTGGATTCAACTCCCAATTTTTATACTCCCCCAGAACGCTGGAGTTGAGGTCATCCCAAGGGGTGATGAAATCCCCAAGCAAGCCTCCTAAAAAGTGTAAAACAAGACCACATACATGATCTTGGGCTTTAAAAGACACACGTTTATTCCAATTGATGATTTAGATTTTGTAAGCTATGATTGAAGACACTTGTGATTATGGCATACAATGTTCATTCCAATTTGACAATGTCGTTAGCATAATGGAAGTTGAGAGATCGTCAACATAAGAAATGTGAGCGTCATTGAAAATGCATAAAAATCATGCAATGTTCATTGATTGTTAGGCATTCAAGATTGAGTGTGAGTTTTTTTTAAGCCCAAAACAAAGATGTGTGAAACTTGATTGTCAAGCGCGCGCTCGGAGCCCCTCCACGTCAAGATTTGTCCAATTTTTATGCCCAAATGAAATGTGAGCGAGATTAATGCACATTCAAGGAATTTTCTAACTTAGAAAAACCACTAAAGACCCAAGTGAGTGGAGTTTGATCTTTGTGGAGCACTTAACACCCTCTTAGGTAGACCCATCCCCATAGATGGTGTTGAGATTGCAACCAATGGTTAAATTGATGGGTGATTAAGGAGGGTGAGTCCAACTACAAACTTACTCAAAGCATATTTATTAGTTTTTATAACTTAGAAGATTTCAAAAATGTGGATTCTTTTTATGCCCCAAAAGATGATTATTTGATCTATGGCATTCAAGATTGGATTTGTTATTTTAATCATGCATTCATAAGAAAAAAAAACTTGATTTTAATCCATGGCACTCAAGAGTGATTTTAGCAACATGCATTCAAAGACAAGTGATTAAACATTCAAGTTTTTTCCTTTGAGCATTCAAGATTGAGATTTTGTGTGTTGTTTTAAGAACTTTGAATTGCTTTGTTTTATCTTTAGATCATTCAAGATTGTTTTGGACTCAAAAGTGAAAATGACTCTTTGGACTTTGGTTTTCATTCAAGATTTTGTGTTCTAGTTTGCATATTTTAAGCCCAAAAATGATATTCCTAGATTGTTTTGATGCATGAAAAACCTAAGAAACATTCAAGATTTTGAAACAAGACATTTGTTTGGAACAAATAACATAGCTTTTAGGACAATTTTTGGTAACCATTTAGGACTCTTAATTTTCATGAGATTTTTAAAAGAACTTTAAAATATTTGCAAATGAGGTTCATTTTATCCTTGATTGATGCTTTGAGTTTGATTTAGATTTTAGTGTGCACTTAGTGTTGATTTTGAACCTTTTGAAATGGAAACTTGAAGTTCTTTTTAAATTTCCAAAAATGAAGTGTTCCTAACTTTGCATGAATGCATATAAAACCTTGATGTTGCAAGGATTCAAATGATTGGATTGGTTTAGTTTCACTTGTTAAAAGATTTTTTCTTTTTTGCAAATTTTTAATTTTTTAATGGATTTAAGTATGATTTGGGGGTTCATTATAAGCACTAAAAATAAGTGTGTATGATTTTGCTTCCTTAAAAAAAAAATGTCCAAGATCTCTCACAAGAAGAAGAAGAAGAAGTAGATGGAATAAGAAGAATATAGACAAGAAGAGGAAGAAGAATTCCAAGTGCTTTGTCCACCTATAAGCTTGAAAAATCTGCAAATACTATGAGATAGACTATGAGTTCCTTTGTCTTCTTCATACTCATGTGGACCTACAAAACCAATTTATACAATCCTACCAATCACCAAAACAAGAAAAATTAGCCAAAATCAGAAAATGACATACAAAACTTGACTAAAAAAGCTAATGAAGATGACCCATGCGGGGTCCCACCGGACGTGCCAAAATGTATATGAGCATTGTTAGTATGCTAATAGAAACCAAATTTAAATAAAGCTTCTACAAACTAAAAAAAATTCATAAACTTCAAGATAGACTAAGATGAGCTCTCAATTAAGAATATGAGCCATTAATGGGCTCTCTCAATGAGAAGCTCTCTTGTTGAGTAGCTTTGTCTAAATAGATAGGATGTATGCTCAAGCTTTATGCTTCAAAAAGGACTTCAAATGGAGTTGGAATTTGGGTGTGAGTATATGGTTTTGACGTAAAATGGCTTCTTAAAATGGCATTATGACTTTGCTTCATGAATTGTGTTATTTTGCAAAGGGGAAAGATCCAATTTATAGGCAAGAGGTTTGAGGGATTAAGGGATAAGATGCAAGGATGGGAAAAGCCTCATGGAGGGCTCAGATTGCATGAGAGGAGAGCACACAGATTGTGCTTCCTTACAACCAATCAAAGAGTGACACATGTCATATGGTGAGAGTATGGAGAAAAGGGGAAGGATGAGTCAACAAAGGAGGCTCAAGGGATAAAATCTTCATAAAGACCCTCATAATGGCTTGTAAGAGCAATAAAAGGGCTTGGAAGAGTCATTTATGGCCTAGTGGACTTCATAAAGTTTTATGGTTGAGATATTTTGAGGGAGATGAAAGAAATTTCGACTTGGGCTTGATTAGGAGGGTTTTAAGCTTGCTTAGGATTGTGCAAATGATTAGAGGATGGATTAGGATGGTTTAGGATTAGCTTAGGGATAGGCAAGTGGATGGCATTTAATGAGGGTGGGTGAAGGAGGAGATATTTGTTAACTTTGGCTTGGGTTAGTAAGTCTTAACCCATGTTTAGGGAATGTGACAAGGTTGGGAGGGGATTAGGATTAGGTTTAAAGACATCTTCTAGAAGAGTCTAGACTTTGGATGAGGATAAAGACTTTCTAGAATAGTCTAGAATTTCCTAAGATGAGGATGAAGACTTTCTAGAAGAGTCTAGAACTTCTTAGGATGAGGATAAATTAGATTTTTAGGAAATAAATAAAGTTTTATTTATTTCAAGGGTTTGGGTTGAGGAGATATTTATTAAATCTTTTTTAATAAACATGAGGATTAATATTTAATCTTAATTAAATATTTTGAGTTGGGATTAGGGGTAGGAAATGATGGGATTAGCCTTTAATTAAAATTAAAGAAGGATTAGAAGATTTTGGAAGAGGTTAGTGGTCTTAAGGAAATTGGCCAAGTTTTGGGCAAAAAATAAATTTTTTATTTATTTTGGGTTTTTTGGTCAATTTATTAATTAAATAATTAATAAATAAGGAAATAATGTTTAAATAAGATTTAAACATTTTTGGGAGGGATTCCTTAATTAAATATTTTTAATTAAGATAAAGGGATTTAATGGCATAAAAATAAATAAATTAATTAATTAATTAATGATGATGTCATCAAGAATTTTTCAAAAAATAAAAATACTTTATTTTCTAATGGTTTTTAGGTGTCTACAATCTCCACATCTAGATTATACTCAGCATCAACTTAGATAATTTCTTAAGTGTGTTGTCATTCAATTGTCAAAACCAATCTGAGACCAACAATCTCCCCCTTTGAAATGAGTGTCAAAAACACTTAGCTATACATTATGAATCTAATATGTATGAGTATAATACACATTCTATTTGGTATATGTACAAAACTTCAAAAATGTTCAAAATTTTGTAAAAGACTTTGCAAGTTCAAAATTTGTAACTCCCCCTGAGATGATGTGCCATTTCTATCTCCAAAACTTCTTATGCTAGATTTGTCTTATGCTAATTATTCTGATACTCTTTATCTCTACCTTGTCATTTCTTCCCTTATCTACCCTATTTCTGTTTGCTATGTTTTTGCTCCCCCTTTCACACATCTTTCTTTGAAGTTTTTGTATCCTTTTGGCTCTAAATATATCTCCTTATCTCCTTATCTCCCCTTTAGTTTTATCTCCTCAAAAATCAAAAAATTTATTATCTCCCCCTCAATGTTATCTTCCTTAATATATTATCTCCCCCTTTTTGACACTTATGTCAAAGGGTTCTATAGATTAACAGAATATTAGCTAATACAGAATTATTTAACTCCATTATGATCTTTAGAGAAGCATCCCAATTGTCTAGTACAATCTCCAATGCTTTAAGCTAGATGGTTGTCTCCACTACAAGGTGAACTAGGCCTTCTAGTGTAGAAAGATTAAGGTCTTTCTTCAAAACATTCTTTGCATAGGCCAGTTCCTTCTACAAAACTTCTAAGTGTGGGGTGATGGCAGATTGTATTTGGATCAATTTGGCCTTTATGTTAGCCTCATCTACTATGAGCACAACTAATTCCTTCTGAGTTTGAAGTGTAGTAGAAAAATTCTTCTCACTTTAAGCTGGATCCTTGGGTAATTGCATGCTTGATATTTTTAGGTTCCTTTCCAAGATCAATATTCTTTGGCTAGTTTCTTGTGTGAATAATGATGGGTCACACAATTTGGAGTACAATGAGAATATGTTCTCAAGTACTAATTTTACCTTTTCAATATTTTTTTCCAACTCTAACTAAGATAGTGCTATCTCACTAGATATTCTTTCATTTACCTTCATTTGGAACTTCCCTTCAAACCATTCAAATAGCTTTGCATTAATGTCTAGGTCTTCATTTTGTACCTAGTCCACTATGTTGGGCAGTTGTTCCATGATTGGCTAGGTTTCATCAGGTACTTGCAAGATGAATGCATCTAGCAAGATGTCTTTAATCTCTATCAATGCTTGCCTTTGTTTATACTCATTTTCAAGAATCTCTTATTTCTTCTTCTTTTCTAGTGCCTCTTGCACTTCATTAATCTGATCAATATTAATAGTTTTATGGTCATACCTAGGAATGACTATCTCTTCATCAAGAGTAGGGTCTCCATAGTGAAGTACCCTTGTAAGATTAGTTGAGCTTGAGCTTGGTGCTGATATTTGAAGTGGTACTACTTTAGTTCTTGGTTGTTGAATTATTCTTGTTGGAGTCCTTGTTGTAGGAAAATTTATCAATGATTGAATTGCCTCTTAATCTTTCTCCTTAGGGGTCTCCTCCTCTTCTATTCTACGTTGATCAATTACTATGATTTAAGGTGGTGGACCTTGTCGTTGTGTTTTAGGAACAAAGGTATCCTTCTATCCTATTTGATCTTTTAGTTGCTCCTCAAAAAAATTTGTGACTAGTGCTGTGGAGTCAACCTTAGCTAATGCATCTTGTGTAGTTTTCTCTTGTGGTTGTCCACTTGTAGCTATTTGGATATGAGAAGGCAGTTCTTGGGGATTCACCCTCTCCTTTGTGATCTTAGCTATAGACTTCTATAGTTCCTCCACATTCACCAAGACTAGATTAGTACATAACTATGATTGTAGAGTAGGCTGGTGAAGGATCTTTTTAAGATCCTCTATAATCAATGGGTTTATGTTCCAACCAAAAGTGTCAAGAACATCTTGTACTGTACTATTTTTATAGGTGTGGGTGTTACAAGTGGAGGTCTTGGTGGAGGCAATTTTGTTTCCTACACACTTTGATCTGTCTGCTAATGTTTAGCAGTTGCCATATCACCCTTTTGTGTGTCCTCCATGTAACATTTGATTTGTCCTTTTCTTCTTCTTCTTCCTTATTTTTCTCATCATCTCTAGCATTTCTTCCCTCGAAGGGATCTACTTAACCTTCCCTTATAGTTGGGAGGCCATAAATTACTTTCCACATGAGAGTGGATTTATTCACAACATCCTCAATGTTATTCTGTAGGATGTTGAAGTCTCTATACTTGGGTGCAAATTTTCTCCCATGCTTCTTATTTTCTTTTCTCATTTTCCCTTTTGTAAATTCAAGCATAACATGAGCCAATGTTGACTCTCTTATTTCCTTTTCCATATTTAGGTAATAATGCCATTTATTCTCTATAATGGAATATAACTCCTTAGGAATTGTATTGTCTAGTTCAAGTGGAGTATTCTTAAACTTTTCCATCATGGTGTAGACTAAATATTCCATCATGTTTTGTTCATGTCTACTCAATTTATTAAAATCAATGCCTTTTAGTGTAGAGAAGTCTGCATTATCGATAATATTATCACATGTGTTTTGTAGATTAGTCTTGGTGGTGTGACTTACCACTTTGAATTGACTATTATCATTTGATTAAGTTCTCTCCTCATCTGGTTCAAGAGGTGCCAATTACTTTCTTCTTAGCTTCTTTTTTGCTAGAGCTCCCTGCTCTATGGCCTTCTTCTTTTCATGTTCCTTTGCTACCTTTATTGTAGCTCTTGCATGTGCCCTTGTCATAGGTTTTTCTAGGATTGGATTTTCTTTCTTTTTGCCTTTGGGCTGAGCAGTAGGCTATTTCTATGCTCTCATCTTCTTAGGCTCAAGCTTTGGTGCTTCCTATTCTTCCTCAGGACCTTTTGCTTCTTCAACATCTTCACACATGCCTTGGGTCAATGCAAGTAGATCTCAGCTCTATTCTTCTTCTTATTCTTCTCCGTCTTCTTCTTCTACCTCTGTAGCCTCTTCTCCAAATCTCACTTTTAGCTTCTTGATCATTCTATTCTTTTTCTTGATGGTGGAGGTAGTCTTCAATTCCATCTCAACTTTTGACTTTACTACATCAAAAGTTCCAAAAGGCTTTGCACTATTATCAATATCTTTTGCAAGCAATGTTGTAATTACTGTAGATGCCTCATCAATATTGATCTCATATCCAAGTGGCCTCAGCCATCTTACCCTTGAAATTGCTGATTAGATATAGGTGAAATCAATTTCCACTAGGAAAGATATGTCATTGATATGTTGTTCCACAAGTGAGACTAGTATCCCAAGTCTCTACTTCATTAATTTCTTGAAATCTTCAAAGTAGCTAGTCATAATGGTCTCAAAATTTTCTCCCATCTACTCAATATACTCATTGACTTAGACTACAACTAACCTATTTGTTTTCTAGCTCACTTTTCCAAAAGAGGGGAACTCATTATGTACATAGAAGAATAAATATATCAAAATTTATAGCTCTTAGATCTCTTTATAGCTCTTAGGTTCTCTATAATTTGTTGTAATTGCAATTTAGCTAGATCATAAGTATGATCCTTCTTCAAAATTTTATACCCAACTATTGGCACTAAGTTATTATTTCCATTAGTGACAACACTTATTCGTATTAGTATTGCTACCGAGTTTATCACTCAGTTTGTAGAGTTCACTGAGTGCAGTGATTACCGTCTGTAGAGTTCACCAAGTGTGTGATTATTGAGTGCAGAGTTCACTAAGTGAGTAATTACCAAGTGTAGAGTTCACTAAGTGTAGTGATTACTAAGTGCAGTGTTCATCAAGTGCAGTGATTATCGAGTGTAGTGTTCATCAAGTGCAATGATTACCGATTGCAGTGTTTACCGAGTGATGAAAGCACAACATTTATCGAATGAAACCAAGGTAAAAAAAGGATTCAATTTTTATCAAGTGATACTACAATTATCGAGTCACCTATGGTTACCAAGTTTAGAACCACACCAAGTGATTAGTATGAAGCAAGCCTTCACTTCTATCAAGTGCATGATGATGTCAAGTAATGTAGTGGATGCAGAGTATTAGAAGGTCACTGAGTCAGTTCAGTGAAATCGAGTTATTTACTGAGTTGACTCAATAATGTCTTGTTCACTTATGTTTTGACTGACCTTGTAATTTTAATTATTGGAATGGTATATATGTAATGTATTATATCATTTTATACGTGGATTTATGTAGTATGAGACATATAATGTCGGTGAATCAACAAAAGAATATAGTATTCAGCAAGGTCTACAAGGAGTAGTAATGATTCATCAATCACAAGAGGTGATATATATTTCAAGGATCTAATTAGAAAATCAAGTTTGCAAGTACATCCATTGTTTCATTCTAACAAGTGAATCAATTTTGTAAATCCTTTAACAGGGTAGACTTAATAGTCTTTATATAAATCTCCTAATAGAGTGCATACTGCAGTGTATGTTTGTAAATCCTTTAACAAGGTGGACCTAGCAGTCCTTTGTGCTCCTAATAGGGTAGATCACCAGAAGTGGTCAATGTAAGCCTTAACAGGCCAACTTCATACTGCAGTAACGAAGTTTTGTGGGTATCATCCCCACCCCAGTTTTACTTTCTATTTGGAAGGTTTCTAGGTCATCAAATCTCTATGCACGAGTTATGAATGTTTGATCTCTCATTTATGCAGTAGATTAGATGAATAAATGGTGAATACAATTTATGGTAAAAGTGATAAATTGTTTCCAAAGTTTTGAGGTTATTCATTCACCCCTCCCCTCTCAATAACCTATCATATCTTGAATATTTCCAACAATTGGTAACAGAGAATTTTGGTTCTCAGGACAAAGCTTGATAGCTTGAGCAAAGATCAAGGACAATGGAGATATTCAGACTTGACAAAGCTATAGAAAATGAAAAACTAGATCTAGAGAGGGCCATGGCTCAACTCAAAGAAGAAAAGGAGTGCATCTTTCTCAATCCCTAAAAAGAAGAAAGGAAATTGCAAGACAAATGAATGATCATCAATATGTTGAAGAAAATATTGAAGACCTTTTTCCATCAAGCAACTCAAATGAAGCTAATGAGGCAATCAACAAACTCCTAGCAAAGAATGGTTCCCTACAGGAAGAAATAAGAAAGCTTAAAATGGAACAAGAAATCCAATCAATCAAGGTATGTGAAATTTTGGAATAGAGAGACAAAGAAAATGAAGACTTAGCAACAAGAAATAATCAATCCCTTTAGCATGAAGATCTTATAGATCAACTATCTAATGCAAATGAAGAAATCATGAACATGAAATCTAAAAATGAAGACCTAAGAAATGATCTGATCATTGAGAGACAAATCAATTAAAGTTTAAAAGGTGACTTGAGATCTAAAAGAAAAATCAATGAAAGTTTGGAAAATGATTTGATCATTGAAAGGAAAATCAATGAAAGAATGATGAAATCCCAAGCAGACATAACTCAATTGAATCAATAGAGTGAGCAAAATCTTCATAGACAAAAGTGCAAAGATGGACTTGGTTACAAAGAAGAAGGTGAAACCTCCAAACAAGGTGCCCAAAGGAATCAATGACCTACTTGCAATTACTGTGGTAAGCTAGGTCACACTTAAAAAAGTGTTGGAGCAATGGAAAAGGAAAATTCAATGGTAAATGCTACAATTGCAGTCAACATGGACACAAAGCTAATGAATGCAAGGAGAAACCAAAATTTGAAGGCAATTATCACAAATGCAAGAAGCATGGTCACAAGGCATTCCAATGCAAATCCAAATCATTCAATCCAGCTGAACAACTTGTTAAAGAAATCTTTGGATGGGATTACAATACCTGTTGCAGATGTCATTATTGTGGAGAATATGGACATATTGGCAAAGATTGTTCAAGGAACCATCTAAGGAAAAGAGATACAATAGTAAGATGTTATACATGTATAGAACTTGGTCATATAGCTAAAAACTACATGAATATAGGAAGAATTGAAGATGAAAAGAAAGCTAAAGCTAAAAACATTCGAAAGCAAATGAGGCAACAATGGATTCCAAAATCTACCGAGCTAGATAGTCCAAGTGATAATAATGTCACTCAAGAAATGGGTGACTCCATCATTTCCAATTAGATTCATAAAGGATATGGAACTGTATCATCAAGCTATATCCAAAGCAATTCCAAATGCAAGTAAGAAAAATGATCAAATTAGTATTCTAGATACACAAAGATCAAAGAAAGAGTATCTTTAGCCAAGGTTCATCTACCAAGGAAAGTCAGTCAAAGACCTTACCAAGCTAGGTTGGGAGTAACTAAAAGTTTCGTTTGATCACTGAGTTGCAAACTTTTACCAAGAAAATGAATGACAACCTATCATCTCATCAACTTTCATACCAAGTATTAATGGAAAAAATTTCGTAAAAAGGGCAAAATTCGATTTCATTTTTCATCACGATTTCAGAGCTAAAGAAATTACCAGTGATTCCAAGTGACTCCAAGTGATTTGCAAATTTCTTGTGAAGAATTTGTTTCAAAATTTATCATCCATTGAGCAAAAATGGCATTCGCAAGCACCAGCAGTAGCAACATGAAGAGAGGTTCTAAAATGCTTGTGAAAGGAGTCGAATGGAAAGCCTCAAAATTCAAACTAGTGCCTACAATTGCTGAATCACTTGACCCACACAAAGCTCAATCACAAATTCCACCTACGGTACTTCTTATTAATGATATTCATGCTCACTTCAAATGCAATATTCAAGAAATTGGTACATTAGATATGGATAATGCCCTAGGACAATTATGTGTTGATGGAGCTCTAAAACCTAAGCATAAGCACTTAGAAGAAAAAGGCTTGACCCACATTCTGCACCTACCAAGGAAGTTCCAAGTAAAATGGGTAAGATATGTTCTAAGCCATGTACACAATGGTCAGTTATGGTTGGAACAACCCGTATTGATAACCAAGAAGATTCAAAAAATCATGAGTTTGCCTATGCTGAGCAAAGCCAAAACCACCAAAACCCTAGGTCAGGATGAGTTGCTGAAGAAAACCCTAGCAAAATGGAATGGAAGAGGACTAAATATTAACAATGTATCTAACACGGAATTAAGGTTTGGCATTTATGTAATTGCATATAAACTATACAATTCTAGCAAATTGAATAGTGTACCTTATGAAGCTATGGATTTGGCTTTCAAGATTGTAAAGAAAAACCTTGAATTTGATCTGTTAGAATTATTATTGAGACAATTGAATAAAAATATGGAAAGTATAAGGACTTCCAAGAATAACCCTTGTAAATTCAGCTCTCTATTGATTTTTTTGTTTTTCTATGTTCAAAAATTCTTTCCATAAAAAGGGACAGTTGTATGGAGAAAATACATTCCCATTCTCTATCAGATTAATGAGTTTGTAGCAGAAATGGGTAAAAATTTGGATAGCATCATGGACAATTATTTTGAAGATTTCAAGGAGAGGATGAATAATAGGTTTAGAATTCCTCCTAAGCTTGTTGAAGATTATAAAGATGATATATGTTTCATGGTTGATTGTGGTAACGTGTACATACAGGCAGCCATACCCCGAGTGGCATGGGTAAAACCATTGCCTTATGAATTAAATATTGATGAAGCAAGAGACATCATTGAGGCACTGGTGAATGAACCAGCCATTCCTAATGTCCCTACCTTTGGAACTTATGATGAAGCAAAGGCTAGAATTGAACTTGAGATCAAGCTTCCTTAGGCCATTACCAAGGGCAAGAGGAAGATAACAAAATTGAAAACTGTATTTGGCCCTCTTATTCTTACCAAGGGAAAAGGTGAGGATGAAGAAGATGATGAAGAAGAAGGAGAAGAAGAGAAAGAAGAACATGAATCTAAGGAGGATCAACCAAAGAAGAAAGGCAAGGTAATCATTACCAAACCTAAGAAGAAGCCTACTGTAGTGTTCTCTAGAAGAACCAAGAAAGGCCAACAGGAATCGGTATTGGTCAGGCCTCCACTCACATTCGAGGAAAGGCTTAAACAATTAGAAGAAGGTGTTGGTATCACAAATTTCAAGGCATTGAAATTTGAAACAAGAATAGATGCTGAGAAAATGCAGATTGAGGAACTGGTACTAAATAAGATGGGTAAATGGAAATACTCCTCGGACTAGCTTGCCTCTCAAATCTCCAAAGAACTATTGGAGAGATTGCAACCGAGATGGGAGTTAGCCACCCAAATGGTAAAAGACATATATAAGCAATCTCTGAAAAATCTTCTACCAAGTCTCACTGGAACAGTAGTAAAGGCTGCAATGAAAAACCATGAAGGTAAAATGATGATTAGATTTCACACATGTTTGATTTTAATCAAAGATGTTGAGCATGTTGTAAATGTTGCAACAAACACGTGGAAAAATATCTATCATCTACATAAGCCTAGTGAAGACCCAGTAGAAATCAAGGATGATGACAGCAGTGACAGTGATGATTTTGATAGCACTCCATCCATCGCAATTACTCTAGGAGAGCTGCATGCACTTATGGAAGAAAAAGAAGAAGAAGAAAAGGAGGAAGAAGAAGATCCAGTTAAAATTGTAGTAGAAGTGATCGCATCCCTTCCTCATTGTCCACTAAAAACTATTACATTCACTATGGAGACAACTTCTGCTAGTGAGATTGTGAGCACAATTGCCACATCAATTGCTCAATCTTCACCAGCCTCCTCCTAGCTCTAGGTATCTGAAATAGAGGTGCTAAGCAGTTCATCTACTGAGCTAACTATTACTTCTTTAGCTACTGAGCCAGCCTCCTCAGTTGTCTCATCATCAATGAGTGTAATGGTAAGTTCCACAATTTTGATCTCAGAAGTTCTACAGTTTTGTCAGCTATCTACATCTACTTCAAATCCAATTTGTTTAGATACTGCTATACCGAGTGTACCATCATTTTTGGGAAGTATTTCAATTTTTGATCTAGTTAATACTTCAATCAACATTCAATCTTCTAGTCCTATCCCAATTATTACTGCTAGTTCTACCATCTCCACTATTGTGTCTATTCCTAAGATAAAACAAAAGTATCCATTAAGACTTCTGATAACTAGAAAGGAAATTGTAGAAGATATTGACTTAGACACAGAAATAGTAATTCCAAAGATTGACTATGAAAATGCTACCATTGAAGAAATGAGGCTAGCTAGTCAACTGATAGAGATGAAGGCTATGCAGAAGTAGTCAAGGTCTAAAAAGGATAAGGAATATAGAATAATTGAGGATGCCAAGAATATTATTACAGATGCTATAGGTGTTGAAGTAGATTCTACTCAACAAATTTTGATTCAGTTAGAAGAGGCTGTACAAAAATTTAATGAGGATTCCTTCAGCCAAGAGAAACTTATAGAGAAAGCTAAAAAGAAATTTGATAATAAGGTGCTAGAGCACATTGCTAAAAAATTAGCAATAAAGAAAGTTGAATTGTCAACATTTTTGAGAAATTTTGAAATTTCTTTTAATAATGTAGCATCATTTTTTGCTAAACTTTGTGATGTTTTTGGATTTACAAAGGAAATAAAGGAAAAGTTAAATAAGATTGACATTGACATGCAGTCAAGTGCCTCCAAGCTACAAGCAGAATCCTCCTCCACAACCTCCCATCACACCAAGATTAGATATTTGGTACATGTACAGGCAAAATTATTGAGAGAAGAAGCTAGGATCAGGTCACAACTTATAGACATCCAGAACATGATCCTTCCTATCATGGACACAATACAAAAACATCTTGTATATTGCAAAACATTGGTCCAAGTTTAGAACTTCTCAGTAGCTGATCACTTAATTCAATTATCAGTAGAAGTTCAAATTTCCCTCTCCACCTATCACATTTTGTAGTAGACTTGGGACAATACATTGGCCTTCATCCTCAAGGTATAAAAAGAATTTTTATCTCACTTTGGTGTAGCTATCTAAATTGTATTGTATATGTGTAGTCTTTGGCATTATTGTCAAAAAGGGGGAGAGATTCAATAAGTGAAGAAAGTTATCACTATAAGTGATAGGGGGAGTTAGCACATAATAAGGTTTGCATGTGTGTATATATATATATATATATATATATATATATAAATAAATAAATATATATATATATATACATATAAATATATAAATATATATATATATATATATATATATATATATACATATATATATATATATACATATATATATATATATGTATATATATATATATGTATATATATATATATATATATATATATATGCAGTAGTTCTACAAAGATCAATTTTGAAAAACCTATACATATATTTTGACTTATAAGTTTTTTTCTGTCACTAATGCCAAAGGGGGAGATTGTTGGCATTAAGTTATTATTGCCATTAGTGACAACACTTATTTGTATCAGTATTGCTGCCAAGTTCATCACTCAGTCTACAGAGTTCACCGAGTGCAGTGATTACCGTCTACAGAGTTCACCGAGTGAGTGATTATCGAGTGCAGAGTTCACTGAGTGAGTGATTATTGAGTACAGAGTTCATTGAGTGCAGTGATTACCAAGTGTAGTTTTCATTGAGTGTAGTGTTCACCAAGTGTAGTGCTCACCGAGTGCAGTGTTTATCGAGTGATGGAAGCATAGCATTTACCGAATGAAAGCAAGGTAAACAAAGGATTCAATTTTTACCGAGTGATACTACATTTACCGAGTCACCTGTGGTTACCAAGTTTAGAACTACACCAAGTGATTAGTATGAACCAAGCCTTCACTTCTACCGAGTGCATGATGATGCCGACTAAAGTAGTCAATGCCGAGTATTAGAAGGTCACTGAGTTAGTTTAATGAACTCGAGTTATTTACTGGGCTGACTCAGTAATGTTTTGTTCTCTAATGTTTTGGCCAACCTTGTAATTTTAATTATTGGAATGGTATATATGTAATGTATTATATCATTTTATACATGGATGTATGTAGTATGAGACATATAATGTTAGCGAATTAGTAGAAGAATAGAGTATTTAGCAAGGTCTACAAGGAGCAGTAATGATTTATCAATCACAAGAGGTGATATATATTTCAAGGATCTAATCAGAAAATCAAGTTTTCAAGTAGATCCACTATTTCATTCTAACAAGTAAATTAGTTTTTTAAATCCTTTAATAGGGTAGACTTAACAGTCTTTATATAAATCTCCTAACCAAGTGCATACTTTAGTGTATGTTTGTAAATCCTTTAACAAGGTGGACCTAGTAGTCCTTTGTGCTCCTAACAGGGTAGATCATTGGAAGTGGTCAATGTAAGCCTTAACAGGCCAACTTCATATTGTAGTAACAAAGTTTTGTGGTCATCATCCCCACACCAATTTTACTTTCTATTTGGAAGGTTTTTGGGTCATCAAATCTTTGTGCACATGAGTTATGAATGTTTGATCTCTCATTTATTCAGTAGATTAGATGAATAAATGGTGAATAGTATTTATGGTAAAAGTGCTAAATTGTTTCCAAATTTTTGAGGTTACTGATTCACCCCTCCGCTCTCAGTAACCTATGATATCGTGAATATTTCGAACACCAATGTCTACTGCAATACATGAAACACTGTTGATTCAGCTAGATTGGTAGAATTTGTGGGATATGACTCTAACAAAAAAATCAACAAGAGGATCCTTGATTGTGTCTATTGTCATCCCTCTCTTGTTCCAGTTAGCCCATGTGTTTTTTTTTATTACTTCTTTTGAATCACTCCTCAGGGTTTTAGGTCATTCTAAGGTTGGATACCTAGTAACCATATGTATTATTCTCTTGGATATTTTGATAGGTCCATCCACCAACCACAAAAATCCATCATGTATCTTACTCAACAAAATTCTAATCCATTCTATCTTAAATACAGTAGGAAAATTTAGGGCACAGGTTAAGCCCTTCTTCTCAACAATTTGGAACTCCTCTTTCAAGACTCTATTCTTGCATAGTTTGTTGTATGGTTCCCTAATTTCCATATCACCTATAGCTCTAATTTTACAATTGAAACATCTTCACACATCTTGCACCATCACCACTTTAGGTGGAATCATAAATAACACTTTGATAGGGTCATTCTTTTATGCAACATCAGCAATTGGTCTAAGTTCAAGTTGCTTCACTTCATTACTAACTAACTGAACATAAAATGACTCCTTCTCCTAGGGTTTTCTAGAGCTAGAGGCCATTTCTACACTCTAGGGTTTTAAATTGAAGAAATATCTTAATTGTGTAGCTCAGAACAAATATTTATTGAAACTGATGAAACTATGCTAAATCTATGTTCAAATCTAGTCAAATTATTGAATCTCTACCTAGAAATCCTTTTTGCACTCTTCTTTCTCTTTCTTTGGGCTTGTGATAATGAAAAATGAGAAAACATTTGGCCAGATACCATTCGGTTCATAGCATTTCATGCTCAGTGCTTATATAGTTGTCCACTCGACTCTTTAAGAAAATTTGTTTAACTTGGCTTCCATTTATTTTTCAATGCTTAGCATACACTAGAGTTTCTCTTACTTGGCTTCAATAGGAATTACCCTTCACTCCACATTACTACTAACTCAGCTTCTATTGACTTTTCTAGACAACTCGACATATAAAGATAATTTACTCAACATCCAAAGGAAACTTTCCTTACTCAACAACATTGTCAAAACTTTGAAAAATCTTACATCTTGATTCATGCTAATCTATCTTTTTTCAGTACTAACTTAGTCTTGGAACTAATGTATGATAAAACATTTAATATTAGTCCCACACACCTTCTTCTACTTAGTTGGATGAAGTCTGACCACTTGACCTTTTGGGTGAAGTGATCCCCCCATTGGATGTGCTACCTCCATCTCTTCTCTTCCATGTCCTATTCATCTCTCCTCTAATGTGTTCAACATGAACTTCTCCTTTCCCTTTGTTGGACTTAGAGTTGGGTGCCTTTGACCTTGTTGGACAATACTTGTTGATGTGTCCTATCTTTAGATGGCTAAAACAAGTGGTTTGACTCAACCACCTATTGCAGTTGATTCAACCACCTAATGTCATTCTCAAGAATGTGTCCATACTCTTGACAGTAGTGACAGCTCCTCCTAGTGTTGTAATCCCAATTGTAGTGATGTGCATGACTTTTGGTCTTTGTTAGTTGATTTGGTGTCCACATAGGCTTTGATCTGCATTCAAAGGCTCTATGGCCATACTTCTTGCAATTGTAGCAATGACCTTCAAATCTTGGTGTCCTTATGGTTCTAGTCCTATAATCATGTGCCTGATGTCCTTTCTTGTTGCACTTGTGATAATGACCCATATTTTTAGGTTTTTCATGATGATTGGCATTCTTACTCTTGAAAATATTAGTTGTATGTCCCTGTTTACCACAAAAATGACAAGTGGGTTTAGTGTTCTTACCTTTGTCACTTTTTTCTTCTTTAGTCTTAGATGACTCTCCTTCTTCAGTGCTAGTGTGTCCTAGTTTTGAAGTGTCATTACTAGATCTTGGTGATTCTAGTAGCTGTTCAAAGTACTTCATGGCTTCAATAGGTTTGTTGAAGATTTTTACAATCTTCTTTTCTCTTCTCAAGTCATTTTGTAGTTGTTCATTGTGCATCTTTAGTGTGGAGATCTTAATGTCCTTGGCATTTAGCTCATGATGGGCATTCATCATTTGACTTATAGTGTCTAGATGCATGTTGGAAACTCTTGCAAGATCAATTGTCTTTTCCTCTAGTCTATTGGCAAGGTTTCTCTTATCATCTTCTATCATAGCCGTATCTTCAATAGCTCTCTTCTTCTATTCAGTCACTTCACAAAGCATCATGGCTAGTGATTCTTGTTCAACCTTGAGAGATCTAATCTCTTCTACTTGAAATCTATTCTTTTCCATTAGGTCTACTATTTTTGTATCAAACTTCTTGGAATCTCCATTGGAAAACACTTTTGAGGTGTCAATCTCCTTCTACTATGTATCATTCTTAGCTATGGCTATCTCTCATCTTGTCTTTGGGGATTTCCTCAACTCTTCCCTAGCTTCTTCTAGAGAATGTAGAATGAGATGTATTTCAATCTCCTATTACTCTATGATCTTCCCAAGTTTGTAAGCTTCCATATCTAGATCTTTTCTTCACTCTGTAAGGCTTCTCCTTGTAAGAACCAAAGCTCTGATACCAATTGTTGGAATTCACAAGTGGGAAGAATACTTTTGAGGGGGGGGTGAATCAAAAGTATCAAACTTTGACCTCTAAAACCTTTAACTAAAAGTCAATCACATGCATGTAACATATCTAATAAACATGAAATTAAAGGCATGCATGAAAAGACATAACACAAGATTTGATCACCTAGAAACCTTCCAAAATGAGAAGGAAAAACTAGGCTAGGGATGACACCCACAACTTATCATTGTAGCAATATGTAAATGATTAGTGTTACAATATTTTGACCATCATCAATATTCTACCCTATGAGAGGTATGCCTTGTTAAAGGCTCAACACCTTGTTAAAACCATACCTATCTAAAATATTTTACAAACATTCACTTGGAATGCCACCCTGTTTAAGGATTTACAATATGGCTATTAAACCAACCTATTTGCATAGGATTTTCATTCTCCTAATACAATGGTTAGAAAGTATAGTAGAATGTTTGATCTAATTACTTACAACCTTCTATTTTTTATTTTAGATCAATGTTCAATCCAGTTTGATCTGATCCTTGCTGATATGATATGTCTCTATTTGAACTATTGATGCTCTATTTTACTTAACTAATTTGTCAATTTCCTTGTTTCATAAGTCACCTATTATTCTACTCTTTCACTCTCTTTCACTCTATAATTCACTCTTCTCAATTGGATTCAACCACTAAATCATGAGGCTTTGTCCTTCTTAAAAAGGTTTCATGAATTATAGTTAGGTATGAATCTATGACTAAGATTCATCTGTTTTGCCTCTTTAGCATTACATTTTTTGATTGGTTGCATGCAGAGTACATAGGAAATTCAAAAGATTCAATCTTATCTTCTAGAATTTGAAATCTATCTAATAGATATCATGCAATATGATTTCTCTCTACATTTGTGAAATCAAAAACTCATATGCCAATACTGTATCACTCAACACTTATTGTTTGTTGATTCTTGGCACATGTTGATTACTAGTACTTGGCACATATAGGAATTCAATTTTTCATAGCACCTATAGTTCACTCAGCATGTATACTAGATTGGCATCAATTATCACTCGACACTTGAAACTTGCTCGGCATTGTCTTTCTGCTTGGCATCTAAATGACTCAGCATCTATAGTATTTTTGGATCAACACATACTATAGCTCAACATATATATTATAATTGGCATCAAATTAGAAAATTTATTAAGTGTGTTGACACTCAATTATGAAAACCTATTTGAGACTAACAAAATAGACATATGTGAGCTCTCATGCATATACAAAGGAAATAAGTTAAAGTTTTCATGTTTTTTGTGTAAAAGGAGGCTGATGTTATTGGAGATTTAGCATGGAACATACAAAATATTTTATAAAGCATTTGATATTGGCATTGGTAAGGTGGTCTCCCTAAAGAAGGTGTACTTAGATAGTTTGGATCTTGAATTTTTTTAGTTCATGGCATGAGAGATCTGAGTTTTATGTGGACTTGGTCATCTAAAAGTTTTCAAGATGGAGGGTTTGACTACTTCAAGGATGTCTTGTAGTCTTTATCTTGTTTTTTGACTATGTGAATCATGACCTTGTTGGATTTCTTCCATATCCTATTATAAATTTCAATGAATCCCAAGTGAAGGGCTATATCCAATGATTATGGATTGACCTTCACCACATCCATGGTGATTGCAAAAAAAAACCAAGTAAATCAACTAAAAAATCATTCAAAATGCCTTCATTCAACATGACAGTATAATCCAACTACATTTGTGCCTCCTAGAATGGAAAATAATAGAAAAGCCACAGTTAAGAATAATCTCATATATTTTTTCACCCAATATGACCAGTGGTGTTTCTAATACCCACTATAAAAGTGGATGAACATAGTTTGCAGGTGTATGCGCACTGAGGCAGAGTGTGAAAGAAGAATCCTAATTAAAAAATCTGCAATAGACCATGTGACCTAACATAAGTAAAGACAAATTGTGTAGGTTGGTTGGGAACCACATTTGAATAATGGTTAAACATGTGAAATAAATGAAGAAGCATCCATTAGCTACTCTCACCATATGTGGAGGAGTAGAAGATGCTACTACATGCCTTTTTTCATAACACACACCCATTATCTAAGAAGCTCCAATAGGGCATCCACATGCATAGCCAAAAAGAAGGTGACACCCAAATGTTTTGTAAGAAATTTATATTTTAATTACAAATTTTGGCAGGTCAGACCACATAAAAAGAATAACAAGAATCCAAAGTGGTAGGAATGGAGTAGATAAGTAGGAACAAAACCTTGAAGATGGCTTATGTAAGGACTAAAATCAATCCCTACTACTTCAAAAGCCATTGCCTAAGTTTTCAATTTGCAAATCAAAGGAAGTTTCCATCAAAATGGGGAGATGCCAATAATCAACACCAAAGGAACAAGGCCATAGGAGATAGTTTGAAGAGATTATCCCACATTCATTGGAAAAAAATATTTTTACTTATTTAAATACAAAAGCACACCATATCCTTAGTGTCTTAAAAGGCACAAGCTTTTCGAAGCCCGACCCATTTGAAGGACACCACTGATGATGTCAACTAGTTGTTAGTAGTGGTGTAACAAAATTTTGAACTAAGAGATGATGATGAAGATGATGTAGCATTTAACAATCAAATGCACTAGATTGTGTCATGTGGCAAATTCGAGGGTAGGCTCATAACCACTCTGCAAAGATGTAAGAAGTTTAAGCAATGCAGAAATGCACCTAGGTGCCACATGGAAGTGGGTTCAATTCAAAGGTAAGGTGGCATACCTGGTCAATAGATGACATGGTGGCATAGGTGAATTTGAAAGGGATAGGTGGCAATGAGATGTCATGATTAGGCCAATGAGATGTCATGTGGCACACGTATGGCACCCGATTAACTTAGGAGAAGAGTTGAAAATTAATAAAATATTTTTCTTTTGATATTTTATTATTTAAGTGAAGTGAGTGTTCATATAAAAAAATCAAATTTAAAGTTTTAAAAACCTATAGTTTATACTATAGTGGTTTTAATTTTTTTTTGAATATTTTTCATTTTAATGTGCAAGGCCATTGTTGTAGCTTGATTTTCAAATGCCTACCAGAAGCCCAATTTTTATCCAAAATATGGACTCCAATATACCATTAGAACTAGGAGGAGATAAGTTATCCATTTTTTGAGTTGGTTTTTACATAAGTGGTCACTAGTGCATGCTATAGAGGGTTTTTTATTTTCAATGGGATGCTCAGTTCTAGGAAATTATATCATCAATGCAGTTACAAAATATAGTAATTAAGATGCACTTATATGCTTGGTTGGCTTAGTTTTTTCAAAATTTTACACATAATGATGTATTTTTCCTTAAGTATTTCACAATTTACATGCTTTTTGATGGAACTTTTTAGAGATTGTTATTTCCTGCCAAATCAATTATGTTTTTCCACCAAATATTTGATATATTTTATGCTTTTGCGAGGAAAAATGATGGAGGATTTGATTCACTAGTTGCAAAGAGAGATTAGAGAGATGTTTTTAACTTGTTGAGGAATTTTTCCAAGTGGACACATGGTGGTTGTAGAGCAGATCTAGGAATTCATTCCTTGTCTATATATATCTTTCTTTCTTTCATTCATTGTAGGGGTTCCAATTTTGAAGAAGTTTCTCACTACTATGATACCAGGTTAGCAATTTTTAGTGTGAGACCTCATTGTTGGTTCTAGTTTTTCTATGAGACCACATTGTTGGATCTAGAACTATGATTCCCCCATTATTCTTCACCATATTTCTCTTGTATGATAGAAATAGTGAAGACAATATAGCAAGTTCTGATATGTTAGGAATTTCTATGTTTTAATTTCATGCATCTAAATGTATAGCTTCAAAGAAATGAATACAAATGAACAAAATCTCTTTAGTTTCATTCTAATCCTCATCTCTTATCTCTATAATTTGCAATCTTATGTGGTTTAAGGACAAAGAATTGAGACCCATTTGCATCCCCTTAAGGTTGTATGTTTGTTATATTTTTCTGTTGCAACAAAGGGCCAAGTAAATGCTTGATGCATTTGACAAGATTGTTGGTTATTTTGAGAAGGATACTTCATAAGAATGAGGTCTTTATAAACATTGATGTCTAATTCACAAAGTGATAAGATAGATCTAATATCTTGGTGTATGAAATATGTCATTGATATCATAGATGTATGTGTTTGATTCACGAAGTTTCCCAATAGATAAGACACTGATCAACTATAGGATCACTGGTTCTTACTGCTACATATTTTGGGTCTCGATAAAATAAGCATCATTAATCAAATGTATTTCCCTTTCATGTTGAAGAAGCTATAAAGTGTTACCCTCACTCAACTTGTGGATTTTATAGAGTTGTGATTTTCTACTACACATCTTGTTTATTGCATAAGTAAAGGAGAAATAAGGGTTTTATCTGGTTTGCTAGATTCATAAATATGTTTTACCATTGGTACCATATAAATTGAACCTAAGGTCCACTCACCTAGGTTTTGTAGAGTCTAAAGTAGAAGAAGGGTCAAGCCTTATAGTTGGCCCAATATCTAAAATGGCATGTTGAAGATGGGAGTTAGCTACTCCTAGATATATCTTGTTCCCATTGGGGTAATCTAAAATCATCTTTATTTCAAAACACCAACACAGAGCATGCATGCAATACCATTTCCATATTTTTTAGGATCCATATAGTTTTAACAGATTTTCCATATAACTAAAGAGTAGCTTTGACCATTATCTCACACTTAATATCAAGAAGGTCAGCTATACATTTAGACATAACAAAACTACTAGCTCCTAAATCAAACATGCAATTATGAACTAGTTTGTCCCCTAAATTCAAAGAGACATAAAAGTAGGAGGCCTATTTTTCCTACTTGTGTCTGCTTCTTTTGTTTGTTGCACCAGAGTTCTTGCATCATCTAATGTGGCTGACTAATTTTTCATCCCTATGCTCTCTAACTCTTGTTGTAGTAGTTTCTTCTATGGTGGCATAGTGGCAACATCCCACAAGGAGATATTAACAATAGTCCTTTTCATAGTATCTACTACATTGAGAGGAATACCAAATACATTGACTAGAACCTGGGGACTTATAGGAATTGGTGACTTAATTTGAGTAGCCTGAGGTTCATTAGACTCCTTGATTCTTATTTTTTGCTTCCATTGCAGAGAAATATTTGGTTATGCACTTGTAACTGGAACCTAAGGAGAAACATTTGAAGTTGAAGCCTGATTTGGTGGAGGAGGTGTAACATTCTCAATAGCTCCTCTTTTGCTTCTAGTATTATGATCTATGGCATCATATCTATTATGCTTAGCATGGCAATATTCCTATGGTAGATGGTTCATAAAAGAATAATCACCATGTTGATGTAGATTAGAAGCATCAGTAGACTAACTAGTATTATATTATTTTCCTACTGCTTGATCTTATGTATTTAGTACTTGGGATGATTTTGTCGTATAGCACATACAATACCCATAAGGGTAATTATGAGAATGACCAAAATATTTCTCATGAGCTAGGTTGTTTTTAGGAACTAATGCCCTATTCAAATTTGTGCTTGTATTTGTAGCAGAGACATTACCCACAGGTCTATTTTGGTTGTGTCAAACATGACCCTAACCTTGATTTGGTGGCCTATATGTGGGGGATTGAAAATAATATTGAAAATTCCTACTATTTTGATCTTATTTCCTTTCTAAGGCTACCACCTTGTTACTCATCTTTTGCACCATTGAGAAGTTGTCTTGTAGCTTCTTTTCCTAATCTTGCAACTTGTTGTTCATTTTTTGCATCATGTCCTGCATCATATCCTTCAAATCTCCTAACTCATTATAGGATGTAGAGGTTTTTGGGGCTATGGAAAGAGGTTGACCCATGGATGTGGCAGGAATAGAGGCTATTGTAGGCTAATGAGTAGTCTTGTTAGGAAGGAAATCCATTGGACACCTTAGAGCTAACTTCCCTCCTTGAAACAAGATATTTTCTACTCTTATAGAAATTTCATATGCACTTGGTAAAGTATATCCTCCCATGGCTTGTAGGGTAATAGAAATTTCACTATTCAAATCTCTTAGGTAATGTAAGAAAACATTACTAGGGAAGGTTTCACTGCAAAAGGTATTCTATCCCATGTCTTCTAGAATCTATAGTTAAAATCTATCATATATTCATGGGGTAATCTCTTAATGGTAGTTAGCTTCTCTAAAAGTGACAAGTGATCAATTTTATCCTCAAAATGTTTGTACAACCCTTCTCCAAAGTCATCCTAGTTAGTGATGAAATAATGTGGTAATACCCTATACCATTGTAAGGCCTTTCCCTTTAATGATGAGGCTAAAAGTCTAACAACATCATCTTTTGTAATACCATGCATATTTCTCTATAGGAGAGATGGAAGTTTCAATGGAAAAATTAGGTATTCTTTTAAGAGAAAATATTGGGATATTATGTCTTTGAGCTAAGATGAGAGGAATTCCACCATTGAAGGTAGAAAAGACTTGGTTCCTAGGGAGAACCATATGGAATAATAATCTATTTAGATGAAAATATGGTACCCAATCCTATGATCTACCAATATGAGCACTAGAAAGAGATCTAACAAGTGTGTGTGTGTGTGTGTGTGCACATGCTACTATTGAACTCCTCGTTGGTAATAGAGAGAGTCTACTTCTTTTTCTTCTAGGATTTAAAAATGAAAGTTCAATACATTTAAAAGTACCTCTAGAAGATTCCCTTTTTTGAGACTTGAGCATGAATTACAACAATTTTGGTTTGGAAACCAAGATGTAGAAGTGGAGTCACCAAGTACTTGAATGTGAGCCTCATGTAGGCCTAAAATGCTAAGAGCAACACTAAATCATAGTATAAGTTGAAGTCCTTTTCTTGACACTAGAAAGCTAGTAGACCTAAGAAATTCTTCAATAGTTGTCCTACTAGGCATGCCAAAAATTGTTGTTACAAAATTTTGCACCCTTGCCTAAAGCTTGACCTAAAGGCAACTTTGTGAAATATGGAAAAAATTACCAAGTTGTGGAACATGAACAATGAGATTGAGTCTCTAGATAAGGCTAGATTACTTACTATTAGGATGCACCTAACTATTTCTTGAGAGGAAAAGGGAGAATGAAATCTATGAAAATCAAACTACCTAATCTAATCTAGAGGGGAGTGATACACCAAATAGTATGTTCAGTCTTACCTTTACCTAGAACTACACAATTCATCAATATAATCTCAAAGTAAATAGGTCCAATATTTTCTTAACTCAACAACCACATAAAGATCAGAGACCAAAAGAGTGTTATAAGGAGGGAACTTTAGTCTATATCATTTAAATGCCAAGTAGATATAGTCACACAAATAAAGAGTGGAGGTAATACATAAACATAATTCAAGAAGATATTGCACAATATATTAATGAAGAAAGAGGTACAATAGAGAAATACATTCATTCAAAGAAAAAGGAAATTATAGTAGCACATCATGTAATACAACTATTAGAGAATGTGATAAAAACTAACCCTTGGAAGGGTTACAAAAATTTATTTTATAGTTCAAGCATAACTAAGAAAAATTCTCCCAAAAGCCAAAACTCAACTACTGCCTTTAAGTTGCATTGAACAATCACTATAGATCTAGGGAAGATTTGATTGGGTGCACATCCATATGCAAGAAATCTAATCTTTGTGTGCAAATCAAGCCTACTAGAGATAGAAATGGTGGCGGCAACTGCTTCATTTGGTAGATGGATAACCATAGCATTGGTAGGAGGAAATATGCATTCATTAGGCATCGAGAACACTCAAAATAGTAGTTGCAAGTGACTAAGGACTTGTTTATCATTAAAGAGCTTCCTAATTCTTTGTTTATGACCATGTCAAGTTAGCTATGTCATCATTCAACATAAATCAACAATTAGACCTGCCTCATGACCCTATAACCTTTAACCATTCTGCCACCCTATCCAACCTTCTTTCTTTTAGGTTGACCTATTGACTGCCTTGTTTGTGACTTTGTAACTCATTCTCCTCCTTAATTATTTAGCTCTACAAAACTAAGATTACTTCATCTTTAGCATTTCTCATTGCTTTACAACCTGATGTCTCTTGACCTTGCTAACTATTGCAACCCTATGATGACCACAAAATTGACTGGTCCATATCTTTGCAACTGCCAAGACTTAACATCCTTTTAACCATGTAATGTTGTGATACCTCTATCTTTAACCATGTTAATGCATTGGAATCATCAAAAACAAAATATGTTTGGAACATGTGATGTTGCATCAGTGACTAACTTAACTATTTGAACCCTATATTGCAACTTCATGACCTTAAAGATCTTCAATTCTTACTAAACACTTCATGTAATTAGAACCTCACAATTGCGTTCCTTTATTGACTATGTTGACCTGTCAAGCTACAAAGACATCTTTAACTATTGATCACTTTGCTACAACCCTAACTCTTAACCCATCTTTTAACCCTACAAAGCTGGGACAAAGGGGATCACGTCATTGCTACCATAACTCTAGGTTAACCTTAACTACAAGAGAATATGTGAAGACTATCAACTTGACTACCATTGCACCATCACAACTTAATTTGTTAACTCAATAGTTAACATTATGATAGTGTGAACAAATACTTTTTCCACTTCACAACCCTGACCTTAGGTTAGGCCTAGCTACATGTGACAGTGCAAAAACTATTGAACCAAATTGTCAACCTTCAGTTGCAACATAAAATTGGAGTCTAGAATTTAACTCTGTGACCATATGCTTAAAGCATTTCACTAATTCACAATATTATCCTTAGGTTAACCTTAATCATCTGTGATGGAGTGAAAACATTGAAATTCATAGTAGTTGATGACTTGTGTACTATCATAACTTAAATCCCCTTAAGATCATCAATGAAATCATATCAATTTAATTTATGTGCCCTCATTCGACAAGATACTCCTTCAAAATTGATCATATTAGCTATCTCCTAAACCTTGTGATGATGCAATGAGGGTCAATCACTCCTTCATGACCTAATTTTAGATGCTAGCACTAACAACTATAAAGCTAGACTGATGATTACCTTGACTGCGTCACACCTTTGAAACCCATTTGATAATTGAGTGTTAAAATGGAGTGGCAAGGTGATGAAGGTTTGTTGCATGGTCACAAATTGAAATATCCATAAGAACAAAACATGAAATAAAGGAATTAAAATACTTAGGGATATAAGAAAAGGAATGAGGTTTTTTATTCATCCCTAACATGTTTTCATGGTAGTTAATGAATAATTCAAAGGATGTAGACATGGCTAACAATGTGGTTTTTCATGAGATTGGCAATATTGGAAAAAACAAGGTGAGCTAAAAATGGCTAATAGCTTTCTTAGTCTTGGTAATCCTCTTACTTTTTTCATTTTACCAATTTTTACCAAATTATCAATTTTCACATGATATGACCTCTTATGCCATAGCTAGATATCTTCAAGTTGTGGAAATAAACATGTTTCATCAGATAGGTCTAGATAGAACAAGTTACCTTTTTTTTTTCATTCTACTTCCAACTATTTTACTAGTAGCATCATAGATCTTTCTCTTCTTATCTTTAAACTCAACTTGATAGCCTGAACTATTCAACTATGTCAAACTTAAAAAATTATATTTTATTATATCAACCCAATATATATTATCATTCATTCAATCTAACTTGATGGATTATTTCTGGACATAATTGAAGCATAATACTCTAAGAGTGTCAATCTAGGATTCATAAACAAGTGAGAGATATAACAACTATTTGATCAAGGGATGAGGATAATAGGCCAAGTATTATGAATACAATTTATTTCATGCATAAGTGAGAGTTCAACTTGAATTTTATTTTAAGTTCAAAGAAATCATTCACTTGTAGATATAAATCTACTTAGATCTAATTAACTAACATTAATTAACAGAATATCATTATAATTATGAAAGCCAAAGATATTAACTAATACAAGATCATAATATTCACAATCAAATCAAACCACTCTAAAATAACATTGATAGTTGAGGTTGGATTCAATTTGTGACAAGAGGCTTAAATACGATAGGAGACCTATGTAATGATAAATATTAAAGTAGGTAACAAGGAGAGATAGGAGGCCTATAAGTTGTGATGGGATGTTATGTTGAGAAATGAAAAAAAACTATGATAAAAAATAGCGGATTTGATATGGTTGGAATAAGATGTAGGCAAACCAACAAAGAATAATGAGAACTTCAAGAATACTATATATCCTTCACTGCTAGACTAGTGAGTGCAATGTATACAGTCATAGAATGAATTCCAATGCTTAAGGTGAATCACCAGAGAGCTATGGAATGAAAGAATTCAAGATAAACACTAGAATCACACCACACATTAAACAAACTAAATCAACTTCTATCATGAATAATTGATCACTCATGGATTTGAAATTGTAAAACAAAAATAGAAATTATTTGAAAAAATCTCATGTGGGTTCTGAGAGGGGGCCCTTCATTTGGTCCTTGTAGTGAGAATTTAGCTTAAATTAGTAGAAACTATCTCAATGCATAACCATAGAATGAATTTTCAATCAAAAGTATATACATAGAAACATACATAAATACATACATATATATTAGTAGGTCTTGATCACAACTTTTTCATACTATCTCCCTTATATCTAAAGGTTTGAACATACATATATAAGTACTTTAAATGTTTTGTGCCCATAAAATTTGGATCAAAATGGAGAATCTGTTCTAACCAATTAATAGTCCTAAAAAACTAAGATTATGGCTTCAAATATAGGCCAAAATCCATAAACAAAATAAATACTACCAAGAGAATATAAACCAACTACTAAAGGGTAATGATCAAAATGAGGATTCATCAAGATCCATATCTTCTATTTCCTATCCAATATTTTCCAGTAGTATCCTTAGGGTTTTTCACCTCCAACATTCAAACATGTGTCACACAAGTGCCAAAAATAGAAAAGGCTCATTATTTATAACTAATAATCAATTAGGCATATTGCATGTATTTCTACTAATTAATTGGTGATAGAATCAGGTGGTCATGAAAGATGAAGGAGATGTAATCACAACCTAAGGAAATTTTAACTCTCATTATTTGCCCCCAATAGAAGTCCTTTTCATGTCCTCATGGAAAGAGTATAGTACAACCTAGATGGATGTAGTAACAAATTCCCCTATTCAACTTATTACAACCTTGTCTACAACTATTCATTTTTTTGCTAGAGTTGCATCATCATTTGAAACAACTAATAAGAAGAGATTTGCAGAAGATATAAATTTTGTTGTGAAATTGGTTCCTTATAAAATACAAGAGCTTGGAACATGTCTTTAGTGGGGCTTGTAATAATATATGTATCTAATTCTTACAAAGACACAACCTCCATACTCTACATGGTTTGAGGGTTATTAAACTAGTCATTATCATCCCTTGTGGTAATCTCTAACTCCATTTGTAAAGGTTTAGTAAAAACTTGAGGATTCTCCTCATGTATTATATAATATCCTTCTTTTTCTAACAATATTTTTGCCTTAGTAATATCATCAGCATTAGGACCATTAAGTCAAGGTTTTTTTCTTCCTTGATAGTGTTAGAATCAATAGGGTTTCCATGGTGTTCTACATCTTGAGGGTTTTTTTAAATTACAGAGAGTATTTTTTTCTATAGGGCTCTTTGGAGGTAATCCTTGAGTTACCAGAGACTCTAGCATAAGTAGACTTTTGATAGCCACTGATTGTTCAGACTAGTCAATTGCTACATTTTATTCATCTTCTAGGACTTCTTTAGGCTTCAAAAATTGTAGTCAAATTTATTCTTTTTGCTAGGATCGGGAGACTTTTTGGCTACAACTTGTAGACTTAGAGTTTTAGCATTTGTGGCTTGGACACTATGGAAAACATGGGCTAATTCATCAAGGAGATCATGGCTTTACCTAGTAGAATGATGAGTAGATGAATAAGGACTAACTTTTGGCCTTTTATATATTACATCACCAGAGGACCTCATAAATTTTGTCTTATGAGTGGGTAATAGTATTTTATCAGGTTCCATAATAAAAAGCAATAAATTGTTTTCAAATAGCTTCTTTTCCTCTTCATCCTAAAGAGGAGGTTTGTTTTCTTCAAGAGCTAAGTGGTCAACAAAGCTATCTTAGTTAATCTCTAGTTTTATAGATTGAAGACCACAGATAACAAGAAGCTTAATGAGACCATAATGGGATAAATATTGGTTATGTCTTTCACAAAAATATTTATAGGACTAGTATAGGGAATGGTATAGGTAATAAGGTTTATTAACCAAGTCATGTTAGAGAAGATGTAGCAATAATAAAAAATTATGGCCAAAGGCAAAGACATACCTTCCTTGACAAGTGATATATTATACTAAAAAAAATTCTACCTCATCATATGGAAAATGAAGGGATGTCCATGCCATTCCTTATCCTTCGACAATAGTGACTTTCTCCCCCTACTATAAAAATCAGCTTTTGTGGGTCTAAAGGTTGGTTGCACATGGGCTAGCCTTCAAAAAGAAGTTGTCTTATACTTAAGGAAGCCCTATAACATGAGCCACTATCTACAATGAAAACAAAAATTCAAAACCCCTCATTTTGATAGCATATGAAATACTTAAATATTTTGAAATCATCTCCACTATTTCTTAACTTAATCATGTCCCCAGGTTCAAACACTTGTGGGATCCTCCCATGGTAGAAAGATATAGGAAAACCCACAAAAATAATGCCACAACGGAAACTACTTAACACAATAACCATAACATGTAGAAAGATATGGGTAAGCACAATAACAAAATGACAAGGAAATGCTCATATAACAAGCAAACAATTACAAACTAATAATGGTAAGATACAAATCAGGCCTCCCACCAACTACAACATGACACATCCCTTGGGTCACTAAGTAATGTAGAAAGAAAAAATTAAATAAAATGTAATTAAGTATTCAATGCAAAGGAGTACTTCCTATGGTAATGGTGATCGATAGACAACAAAGAATAATCATGTGAAATAGGTGTGTGGTGGATGTCAACATATTTCTTAAACCACACAATAAAGTTGCACATCAAATAGTATTAGCATGATTACCGAGAAGAATAAAAATTAAAGTGGTACTTGGGGTCCACATGCAAGGCGAAGAAGAAGAGAACAAAGTAAGAAGTGGACCCCACACATTTGAGACATAAAAATGAAGAGTGGAGTGGAAGAGGATGAGAGGAGAGAATAATCATCATACCACAACTCCCAAAAGTTTAGAGAGTGATAGAGGATGCAAATTCAATGTAAAATGGATGACACAAAGAAAGATGTGTGGAGAAAGAAGACATCCTATCACATTGAGAAAAGATGGTGAGAGAAAAAAGGACTGTGGATGAAGGGGGATTTTTTTGATAATGATAAGAGGTCATCAAGGACTCAGTTTTCAACCCCATACCACTCAATTATGTTGGAACACTAGTTTTCATAATTAGGACTTATTGCGACTAGGAGTCACTAGCAATCCATTTTTAAACTCATAGTTTGTCAAAAGTATTAGGAGTTCAATTTGCATTGTTGAAACTTTTATTGCATTTTTTCTAAAAGGTTAAAATTGGAGGAAGCCAAAAGGAACCATAGTTAATTCTTTGGCATTAGTAAGAAAGAGAGATTATTTCGAAAGAGGCCTCTAGAATAATTTGAGATGATGACCATTTACAAGGAGCTTATGACATTTAAAGTCCATAGTGTAGAGCTAAACAACACCATTATCAAATGCATGTGCAATTTCATAGGGACCCAACCATCGAGTATGAAATTTACTCTTTGAAATCCTAAAACCAAGAATCATACCAAAGCACCAAATCCCCTAGGTATAAGGAATGTTGGTGAATGTTTTTTTCATGCCACATTTCTCACTAATTCTAAATAAGTTTGGTATGGAGTAGTTCCTCCTAATGATGTTCATCCAAAGAATAGAGTTGGGTCATTCCCATTGAGCATCAGTGTGACTCAAACTAAGTTGAAGTGTGGTTTGAAGAGTCTTAATCTTGAACTCAAGAGGAAGAATGACCTTCTTACCATAAACTATATCACAGGGGGTCAAACTAGTGGTGGTCTTCCATATGATCTGATAGGCCCACATAGCTTCAAGAAGCTATGTGGCCCAATCAAACTTATGAAGCACAAGATTCTTGGTAAAAATATTCTCCAATTCTCGATTGGTGACCTCTACTTGTCCATTTTCTTGAGGGTGATTGGGTGATAATTATTGGTGGTGGATTTCATAATCTTTGAGTAATGTAGCAATGAGATTTGAATTGAATTGGGGTCCGTGATATGTAGTAATCTCCTGAGGAACACCAAAGAAAGTGAATATCTCATAGTATAGGAAGTCAACAACCTTGGTATCATGAGCATGCTTAAGTGCAACCACTTCAACCCATTTTGTAACATAATCTATACAAACAAGAATGTATTTCTTATTTTTAGAAGCTAGGTTAATAGGTCCTCAAATCAAGATCCCAATTTTCAAATGTTTCAATAGAGAGCTAAGGGTGGAGTGACATTTAATTAGATCATGTAGGATGACTCATTCACTAGCACTAATTGTGATGATGAACATAACACTTGCAATCCTTACAGAGCATAGGCCAATAATGTCCTATAGTAAGAATATTTTGAGCAAAAGAGTGTCTACAACAAGGTTTAGTATGATAGGTGTAAAGAATATCAAAGATATCCTCCTTAGGAATACATTGATGCATGATGTTGTTAATGTCAATCTAGAAAAGAAGACCATTTATCTAGCTATATTGTCCACTGACATTAACTAGGTTCTAACATTCTCTAGGAGAAAAATACAATGGAATTTTCATATTGATAGCATACCAAAAACTCTTTGTAGAAATAGAAAATAGGTGTTCATCGGGGAATGTGTCATCAATAGAAATAGGTTCATTACTTGGCTATTGCTATATGCTATAAAATTTAGTCTATAAAGAACATAAAAGCTAATCTAACATTCAAAATCTACATTGAACAAAAATCTGTATGATAGGAAAAAGGAACCACTATAGGGGAAGGAAAACCAAGAATTGTGAGCTCCCCAAGTACAAACTTGATACTTTGATGTGTCCAAGTGATGAAGGATGTATGCTCAAGTGTGCTCAAGCTTCAGGTGATAGGTTTGTGATCAAGTGTGGAGATGGATGAAGGATTTAACAATGGAGGTGTAAATAATGGAGCATTATAAGTTTGCATGAAAAAGTGGATGATTTTTGATAGGGAAAGGTCCAATTTATAAGCCAAGGGGTCCTGAGATGGAGGGCCAAGATGCAAAGATGGAGGTTTGATGAGGAAGGGCTAGGATGGAAGGAAGGGGAAGCATATGGATTGTGCTTCTTCAAATCCATATCCTTGTGACAAGTGTCACAAGGGGATTGGATAGGGAAGCGGGTCAAAATGAAGGGTCAAAGGGAGTTATGATGGAGGAGGAGTGTGGTAGAGGGATGTAAGACACATTAAAGGGTCATTAAGGCATGTAAGAACCTTAAAGTCCTTGGATAGGAATGCAAGAGGATGGGGTAGGACTTTGACTTTAGCTTCAGTTAGAAAGTCTTAAACCTTGTTTAAAGTTGTGCACATGTTTAGGAGGGAGACTAAGCTTGTCTTAGGAGGGGATTTAGGATGTGAGTGACATGAGGGATGCAAGTGGGCTAGCAATTGTGAGGTGGGTTAATTAGTTGGCTAACAAAGGTTAGCATGGATGAATGTGATAGATTTAGCTAATGATAGGGATTTAGGAATAGTTAGAGGTTGTGAATTTGATTTAAATTTATTTATTAGATCAAAAAGGATTTTAGGATTTAATTAAATATATATTGTGCATTTATTTAATTTAATAGGAGAATAGGATTTGATTGATAATTTATACTTCTAATTTGTCATTTAATTTTATCAATTGGGGTATAGCTAATTAAATGAATGAATTAGCTAGGGGATGACAATTAATTAATTAAATATTAAATACTTAATCAATAATGCCTTAAGAGATGACTAAATAGGACTACTTAAGTGATGTAATTAGATTTAGGTGTCTACATTTTGTCCCTTTCTAAGATAGTGTTGGGACAACATTATTTCAAACAAGTTTGAAGATAGATGACATAAAGAATATTTTTAGAGCAAAAAAGTTTCCCAAGTCTTGAATAGAAGGAGGAGAGACTACAATATGTGGTGAGCCTTCAAGTAATGTGGTGAGGAGAGAAGATCAGGCCCAATGAATTCTTGAAATGTAAGAGAATCTGGGGCAAGAGGGAGGACTTAGATTAGCTAAGAGAGGATTAACAAGGATTCAAACTCTTACTATGGGAGAATGAGACAAGGAGAACCATGGCACAAGAATAACCATAGGTTAAGAACTTTGGTTTAAGATGGGGAGATTGGCTTTATAAAATGAACCAAGGGGTGGAGCAATGCGAGAGATGGAAAGGAGATGGGAAACTTTGAATACTATGGATTGATAGAGTGGCTATATCATGATTGTAGAACTAATTAGATTGGATGCTTGGATAGTATGTTCGAAAATGAATGTAAGTTTGTGGAATGGAGGGGTGATGGAATCCATTGAAGCTTGAGCATGGGGGTGTTCCAAAGGAGAGAACCACCATGTAGTTGAGAACTTATTTTGATACAAGAATATTGAAGACATGCCAAGGTTACAAAGAACATCAAGGCCTTTACACCCTATTATAAATAGGACTAACTCAAAATAAACATGCAATGATTGCCCAAGAATTAAACATGAATATCAAAGGAATCAGAGTGGAATTGAGACTAGATAACCCACAAGCAAGTGATATTTCCCAAGTGCATCATGTACCACAAGTGAATAATGTACCACAAGTGATCACATATTTGGAATATGCAAGGGTCACATCTGACTGACTCACAAGTAAAAAATGAAAGAGAAAAATACTTCATCAAAACCCTTCTCTTGAATCGACCCATTCATAGAACACCATTATATAAAGGATAGTGGTGACCTTGAGGAGGGAAAAACCAAAGTGACTAGAAAAGATAATCAAGAACTAAAATTGAAATACAATATTGAAAGGAAGAGTAAATCCATAGAAAATAATCTTTTACCAAAGAGATTGATAGGATGAGAGACACACATGCCAACATCAGATGAAAGGAAAGTTGTATCCTACAAGGATCTATTGATGGTATCTAAAGTAGTGATGGGATTTAGGAAAACTAAAACTTTAAGGAAAACACTTGGATGATAGAGGATCTCACATGAGGATTGTTTGAAATGAATAGCTAGGAGAACTACATGTTCTAGTTAGATTTGAATTGATAGACAAAGTTGGCTTATGTACAATAGGACTAAGCTAATAATTGATGCTTAAGGAATATACAACAAGTTGATCAAGATATATACAAGGATCACTATACAAATCTTAACATGATAGGATAGCAGAATGGATGTGAAAAGATAAAGATGAGAAGATAGAAAAATAGCTAAGGATGAGTAGATAGAGGGGATAAAAATATTAGGATAAGGAGATAGCATGAAAATCTTAGGATGAGGAGATAGCAGGAGAAAAGATTAGGATGAGGAGATAATAGGAGAAAAGCTTAGGGTAAGGAGATAGTGGATGAAAAGATCAAGATGAGGACATAGTGGATGCAAAGCTCAAGATGAGGAGGTAGTGGATGAAAATCTCAAGATAAGGAGATAGTGGATGAAAATATCAATATGAGGAGGTAGTGGAAGAAAGTATTAGGATAAGAAGATAGTGGATGAAAAGATCAACATAAGGAGATAGGGGATTGAGGCTGTATAGGGTGGTGTGGAGAAGGAAATGATATACTTTAAGACAAGGAGCAAGAAGGATGTATCCCAATGATGATGATTAGATTATGACTAAGGCTAAGTAGAAGATTTAAGAATGTGATTGGTTGAGTTAAAAGATGTTTAATGAGATGGTGCAATTTGATGGTAGATTTATAGGAGCATTAGGATATGAGTGGATAAAATTGGGCTATATGGGGATATCCTAGAGCTAGATGCCAATGAAAAGTGATGTACTATGTGATCAAAAGATGGAGAGATGGTGTGAACTACAAGGATAGAAGAAATGGGTACAATTGGTAGAAGGTTTCAGTAGATGAATGTGAAAAGATAGGGAGTGAGAGATGAATGGATTGAAGTATGGATAGATGAAATAGGACTAGAATGAGGGGGTAGAAAGATGGAAATGACATGGTCTCCAAGGAAGATAGTGTAAGGATAAAAGAAAATGGTATAATTGATAGAAGGTTTGGGCAAAGGAATGCAAAAGATAGGTAGTGAGAGATGAATTGATTTGGGGATGAGTAGATGGAAATAAGACTAGAATGTGGGGATGGAAAGATGGACACAACATGTCTCCAAGGAGTGACCCCAATTATTATATGTTATTCAAGAGGAGGTTTTATGAGGGGTGTGATAGGATGGAAGATTGGTCAAGAAGAGGATGGTGAGGCAAATGAAAGCCAGGAAGGTAAAGATGAATGAGGTGGAGGGTAGCTATGATGAGTGGATGAGGTTGATGGAGGGATTATATGGAAGAAAGAATAGGTGGATACAAGTTGTGATGGGGAAATGCATGTCAAAGATGTGAAGAAAAGCATGCATCTGGTGGTGGACTTTACTTTTATCAAGATTGGAAGGAGGATGGCAGGTGAAATAGATAAGATGTGGTTGGTATGGTGGGATGAGATGGGTATGGTGAGTGTTGGAACATACCCATAAGTGTGTAGAGAATTTAGATAGAGGGATTACACTTGATGTTTGTATGCCAACTTTTCATCATAGTACCTATCCAAGATGCTTGAATTGCCAAGTTTTTAGCACTGGATGCATATTTTTCTTTACTTTCTTTTTTGCTCTCTTTTTTCACTTTTTTTAGTTCATTTTTACTCATAGATGTTGGTAGGATGGGTGGATTATAAAGCCTAAAAAATATTGGATTAACTGATTGGAATGATGGGTTGGACTTGGAAAATAATGGATGGGAAGACATAAGACTTGTGGGTAAAAGGATGAGGAATTTTGAAATATTATCATTGTCACACACCCTAAAAGGTGATGGAATAAGAAGAAAGATGATAGGAGAAAATGGAGAAAGAGAAATATAAGGACTAAAAGTAAAGTTGGAAGATTAAGGAATGAAAATCTAGGATAAGAAGCATATGGAATAAAAGTGGATTGGGGGGATGGTGGATGTGTATATGGAGATCTAGATAAAGTATGAAAGGATGAGGCTTTTTGAGTAGCAGGATTGGACGCCAATTGATATTTTTCTTTCAAACACATTTATTTTATGTGCATCCTAAGTATCCACATGATTTTTGACTTTTTTAGCTTGGGCCTTTGTGTCCATTTGAATTTTTCTTTTTTTTGAATAAAATGTTTCTTTTTTTGAACATATACTTTAGATGGGACATGTTGATACTTGGATTTTTGTGGATGTTTTGATTTCTGCTTGTTAATACTAGCTTCCAATTTTCTTCTATTAGCCATGGTATGAAAAGAGCATGGAGAATATGATGGGATCATGGATGGAATTATAAAGGTTGAAGGTTGGAAGGAATTCAAGGATGAGTGCCTTTGATGATCTAGCTTTTGTATTTGAGGGTATGGAGTGATGGATTGGAATACAAGATATGGATTCTATACATGCCCAAAATGGACGGAGGAAATGAAGGATAAGGGCATAAAATATATGGAAGTGAGGAAGGAGGAGGTCTCAAAATAGATGGAGGAGATAAAGGATTCATATTAGGTATATAAGGACCCTAAATGGATGGAAAGGGTGGAGGATTTAGATAAGGAATAATGACCCAAAATGAAGGTATGGAAAAATGTAGTAGGATAAGAGCCCAAAATAGATGGGGAATAAGATGGATGGGAAGATGGAAGGATTTGGGACCATCAAGGGATACTGAAATCTAGAGATACACTTTTATTTATTTATTCGATATGATCTTCAATATTTAGAACAAAAGTTGTGAGTCCATCAGTAGGTGAAGGACTTGAAGTTTTAGATATGATTGTGAGATTTTCTTCTATAGATATATCATCATGGATTATAGGAGATGGATGATCATGAAGTAGAGGATATGGAAGGATAGGATCTTGATTTGGATGGAGGGAGGATAATTGCTATTGAGATGGAATAGGTATAATGGTAGGATCATGATTTAAGCTAGTGGATATTTCAACATGCTTTTGGACAATATCTTGATAGGATTAGATTGGAGTGAGTGGTGTGATACATCATGTATGAATGGTTTCTTTAAGTGAGGTGGATGGAAGGGTGGAAGGTTCTACAATAAGATGTGCTAATGGGGGAGGGAATCATTGGGTTTATTACATGGGATTTGGGTAATTCTAGGAGGAGGAGAGGTGGATGGGATTTGGAGGGATTCGATGGATGGGAGGTAGGAGATGGAAGTGGATAAACAAGTGGGATGGATGAAATAGGGATGATGGAAGAGGAATGATGGGTATGGGAGATGGATTTTATTTTGGTTTCCTTGTAAAACTCTTTAAAGAAACGTGTGTTATATTAGGAGGGTAAGAGGATTAGGGTGATGCATTTTATAACTAGGATTGGTTGGAGGATTTCAAATGTTGTTAGGAGGATATTGAGATGGTGGGTTTGAAATAGGGATGTTGCTACTAGGATTGTTTTGGAAGGGTGGAGATTGAGCTATAAAGGTGGAGGAAGATGTAGACATGACTAATGTATGAGGGGAGTGGGTAAAAGCACAAACCTATGTCACCCTTTTTTAAAGGAAAAGGCTAACAAAAGTATAACTATTTGCGTTCAATGACATAAAATTGGTATTATTATTTAGAATTTGACAATGAAGTAAACTAATGAAATGTGTAGAAATGAATGAAGTTTAGGATAATAATTTTTAAAAATTATTTGGAATAAAAATAGATATATTTTTCTTATTTTTATAGATAAATTTTTAGTTGCTAAAAAATGCTAAAAATTAAGGGTTTAGTTCGCACAAAAAATGATATGGAAATAAACTTATTTTCATTTAAACTCAAATATCTAGAACAATAAAAAATAAGAATTGACTTTAGACCTAGATTTTGTCTTTTATAAAGATTCAAATTTCAACTTGCACGAAATCAATAACTTTCATCTCCCACCACATTTTAAAAAAAAAAATTGTTCTAAGCAGAAGAAAAATTATACATTTTAAAAGAGCACACTCTCCTCTAGAACACCATATAATTTTAAAATTTTTTTGATATGATTTAATATTTTTTTCTTTCTCAAAAATGACATATTTTTTAGTTTTAAAACATGATCTTGTAGAATTTTTTAATTACAATATATTATATATAACTAAAACATTATAAATTCTACATAAGAATATTTTTTATTTTCAACTCTATAGAATGGTGTTTATATGTTACTAAAAATATATCATAAAACAATAGTAAGAGTTATTGAAACATCATTTTTCTGAAATAAGTTTGTTTCTTTAGTAATTGGATGCAAACTAGTTTAAAACATGCATTTAATAGACATTTCAAATTGGAAAAGTGTGAGACTATATATAACTTAGCAAGAATTAATTTATCTAGATCACATGCTTGAGAAAAAGTAATTTTTGGATAGAAATACTCAAATTTAGTCATTCTGATAAGTTAGCCTAAAATTTGGCACAACTTTGTAATTTTACCTAAATATGTGGGCACAATATAGGAAGGAGGTGTGGATGAGTGTAATAATGGATTTCCCTTGTCAAAGGTATGATAAGAGTACTATTAGGTATGCATGGTAATATGATGGAGCAGGTTGGAGGAATGTTTGGATTTTGCAGGATGTTTGAAGGAATACCTCTAAGGCTTTCAATATAGCCATCATGGTTAATAAGACCTCCATCATCATTGGAATAGGATGGAGTAAGAGAATAGGTGGGACAACCAAACTCATCATAATAATATTGTGACATCATATTTTGATGATGAGTTGGGTAGGGATGAAGGATGAATTTGGATGAACACTAAATCTTGAATTAGGATAAGAAGTAAGATCATAATGGGATTTAGATGAAGCTCATAATATGAGGAAGGACTGACTCCAAGGAAGATGGAAATGGGGTGGGAAATGATGAAGAAAACTTAGCTAGTTAGGCTATGGAGAGGAAAGGAGGATTTTAAGGGAAGACTTTTATAAATTATGATACTAGAGGAAAACAACATAGGATGGGTGTGATCAGAATGACATTGTTTTGAAATCTTGGATTAATCTTTGATGAGGGAGTGACTATGCTAAGTATGCCCTATTTTAACTTTGAGAAATGTTTTTGGATCAAGTGAACAAGAAATCCCTCAAAGGAAAAAGAAACTTTGAGGGTGATAAATAATGGATCTCTTTTTGGAAAAAAGGACATTTGATAAATAGCTTTGATAGATATGTATTTTCAACAAATATTTTCCATGTTGTCAATCAAAAATAAGACAATTCAAGAATGTTTTATCCCATGGTCAATTTGGATTTAATGTGAGGTTGAAAGGGTAGCTACTAAGTTGGTTCATAATTAGATCTATGGAGTCAACCAATCAGTTGTTATGTATGTGATTCACTTAAGAATCTATTTTTACATGCTTAAATCATGGGAAAGTTTTCCCACCTCAGGCTACCCCTAGAAATGCACTGGCTCAACTTGTCTAATGGAGAAAAAAGTTTACATTTCTTCTCATTTATATACTATCTATAGTATTTTACTATTTTCAGCTTCTATCCAAAGAGGATTCACTCCCCATAGGATGTTGAATTCACTAGAAGCACTCCTAGGTTGTTGCAGATTATCTTGCTAACAAATTTTGGTACATGCGTCACATATTTAAAACATCCTAGCTTGCAAAAATTAGAGAAGTCAAAGATGTGCTAAAAGGAACAATCTCACTATATGCAAGATGCTTGATTCATTCTTTTTTTGAATTTTTTAATGTGTCCTTCCTTTTAGCTACTTGAAAATACTCATGATTAACATGAAAGGTTTATTCCAACTTGACAATGATAGTCAACATAGTAAATTGAGTCAACATAATAAATAATTTGGATGAAAGCTTTGAAAATGATGGGAATAAGAGAATTTTTTTCTTTAAGGCATTCAAGATTGTGTGAGTTTTTTTTAACACTAAATTGGGAAGTTTTGTATCCATAATTTTCATTTAACACTCAAATCATATTTTCATCCCATTCATTCTTTTTAACACATGATATTCAATATTTTTTTTCTACTTAATCATTTTATTATCATGTTGTTGGAGATAAAGTGAAGGTTGTTCATTATTATTTCTATAGCATTCATTCTGAGTGTTGCAACAAGTTCAATATTTTGTAAAGGAAGTTTTGTGAATTCTTTTTCAGTGTGAAAGCTCAAGAGTTTATGAACTGCATTCTTGAACTTTGTTATTATTATTCAATAAAGAAGTACTTTTTGTTGTGGGGTTTCTCCCTTGAGTAGGAAGGTTTTCCCATGTTATCTATAGTGTTCTATTTTTTTAATGCAATTCTAGTTCTAAAATTAACACTATGAATGTCATGTAATGGTCCCTTCTTAGGAAGAAACAAACATAAAAGTATATGCAAGATATCGTCCATTCTTCAAAATACGAGCATACAAAGATCAAAATGATTTCTTTGGAAACTACTTAAATTCATAGATGGAATTATGTAGTTCTATGGTAGATGTTTATAAAATATCAAATAAATGTTAAGAGTAACCTAGGAGAATGGGAAATCATACATTTACATAAAGTCAAAACTTGAAAACTGCTCTCTTATAGCCATAGGATAAATTTTGGCATCCTGAGATCTATATGGCGAATTTTTCCTTTAGTTGGCTTACTTTTTTACTCGTCCTCTAAATCTCTATATCAAGTTTCATTACATTTTCTTTTTCCTCCCATTTTTCTTCTTGTAACTGCAATTACAACACTTGCGTCCATAACTTGGCTAGCCAAGAGAAGGTAGGATGGATATGATATATTACCATTGCTTAATCCCTCCTTATCATATTCTTTAATTTTTGTAGTGGACATTATTTCTAATTTCTCTAACCCTATTTCTTGTTATACATCTTGTCTATGTCCCTCCTATGACCATCCCTCTATAAGAGAAGGCTCTTGCTACATGAAAAGAGATGGAGTCTCTCTACCTACTAGTCTAGCCAATTTAGAATAATAATATTCAACACCAAATGCTGCAACTTTAACACTTGTAATAGAACACACAAAAATATCCTCCAAGAGTATGTATCATAGAGAACATCAAATCAATACTACAGATGATCACCCGTGCTTGTAAGTCAAGGCACACTATCATAGTCAATTCCTTTTAAAAATAATAGTCATAGAAAAATGATCATTTTAATAGCCAAGCACAATCATACAATCTCAAATGATAATAACCAAAATGTGATGAACGACCACATTATTTTGAACATCAAAATCATGTTATATTTACATAACCTATGATACTTAAAATTTCATCAAACAAACGAAAGCATCTAGATCTCTAATTTCTGTTTGCATGACTTAATAACAATTCTCAAGATGTTGTTTCATTTTCTTTGTTGATGTTAATGAATGACATCAAAGGATGGAATCTAACATTTGTATGGACCATTTAGCATAGAGGATAACAATAGCCATGAAAATATTTAGTTATAATAATGGAGATGCTATATATTAGTTGTCTGACTCAACAACCACACATATATGTGGTTCTGTAGTTACAATGAGTTAAGAATCTTTGCTGCCTTTTTCATAATATACCTTTCAGCCAATTAGTATGATAGGAGAGAAATTTTGGTTACATGACAAGAAAATTAGCAAAGAAAAAATTGTCTCCAAGGAAATCAATCAAACACCTATATTTGAACATAGGTATGCATACCTATAGCTATCTAACTTCAACACTACCTCCTACCAAAGTAAATACCTTCTCTCAACCTAACAGTTACAATGGCTACACACATTGTGAAAATAACCAAAGCTTTATCGCCATGTCTCTAGACGTGATAGCATCATGAAGTCACTCAATGTGATGTTTACCACGGCTATCCCCATGTGTGAAATAAACAAAAGCTCCCATCATAGGTTTACTCAATGTGACATTGTCACAGAGTCTCTCAACATGATATCACTATGGTTACTCCCATGAGTGGAAAGAGAAACAAGGACTTTAACCTAAATTTCTCTATCCTAGAGAAAAATGCATTACAAGTGATTTCACCTCAAATGTCTCTATCTTAAAGAAAATTGAATTACAAGGGCTTTCACATCAAATTTTTATGTCCCATGAAAAAATATGTTACAAGGGTTTTCACCTCAAAATTTTCCATCTCGCAAAAACTTTCATAATAGCACATAATAAGAATAATTGAATGTTGAGACTCCCTCTCAACAAAGAAAGGGAAATATCCTCACAACTTTGATTATCACAATAAATTATCTCCATATCTTGATCAAGAACTCTCTAAATCTTTAAGCACTTACATCAACCTCCTAATCTCATGTTTCGAAGGTTTCTAGCAATACTTTCCTTAGAGAAATTGTTTATTAAACACACAACTCTATAACTTCTAATGTACTAAAGTCCAAAGTTGTCCTCCTTGATCTCATCCTAGATCACCCTATACTAAAATTTTGTAGAGCTACAAATGTCAACATAGATTGATTTTGAAATTAGGTTCTCTACAACACAACAATTGACTTAGTTCATATCTTTACTTCATGTTCTCTACAATTGATAGAAATAATTTTCAACAATTGAAAACACTGGTGTTCACATTTATTATGCATCAATATGATAATATTAAGACAACATGCCTTCTTAAACAAAAAATTAAGTAGACATAATCAATTATTCATATAATATTGAATATATCCTTACTTAAAGAACAATGCTAAACTTTAACTACTCAGCATTAAAGAGTAAATAATTTTGTATGAAGTAACTTGAATATCATGCTAATAAAATTCTCATCTCAATGATTGTTTAATATTCCTTACAATCCACATTATTGTTCTTTCTTGATCTTGTACCTCTAGGACCAAAAAATGTCATCCTTGCATGTTGGAGACAATCAAAAATCTCAAAAATACATGCAATATGTCTACTCCTATTATAAAAGTCACTTGAAATTCAATTGTAAGTTTAGCTCCTATGTTCTCCTTTCTTCTCCATTGACATAATGTTGGTGTTTCTCTTGACATTGACCACACACACTATGCAATGAAAGAAAAAAAGAATAATGAGAATACTAGGAAGAAATTCTTAAAAGTGTAGATCCTTCAAAAAATAGTTAGCCAACTCAGAACAATAAGGCTCAATTTATAGAATTTTAGAGTCAACATGAAGTGATTAAAGAATGAATAGAAAAGAGCACTCACTCTTGTCATTGCTTTCTTCTTCCCAAATAGGATCAAATTCATGTGAAGATGAACATACACTATGAGTGTCCTCTCCTTGGCTCGAGTAACAAATCTCATCATTAGCTTCATATGACACCTCTTGATAATATATCGGATCAGCAACTTTATTATCACCACTTGAAAAATGACTTTCAGCTTCTCCATACTCACATTGAGATGAATGTCTTTCAAATTCATATTTAATAATGTTCTCAACATGATGAAATCTCCCAATAAGATAATTCATTTCTTGCTTATCCTGTTGATCAAGAAAATCCATCTCTACTACTAAAACATTATCAACATATGAACTTAGTTCTTCTGACTATGACCAAGATGAGCGTAACTTACATTCTTCATCCTGTGTCAGATGTTCTTGTCTTTCATACATCTAAATGGAAAGGAAGAGAAGAGAGAAGAAAACTTCAAGAGGATTAAAGATAGGAATTGAGATTGAACTCTTGAACCAAAGAACAAGAAGGATATGTATAGAATCCAATGTTTCAAATGTGACAAGTATGGTCACTTTTCTAGAGATTGTTTAACAAGTTGTTGCTACTTCCCCTTGTTGGTGGTCAAAATTGCAGCCCAAAATTTTGAGCACCATTGAAGAAATTGAAACCTATAGATGCCTATGCCTGGGAGGCACCAAAGGAGAAAAGAGCAGTTGATTTTTAAAGAAGAAGTCCCAAGAAAAATGAAAGACAACCAGCTAGCATTAATGAATAGAGGAGCTCATAGTTTTGACTTCCATGGATAGGCAGAGATTCACATGAAGCTGCAAATGAAGTTAGAAGAACACACAATAGCAGGAGGAGGCAGAGCAATTTAAAGAAATAAGACATCCCATGCACAGGTCATGAAAGCAGAACAAGCAAAAAAAAAAAAAAAAAAACTCAAGGCATTAATCCCACATTGCTCATGTGAAGGCCTCTTTCATGGTTTAAATACAAATGAGCACAACACACTTAAGTGTTTTCAAAGACACACTGGCTCAAGGAGTCACGTTTAATATGTGGAGGGGTTTGAGGTCAACAAGTTTTGACTCACCTAAGTTTAGAGCATGCATATGATAAAAAAAAAAGTTGCAAAGGCCTCCAATATTATGCTGACCGCATGTGGGTGTAAGAAATGTTTGAAGACCTTGTAGGCCCGAGAAGTGATTTTTTAAACATTTCTAGGGATACACTTAGGTTGTGAGAGTGTAAAGCTAAAGTGAAAGGCTTATAATCCCATATAGTCATAAAGAAATTTCCAAAGCTCTCTGATGGTATGCGAGTTGAGGATCCCATATGGATGTGAATGGAATTATAAAGCTCTACGGTGGCACAAGAATTGTAAGAGCGGGAGGTGGGATGCAAAGTCCTCACATTCTCACAACCAGCAGAAGAGTGTAAGGCAAAAGAGGATGGCTTTTCATGTACATGCCCAGGATGAATTTTGTACGAGAAAAAGTCAAATTTTCATGTCTCACGGTGCTATAAGATTCACCGTGAGAACATAAAGGCATATGCACAAAAAGGAGAATATGGGAGCATCCAGAGTTATGAAAATTAAGTGTGAGTGGATGCACATAAGAGAAATTTCTAGAGTTTTTGGTCTTATGTTCCAAAGGTAACATGTAGGTGTAAATAGGAATGTGAATGCCTTCTGATGCTATGGGAAATGATGAAAGTGTATGAATGTAGGATAAAATTTTGAAGCCTGCAGTGGTCTGAAATTGGAGTTCCCGTATGAGCATAAAGGCAAGGTTGAGCACAAGAACGTAAAGGGAGATGGAGGTGAAAGAATTTAGAAAATTAATTAATATTAAAATATTAATTAATCTAAAGTGTCTCAAATGGTGAGCCAATCAGATTGCAACAAGTGGCAAGGTGTAGAGATAAATGAATTTAAAATAAAAATTTAGAAAAGTTTTTCAAGTGCACAGAATGAAAGATTTGAAATAAATCTAAAGTTTTATATAGTTCAGACTATAATTTTTTAAAATTTTCATTTTTAATGCCTATTCATTGCTTGGGAGCCTATTTTTCAAAATGCTACCAGGGGTCATTTTTTGTCCAAACTAGGCAGTACAGTATACTATTGGAACTAGGACAAGATGAATTTTCCAAATATGGAGTCAGATTTTGCACAACAGTTCATTGGTTTGTGCTGCAAGAAATTTTGTAATTCCCAGGGCATTCTAAGTGCAATGACCAGATTTCATCATGAGGCATCAAAGTTTGTGATAATGCAGTTTTGAAGGTTTGGTAAAGTCTGGATGTGAAGAAAATCAGTTCTAGAGTGTTTCCTTGGCTTTTAGAAGTCATTTTTAAAACTAATTTTCATTTTACTGTGGGTGAAAATTAGGAATCAAATTAATTGTTGGTTCAATCATACATTATAGATATTTGATGCTTTTGGAGCCATAACTGATTGAAGATTTGATTTAGTAGTTGAGGGAAAAGGTTTGAAGAATGTTTTAACCTATTGAGAAGGTTTTTCCAAGTGGACAAATGTCATGTTTTGATCAAATCAGGGAATTAACTCTTCTCCTATATCTTCTTTTCTTTTCCTCATTGTAAGGGGTTCCAGTTTTTTCACTGTGAGACCATTGTTGGTAGGAAATTTTTAGTCATTTTGTGAGACCATTTGATTGGATCCAGAACTGTGATTCCACCTTCATCCTTTAGCATATTCTTTCTTGTATAAATAGCAGTAGGAAGGAATACATAGATAGTTCAAATATGTTAGGTTGTTTCATGATTTTCATTTCATGCATATGATTGTATAATTTCAAGGAAATAATACAAAGAGTAGCAAATGATTGAGTTTCAATTGGATCTTGTCTCCATTCTCAGTGAGTTGTAATAGTTTATGACCTTTGAACAAAGAGCCTAGGTTATAGTTGTAGTCCCTTAAGGTTGTATGTTGTTTCATTGTTGTTGATAATTTAAAGAATTTTGTAAATGCTTCATAGAAATCAACAGGGTTGCAAATTTATTAAGGAGGATATTAGGTAAGAATGAGATTTAAACCGAACATAGATGTTTATTTACAAGTTGAGTAGATAGATCAGATATCTGAAGATGCACATATGTCTCAGATATTCATATGTATGTTTGTGATTCATGGATTTTCCCAATGGTTAAGGAACTGATCAATTATAGGATCATTAGGTCTTACTGCTACATATCTAAGGTTTTGTTGAATTCAACATTATTAATTAAATGATCTTTACATTTTATGTTGAAGAGCTATAATAGAATGCCCTCACTCAGCTTATGAATGTCATGGATTTGCATTTAGCTAGTATAGATATATGTTATTGCATGAATCTTTACGAGAAATAAGGGTTTGATCTACTTTAAATAGATTCATGAATATTTTTTGCACTGGTATGATATTGATTGAATCTCAGGTCCACCCACCTAGCTTTAGCAAAGCCTAAAGTAAAAGAAGGGTCATGCCTTATAGTTGGCCTTGTGTCTGAAATAGCATGTTGAAAATGGGAGTTAGTTGGCCCTAGATGTGTTATATTCTCATTAGGATAATTGAAAACCCTCTAGTGTTTTCAAACACCAACAAACTGGTGACTCTGTTGAGGAGTTTGTGAAGTAATTCACTGTTAAAAGGACAAGAATTTTTGGTGTAAGTTGAATATTTTAATCCTACTCTCAGTTGGGTTTTTCTCATCTAAGTCACCAACAAGATGGTGACTCCACTGGGGAAGTTGTGTTGAGATTCATGATAAAACCTTGAGAATTCAAAGGGATTCAACACAACAGAAGGAGAGACATAGAGAAAGTTTTCATACAGTAGTAAGTTGATGTGTTCAGTCCAATTTCTTGCTACATTTTCATGTTTCCTAGTAAGCTTTATTCTATTACAATAGTAGTTCTTGAATTGGATGTAAATTGTGCTAAGAAATGAGTGTACCTTCAATCAGATCAATTTTGTGGGTTGCTATTGTAAAAATCAGAGTCTAGAATCTTAAAATGAAGAGTATCTTGTTCTCTTTTCAAAATGTTTGAGGATTTGGAAGTTATTTCATGTTGAGAGTCTAGTTCAGAATTCAATTAGTAATAATCTGTGTTTCAAAATCTTTTCTCACAATTGTGGGTGGTGACTCTATCTCTGTAACTAGTGGCATTTAATTGTACATGTATTTTGTTGAGGGCTTTCAACACATTGTTGGGCAGATCTAAATTTTTTGTTGAATTTTTGTTCGAAAAGAGGAGTGTACTTTGGATCTGATAGTCTGGAAGAGTTATGTTTCAGCTTTGTTTGGGAATTTCAAAATTGAGATAAATCTGAAGAGGTTTCTTCTACATGTTGTTTTTTCAAAGCCATTTATAATTCTATTCAAATCTAATTCAATCCATGTCTCACTTAATGTGAGTGGTGACTCGAAGGTAATCTCTATACCAGTGTAGTTTTATGCATGAATTGTGATTAGTTATTGTAGGAGAAGAATAGATCTAATGAGGTTGAAACATTTAAGTGGTTGCAAGATTTGTGGTGTGTTGATTCAAAAGGTTCAATAAGGATTTGTTAAGACTTGGGGTCTGCTATTGTAGATGGTAGACAAAGAACTTTCAGCCATTTGAATCTTGAGGTATTCTCATTTTCATGTTTTGTTGTTTCATGAAAATTGATTGTGAAAAATGTTCTCCATCAAGTGAGTTTCAACACAAATGGGAGAAGAATAGTTTCAAAGTTTTATACACTTCATTAGATCAAGTTTTAGTCAGTTGTATTTAAGTTTGTCAAGTGTGTTTGAATGTTGAGATTGGTAGAAGGATATTAGATCTACTGCAATTAATGAATACTAAAAGTAATCTTGGTGATTGAGCTTTAAGTTTAAAGGATGTAAAGATTCATTTCACCTAAGATGTAACCTATCAGTGAAATTCCTAGGTCCATTTCTACCAAGCGGTATATGCCATTATGTTTTAATGGTATTCATGGTATCCCAAATGTCATCCCTAGTGATGTTAGAAAAGGTTTGCCTAAGTTTAATGTGAACCATCTTGTTTCAACTAGTTATCATGTTGAGCTATTTACTGATTTAATGGGTGACTATGAAATTTCTCATGAGGACATGCACATGAAGTTATTCGTTCAAACCTTGGAAGATGATGCTAGAGACTGGTTTTATTTTCTACTAGCTTGTTCTATTTCATCTTGGAGTGAATTGCATTCCACATTCATGGAGCAATTTGGAGAATTGGTAAGCATATCTGATTCTTATGATAAGTTCTTGAAGATCCATATTGAGTGTAATGAACTTGTTCCTCAATTTAACATTAGATTTGCAAGAATTTGAAATAAAATCCCTAAGAGTTATAGACCCAATGATCAAATGTGTTTAGCAGTGTATTTTGATGCATTTTACAAGAAAATGAATTATCTACTAAGGGATAAAGAACCACAGACATTATACTAGGCTTTTATGACTACTAGAGATATTGAAAATAATTTGAAATACATATTGACTAGAGGTCATTTTTCTATGTATGATTGCTAGTATAATGGTTATGAAAGAAAGGATGAACATAGTGTTGACGTTTCAGTCTCAAATCATAATGTGAACACCCCTACTATAATGTATGATCAGATTGAAAATTCAGATCAGAATGTGTGTGTAGAGAAGAGTGAGTTTATTGCAAATAGAGACACATATGTTTCTGGTGCTACAATAGTAGGATATATCTCAAATTTTTATATGGTTCAGTATTATATTGATTTTACGAATCAAGGTTTAGTTATAGTAGTAAGTTCTTCTCATGATTATTATATGTATGATGATGTAACTAATGTTTCAAAATTTGAAGTTGCTAAAACTAGATCTCAATTTTGTGCAAGTGAGAAAATTCAATGTTGCCTCTCTGATCATAAACTTAATTTTGTTGATCTGACATGTAATGGAGAGATAACATAGGATGAAGAATGTAAGTTACACTTATCTCAATCACAATCAAAAGAACTAAGTTCATATGTTGATAATGTTTCAGCAGTAGAGATGGATTTACTTGATCAGCAGGATAGGCAAGAAATGAATCATCTTATTGAGAGATTGCATCATGTTGAGAATGTTATTAAATCTAAATTTGAAAGACAATCATCTCAATGTGAGTATGGAGAAGCTGAAAGTCATTTTTCAACTGTTGATAATAAAGTTTCTAATCCCATATATTATCAAGAGGTGTCATATGAATATGATGATGAGATTTATTACTCGAGCCAAGGAGAGGATAGTCATAGTGTATGTTCATCTTCACATGAATCTGATGCTAGTTGAGAAGAAGAAAGCAATGATTGGAGTGAGTGCTCTTATGTCAGTAAAGGTATGAGTTATATTTCTAAATCTGAAAGTGAATTTCTAGTTTAGAGTTACACAAGTCAGCTAGATGTTGGTAGCTATGAAGATTTGTCTACACAATACAAGGATAAAGAGGTTGTTTATAGGAATAGATTACCTAATTGTGTAGATAAATGTCTTTAGAATGAATGCAGTGATGATCAGTATATGAGTGATCCTAAGGCTAATGCATCAACACCTATGGGTAAGATAAATGATGATTTTCTTGCAAGACATTTGTATCACCTACATGAAGACAATGAAAGTAACCTTGATTTATATTCTACATGCTTCATTGATAGAGTAGAAAGTGAGTCCACATGTAGTTCTAATTTTTCTTCACATGCTGAAAGTCTCCATGAAGATGAGATGGACAATGGTTTTAAAGTATATACTAACACTTTATATGATGAGAATCCTGATGATAATCAGCCCATTTTTTGTCAAAATGTTCAAAGAGGGTCATTGCATGGAGTTATCAATCCTTTATTTAAAGAGCACATGGAAAATTCAGATTTCGTTGAGAATGAGTTTGATGATGATACTTTGTCTTACTACTGTAAGAGATTAGAATGTTCTTCTTCTGAGTTTGATAGAGAAAATGATTATGATATTGCATCTGATGAAATAGATGACAAGGTGTTTGATGAAGTTGTTCTTGAAAATCTGCATGCACCTTGTACTAAATTTTATGATGAATATTTTAATGCAAAGACTAATCTATTTGTTGATTGTGAGGAACCATCTGAAGATTATGGATTAGTTTTAGATTCTGATATGGATGACATGTGTGAATACAAGTTAGATTTCTCATATAAATACTCTCCAAGCATGCAAAATGATATACAATTCGAAGGTATGAGTGATCCTTTTCAGCATGTTGAATATGATGCATTCATATTTGAAGTTGATAGCATGCATGATTAATTTAATAAAGAAGAGTTTGAGTTTCAGTCTGATATGTTTGAGCATGCTGATTGGAACTTTCATAATGAGCAAGTTGTAGAAGATGAATCTAGTTTTTATATGCATTATGGAAGTAAGAATGGAGATTCAGTTTTACTAAGTGATTCATTTCATGGTGATAATATGATTGGTGAAACTGATAGGGGAAGTAATTTCAGTTTACCTCATGAGGAAAGGGATGAAAATTATATTTATAATAGAGGTAAATAGTTTTGTTGAAGTTTGGTGGCCTAGGGCCATCGTTTGTACATAATCTTAGTCATAGTAGTTTTCCTATTTTCAATAAAGTTGTTCGAGAGATTTTTTGCTATCAGTGTGTGGTTTGCTTCCCCCAGAGATCTAAAATCTTGCCATGCCTACAAGGGGCATGCACCCCAAGATAGAGCCACTATTGGTGCCAACATTAATGAATAGAAGAGCTCATGGTTTTGACTTCCATGGATAAGCAGAGATTCATGTGAAGATGCAAAAAAAATTAGAAGTGCACACAATAGCAGGAGGGGGTAAAGAAATTTAAAGAAATAAGACATCCCATGCACATGCCATGAAAGCAGAATAGGAAAAAAAAAACAAAAAACTCAAGGCATTAATCCCATATTGCTCATGTGAAGGCTTCTTTCATGGTTTAAATACAAATGAGCACAACACACTTAAGTGTCTTCAAAGACACACTAGCTCAAGGAGTCATGTTTCATATATGGAGGGGTCTGAGGTCAACAAGTTTTGACTCACCCAAGTTTAGAGCATGCCTATGATTGAAAACAAAGTTGCAAAGGCCTCCGATGTTATGCTTATCATGTGTGGGCATCAGACTATTTTCAAAGCTCTCCTATCATATGTGAAAACCCTGCAGGCCCGAGAAGCAATTTTTTAAACATTTCTAGGGATATGCTCAGGCTGTGAGAGTGTAAAGGTAAAGTGAAAGGCTTATGATCCCTTATATGCCATTATGTTTTAATGGTATTCATGGTTTCCCAAATTTCATCCCTAGTGATGTTAGAAAAAGTTTGCCTAAGTTTAATGGGAACCATCTTGTTTCAGCTAGTTATCATGTTGAGCTATTTACTGATTTAATGGGTGACTATGAAATTGCTCATGAGGACGTAGACATGAAGTTATTCATTTAAACCTTAAAAGTGATGCTAGAGACTAGTTTTCTTTTCTACTAGCGTGTTCTATTTCATCTTGGAGTGAGTTGCATTCTACATTCATGTAGCAATTTGGAGAACGGGTAAGCATATCTAATTCTTATGATAAGTTCTTGAAGATCCATATTGAGTGTAATGAACTTGTTCCTCAATTTAACATCAGATTTGCAAGAATTTTAAATGAAATCCTTGAGAGTTACAGATCCGATGATCAAATGTGTTTAGCAATGTATTTTGATGCATTTGACAAGAAAATGAATTATCTACTAAGGGATAAAGAGCCATAGACATTATACTAGTTGAAACAAGATGGTTCCCATTAAACTTAGGCAAACCTTTTCTAACATCACTAGGGATGACATTTGGGATACCATGAATAACATTAAAACATAATGGCATATACCGCTTGGTAGAAATGGACCTAGGAATTTCACTGATAGGTTACATCTTAGGTGAAATGAATCTTTACATCCTTTAAACTTAAAGTTCAATCACCAAGATTACTTTTAGTATTCATTAATTGCAGCAGATCTAATATCCTTCTACCAATCTCAACATTCAAACACACTTGACAAACTTAAATACAACTAACTAAAACTTGATCTAATGAAGTGTATAAAACTTTGAAACTATTCTTCTCCCATTTGTGTTGAAACTCACTTGATGGAGAACATTTTTCACAATCAATTTTCATGAAACAACAAAACATGAAAATGAGAATACCTCAAGATTCGAATGGCTGAAAGTTCTTTGTCTACCATCTACAATAGCAGACCCCAAGTCTTACCAAATCCTTATTGAACCTTTTGAATCAACACACCACAAATCTTGCAACCACTTAAATGTTTCAACCTCATTAGATCTATTCTTCTCCTACAATAACTAATCACAATTCATGCATAAAACTACATTGGTATAGAGATTACCTTCGAGTCACCACTCACATTAAGTGAGACATGGATTGAATTAGATTTGAATAGAATTTTAAATGGCTTTGAAAAAACAACATGTAGAAGAAACCTCTTCAGATTTATCTCAATTTTGAAATTCCCAAACAAAGCTGAAACATAACTCTTCCAGACTATCAGATCCAAAGTACACTCCTCTTTTCGAACAAAAATTCAACAAAAAATTTAGATCTGCCCAACAATGTGTTGAAAGCCCTCAACAAAATACATGTACAATTAAATGCCACTAGTTACAGAGATAGAGTCGCCACCCACAATTGTGAGAAAAGATTTTGAAACATAGATTATTACTAATTGAATTCTGAACTAGACTCTCAACATGAAATAACTTCCAAATCCTCAAACATTTTGAAAAGAGAACAAGATACTCTTCATTTTAAGATTCTAGACTCTGATTTTTACAATAGCAACCCACAAAATTGATCTGATTGAAGGTACACTCATTTCTTAGCACAATTTACATCCAATTCAAGAACTACTGTTGTAATAGAATAAAGCTTACTAGGAAACATGAAAATGTAGCAAGGAATTGGACTGAACACATCAACTTACTACTGTATGAAAACTTTCTCTATGTCTCTCCTTCTGTTGTGTTGAATCCCTTTGAATTCTCAAGGTTTGTCTATCATGAATCTCAACACAACTTCCCCAGTGGAGTCGCCATCTTGTTGGTGACTTAGATGAGAAAAACCCAACTGAGAGTAGAATTAAAATATTCAACTTACACCAAAAATTCTTGTCCTTTTAACAGTGAATTACTTCACAAACTCCTCAACAGAGTCACCAGTTTGTTGGTGTTTGAAAACACTAGAGGGTTTTCAATTATCCTAATGAGAATATAACACATCTAGGGGCAACTAACTCCCATTTTCAACATGCTATTTCAGACACAAGGCCAACTATAAGGCATGACCCTTCTTTTACTTTAGGCTTTGCTAAAGCTAGGTGGGTGGACCTGAGATTCAATCAATATCATACCAGTGCAAAAAATATTCATGAATCTATTCAAAGTAGATCAAACCCTTATTTCTCGTAAAGATTCATGCAATAACATATATCTACACTAGCTAAATGCAAATCCATGACATTCATAAGCTAAGTGAGGGCATTCTATTATAGCTCTTCAACATAAAATGTAAAGATCATTTAATTAATAATGTTGAATTCAACAAAACCTTAGATATGTAGCAGTAAGACCTAATGATCCTATAATTGATCAGTTCCTTAACCATTGGGAAAATCCATGAATCACAAACATACATATGAATATCTGAGACATATGTGCATCTTCAGATATCTGATCTATCTACTCAACTTGTAAATAAACATCTATGTTCGGTTTAAATCTCATTCTTACCTAATATCCTCCTTAATAAATTTGCAACCCTGTTGATTTCTATGAAGCATTTACAAAATTCTTTAAATTATCAGCAATAATGAAACAACATACAACCTTAAGGGACTACAACTATAACCTAGGCTCTTTGTTCAAAGGTCATAAAACATTACAACTCACTAAGAATGGAGACAAGATCCAATTGAAACTCAATCATTTGCTACTCTTTGTATTATTTCCTTGAAATTATACAATCATATGCATGAAATGAAAATCATGAAACAACCTAACATATTTGAACTATCTATGTATTCCTTCCTACTACTATTTATACAAGAAAGAATATGCTAAAGGATGAAGGTGGAATCACAGTTCTGGATCCAATCAAATGGTCTCACAAAATGACTAAAAATTTCCTACCAACAATGGTCTCACAGTGAAAAAATTGGAACCCCTTACAATGAGGAAAAGAAAAGAAGATATAGGAGAAGAGTTAATTCCCTGATTTGATCAAAACATGACATTTGTCCACTTGGAGAAACCTTCTCAATAGGTTAAAACATTCTTCAAACCTTTTCCCTCAACTACTAAATCAAATCTTCAATCAGTTATGGCTCCAAAAGCATCAAATATCTAAAATGTATGATTGAACCAACAATTAATTTGATTCCTAATTTTCACCCACAGTAAAATGAAAATTAGTTTTAAAAATGACTTCTAAAAGCCAAGGAAACACTCTAGAACTGATTTTCTTCACATCCAGACTTTACCAAACCTTCAAAACTGCATTATCACAAACTTTGATGTCTCATGATGAAATTTGGTCATTGCACTTAGAATGCCCTGGGAATTACAAAATTTCTTGCAGCACAAACCAATGAACTGTTGTGCAAAATCTGACTCCATATTTGGAAAATTCATCTTGTCCTAGTTCCAATGGTATACTGTACTACCTAGTTTGGACAAAAAATGCCCCCTGGTAGCATTTTGAAAAATAGGCTCCCAAGCAATGAATAGGCATTAAAAATGAAAATTTTAAAAAATTATAGTCTGAACTATATAAAACTTTAGATTTATTTCAAATCTTTCATTCTGTACACTTGAAAAACTTTTCTAAATTTTTATTTTAAATTCATTTATCTCTACACCTTGCCACTTGTTGCAATCTGATTGGCTCACCATTTGAGACACTTTAGATTAATTAATATTTTAATATTAATTAATTTTCTAAATTCTTTCACCTCCATGTCCCTTTACGTTCTTGTGCTCAACCTTGCCTTTATGCTCATACGGGAACTCCAATTTCAGACCACTGCAGGCTTCAAAATTTTATCTTACATTCATACACTTTCATCATTTCCCATAGCATCAGAAGGCATTCACATTCCTATTTACACCTACATGTTACCTTTGGAACATAAGACCAAAAACTCTAGAAATTTCTCTTATGTGCATCCACTCACACTTAATTTTCATAACTCTGGATGCTCCCATATTCTCCTTTTTGTGCATATGCCTTTATGTTCTCACGGTGAATCTTATAGCACCGTGAGACGTGAAAATTTGACTTTTTCTCGTACAAAATTCATCCTGGGCATGTACATGAAAAGCCATCCTCTTTTGCCTTACACTCTTATGCTGGTTGTGAGAATGTGAGGACTTTGCATCCCACCTCCCACTCTTACAATTCTTGTGCCACCGTAGAGCTTTATAATTCCATTCACATCCATATGGAATCCTCAACTCGCATACCATCAGAGAGCTTTGGAAATTTCTTTATGACTATATGGGATTATAAGCCTTTCACTTTACCTTTACACTCTCACAACCTAAGTGTATCCCTAGAAATATTTAAAAAATCACTTCTCGGGCCTACAAGGTCTTCAAAAATTTCTTACACCCACATGCGGTCAGCATAATATTGGAGGCCTTTGCAACTTTTTTTTTTATAATATGCATGCTCTAAAATTAGGTGAGTTAAAACTTGTTGACCTCAAACCCCTCCACATATTAAACGTGACTCCTTGAGCCAGTGTGTCTTTGAAAACACTTAAGTGTGTTGTGCTCATTTGTATTTAAACCATGAAAGAGGCCTTCACATGAGCAATGTGGGATTAATGCCTTGATTTTTTTTTTTTTTTTTTTTGCTTGTTCTGCATTCATGACCTGTGCATGGGTTGTCTTATTTCTTTAAATTGCTCTGCCTCCTCCTGCTATTGTGTGTGCTTCTAACTTCATTTGTAGCTTCATGTGAATCTCTGCCTATCCATGGAAGTCAAAACTATGAGCTCCTCTATTCATTAATGCTAGCTGGTTGTCTTTCATTTTTCTTGGGACTTCTTCTTTAAAAATCAACTGCTCTTTTCTCCTTTGGTGCCTCCCAGGCATAGGCATCTATAGGGCTCAATTTCTTCAATGGTGCTCAAAATTTTGGGCTGCAATTTTGAGCACCAACAAGGGGAAGTAGCAACAACTTGTTAAACAATCTCTAGAAAAGTGACCATACTTGTCACATTTGAAACATTGGATTCTATACATATCCTTCTTGTTCTTTGGTTCAAGAGTTGAATCTCAATTCCTATCTTTAATCCTCTTGAAGTTTTCTTCTCTCTTCTCTTCCTTTCCATTTAGATGTATGAAATACAAGAACATGATCATCTTTAACATGAGGTTTCCATCTATTTACTCTTTCTTCTAAACTAAATTTATCTTGAATGCAATCATCTCTCAAATGATAAAACTTGGGTAATTCATCTCTTCCATTAATTCCTTGAATAAAAGAATCCCAAGAATGAGGGAGACCATTCATGGCCAACATAACTAGGCCTTTATCTTCAATTTAATCTTGAATGGCATTAAGATGATTTTCACTCTTGTAGTATTCATGAAGAAGGAGATAATTGTTTCTTCTCTAGCCATTATTATATGGACGAGTTGGTGTCTCAAGGCCAAAGCAGTTTTGGTATTGTTGAACTCATATAAGATTTAAAGAAGCCCAAACATTTATTTAGCTAAATTAAATTTGGATATAATAGGCACTTGACCATACTTTACAACATCAATCAGTATCTTCCTTACCATAATGTTATTCTTCTTTCATTGATCTTTCTCAACATTATCAGTTGTCTCAAGCACATCCTCATTCACATAGCTCAAAAGGTCATTTCCTTCCAATGTAATTAGAACTCTAAATTTCAATGATGTGAAATTTGATGCATCATCTAGCCTATCTTCAATCTTGATTCCATTTTCCATTTTGAATCTTGAAAGAATCAAACTAGAAGAGAAGAAAAAAAATACTTCAATGCTTGAATAGATCTAGTTCTAGACTTTTTCTTGAACCTGCTCTAATACCATGTTAATTTTAGAACTAGAATAACACAAAAACAAAAAACAAAAAAAATCAAAAAATACAAGAACATAGAGATACCCTGGGAAAACCCCTCTACTCAAGGAAAAAACTTAACAGTACCAAAAAAGTTATCCTTTATTGAATAAGAATAATAGAGTCCAAGAATACAAATTACAAACTCTTGAACTTTCACAACACTAAAGAATTCATAGAAATCCCTTTACAAAAATAATGAACTTGATAAAACACTCAAAATGAGTGCTACATAAGTAATAATGAATAACCTTCACACTATCTCCAACAAAAAATAATCATATGCTATGCAAAACAATAATATTCAACATGGAATGCTACAACTTCAACGCTTGTAATAAAACACAAAAAAGTGTCCTCCAAGGATACCTATCATAGAGAACATCAAATTGATGCTATAGAATGATCACCCATGCTTGTAATTCAGGGTGAACTATTACAATTACTTCCTTTTAAAAACAATAGTCACAAAAAATGATTGCTTCAAAAATTTAGCACAATAATATTCAACATCGATTGCTACAACTTCAACACTTGTAACAAAACACACAAAACCATCCTCCAAGGATACCTATCATAGAGAACATCAAATTGGTGCTATAGAATGATAACCCATGCTCATAAGTCAAGGTGCACTATTACAATCACTTCCTTTTAAAATAATAGTCACAAAAAATTATTGCTTAAAAAACTTAGAATGATCCTAAACTCAAACAAAAATAACCAAAACACAATGAATGACCACATGTTTTCAACCATTAGAGTCACATCACATTTACATAATCTATTTATTCATAATTTTATAGTAAAAGAATGAAAGCTGCTACATCTCTAATTCTTATGTGCAGGACCTGATAGAAGTTCCCAAATTATGTTGTTTTGTTTTCTTTATTGATGTTAATGAATGACATCAAAGGATGAAATCTAACATGTATGAACCATTCAACATAAAGTTAAAAAATAGACATGGACATCTTCAATTACACTAATGGATACACTATATATTAGTTGGCTGACTTAGTAGTCACATACACATGTGGTTGTTCAATTAAATGTAGTTAATACACTTTGTCGCCTCTGTTGTAACATATCTTTCAGCTATCCAACATGATAGGAGACAAATTACATTAATAGGATAGGAAGGTTAGTAGAGAAGTGACCATCTCCAAGGAAATAAATAAAACATGGCATGAAAGAAAAGAATTGAGATATTGATGCTATCAACATAAAGTATGTAGATAGCTCCTACAACTACCTAACTTCAACACAGATCAACATTCATGATCAAGCATTTAACATTAACATGAGAATGCATTTTTAAATTAGATATATAGCTCTCTCTTCTTGTCTCTTTATTTGTGGAGGCTTCTTGTATATGATTTTTTATACTTTCTACTCCATTGAGGGACATATAGTGGTCATGGGTAATTAATAGTAAAACATATTCATTCAAACTGCATCCAACTTTGCTCTTGAGCTATGCTTGTAGTAGGGGTGTTGGTGTATTATTTTATTTCTATGTTTAGTTAATTATTTTACTACATTACATGCATGTAGTAGAGCCTAAAATCTCTTAGATAGGTATCTATTTAGGTAGGTAGGTACACACACAAAAAACATATACAAAAATACATTCACCCACACCCACACAACTGCATGTACACACCCATACCCACACACACACCCATTCACACACTTGCACATGCACATGAATATGCACACACACATCCACATGCACATAGAACACATAGATGCACACTCACACACATGCACATTTGTGCACACACAAAAAAACTTTGGGATAATATAAGGATGCATTGTGTTAGAAGTTTGTTCATAGCTCCCTTTAGGATTCAAGACAAGGGATTAACTACCTTGTGTGTGCTATTGTTGAGTAGTTGTATCAAGCATTGAATATCCCTCTTTTGGTGCAATGGCAACCAAAATCTAAAACCTTCAACATCTATATGAAAATATACAGTATGTGTAGTTATAGGTTAAGTTGTAACTTTTGAATGTGTTGGTTAACAGTTTGTCTTCCTTGATATTTTGGTTTATAGCTTAACCCTTATGGAAAAAAAATAAGTCAACAATAGAATGGTTCAGTGTATTAATTTATCAAAGACCCCTAAATTGAAAATTATGACTCCCTAATAAGTGTAAGATATGCAATGAATTTGTCTTTTGGGTTTCGATGGTATGCTCTTAACTAGAGAGAAAAAGAAGCAAAAACCAAGTTGTTCAACACTTGAAACAACCTAGGAAAATGAAGGGGGACTAACTCACACTATACAATCTATTTAGACTTACAATGTAATGAATGAAAACATGCATAACTAGCTATGACAATAGGAATAAAGGGAGAGATAATGAAGTGAGTAATTCTCAGAGTACACAACTAGCTGATGTTTTAACAATACCTAAGTTTCCTATCTCTCAACTACTCTATACACCAATTTTTGTCCTCCTTATGAAACTAACTACTCAAAACTCATGAACTATGACATACAATACAAAGAACAAAAGACATGCTTATGCTAAAGAAAGTAAAACATACAATCTATCAAATGAAGGAAAAAAAACCAAGTTCTTTCACATTCATTCAAATTTCAACACTAATAGATTCATTCCAAATACTCTACTTTAAATTAAATGAACAAAAAAGCTTAAAATCAACTCAAAGTCACACACAATAGTCTCAACTATAGGGGTTTGGCCAAAGTAAAATTTTTCAATCTTAATAACATCATAAAAGGTTGCATTTATAGGCCTTCTCAAAATAGTCAATTACATGGATGATTCCATCATAGAGAATATCTAAATAGAAAGACTAAAAATAGGACAAGTTTATGTCATTGTCTGTTATAGAGATTGGAAAAATGCCAAGAATGGCTAAAATTAGGAAAGAGAAGAAGGAGAATGGAATTTTTCTAGAAAAGCATCATAATAATCATGCCTTTTTAGAAGTAACTGACTTAGATCTATAATAATTCATAGATTCAATTACTTTGTCTAGTTCTTCTACATGTAGAATGATGATATTATCAGCTCAGACCATCTAGTAGTCATGAATCTCTATCACTTTATAAATTCTAACCACCCTTGACTGGAATTTCTCCATTTCCCTCCTTATAATTCCATCTACTACTAAGAAATCCTAAATCTTGGACACTTGCAAGTTGAGTGGGTCAATGACTTAATCAAAAAATGCCAAGAACATGGATTTTATTCTCTTAATATCCACTAGTTTACCATTAGTGGACACAAAGGACTCTATGTGCAAGGTCTTCAAATATTGAAACAAATTTTCAATGACCTTTTGGACCATCTCATAGACATCCTTAATCTTATTTACAAATCTCATGGAGCTTTCTATGAAAAACTCCAAGGATTTCTCGCAATGAAATAGTGACTCCTTGATAGTCTTCAAAATCCCTTGAGCAATGAACACATTTGTCTTCATGTCTATCACTTCTTGTAGAATGGCTAATTTCTCTATCAACACTTCTATTACCTTGTGTATGGTTGTCTAATGGTTTGAAGCTGCTTTATTAAGCTTATGAGCATCCAATACTAGGCTTCTCAAGTTTTCAACCAATTGGGGACCTTGAACCTTCATTTGATCTATCCATGCTTGGCTGATCTACCTAAATTTCCCCTCTTGTAGTAGCTTTAGGAATAAGTTCTTTTTCTCTCAAATTGACTCAAGAAGTGCTCTAGAGTGCAAACCTTATGTATTCTACTAAGTCTTTGTTCAAGGCCCTCAATAACTCTTTCTCTACTCTAAGCTCTTCTAGCTTGTCCTCAATTTCCTCATTGGTGGAATTCTATATGTTCACCATGAAGTTGTGAACTGAGATGCCAAGATCCACTATCTTGATCTAGAAATCATCTTTTGAGAGCTCATTAAATTTACCCTCTTTTTGCAGCTTAGTAATCTCAACTAGCATATGACTAGTAGTTGAATCTATAGCTAGTACAATGATTATCTTCTATTTCTTTGTCTTCTTGGATGGCTAAGAGGATGCAACTTATGTGATCAAGGCCTTTGATGGGGATACATTCCTCTTCTTCCTATCAATGGTCTCTTTGAGCCAAGACTCTTTATAGAGAACATTAATAGAAAATTGCAATGTGGTGGGGTCAAACAACTTCCTTAAGATTAATGGAGTTGGCTTGCTATGGGAAGAAACAGGGAAGGCACCTAATTTGGTTACCAAAAGGGTTAAAGTATCCCCTTGCTAAGATGGTTCATTTTCCTTGCCATCCATGGTATTACTATTGTCATCCAAATTCATGACTTGAATAGGGGAAGATGGCTTGAGCACTAATTTTTCTTGCTCCTTCCCCTTATCCTTGTCATCTTCCTTCTCCCCAACCTTCCCAATGTTTGGAAGAGGGCCTACTTTGCATGTAGGAGTGAATGATACATTCTTTTATTGAGGTTGGTCTCCTCCTTATCTAATGGACTATGATAGCCCTACAAATGTTGATGTAGTGGCTATGGTGGATGTTGTTGCTTATGATTGAGTGATTGTAGCTGACACTCCACCTATAGAACTAGTACTTCTAATCCTCTTTTTCTTCACTTGGGTTTATTCTACCCATTTTTTTATTGTCTTTAGTGGTTAGCCATGACCAAAATCTCTCCTGAGTTTGGTACTCATTGAGACACCTAGACTAGAATTCCTTAATATCTGGGGCATGCCTGTAGGCATATCTCAACTTTAGATGATCCCTTATAAAATTAACTAGATTATATTGAGGCCTGAGCACCTCATAGTCTAACAACATAATCTTGCTCTCAAACCTCTTTACCAAATTTTGAGCATTTGATCTAGAGGCACATGAATATAGGCCAACCACTATAGGGAATGGAATCGAGACAATCATCATTACATTAGAAAATAGGGTATTCACTTCAAGTATCTATTGACACAACTCGACTAAAACCACCTTGTCCTTTGGATATCTGGGTAACCTATCAAGAAATCCATCATAAGCTCATATTCACAAGTAGGAGAAAATTGGAAACTTGATGAATGTGCATCTAAATTGTCTTATGGGTGAATTTTCTAGTGAGAATCTCCTTTTAGGGAATCTTTGCAATTCTCAACATAGCCTCATTATAAAAGAATCATTGATATCTATGAATTCTTCATAGCTTCTTTGTAGCTATAGATGTGGGTAGAATTCATAAACTTTGGTGCACTCATCATAATTTGGGATGCTAGGGAGTTTGAAACACAAGTGGTGAGTTGCCAAAGCATAGATCAAATAGTAGGACACATAGAATTGCTTCAATCCTCTACTAGAATTCAACCACAAGTAAATTTCATCATAGATGATCTATGTCCAGTTGGTGCAGAGGCACCTAAATCTCAAGAAGACAAAGATATAAAAGCTAGAGAAGCCATTTGTAATAAGTTGTCAAAGGAGGTCTTAATATGATAAATAATGTAAAAATATTTATTTAATTGGTGAATGGATCTATTGACATCCATCTAAAGTCATTTGAGTCATAATGTTGGTCTAGGTTGGGTTTGTATGAAAGTTGTAATGTAAAAAAAAAATGCATAAAACATTGTCAAGAATGCAAAAGGGTCAAAAGAATGTAATGGGTTGGTTTAAAGGGTGGTTTGGAAGTTATAACCAACTAAAAAATCTATAAAAATTGATTTAAGGTTGAACCAAAGCATTAATGAAGGAAAGGAATAGATACATTTTGAAGCAAATTTGGTAATATTCTGAGTTGTTATTTTGATTGGTTTTCTATTTTAGTGTTGGTTCCAGGTCTTGTACAACCATGTACAGCCTGGAAACCATGTAAATTTTGTATATTTTGATAGAGAAGTGAATAATATTTCTTTTGGCTTTGGTTTGGATTTTTTTCATTTAGAAATGAAGAAGTTATGCAGGTTTTGGCAAAGCTTGTAAATTGCAGATTTGAGAATGACCAACTACAGTCAGATTGAAACGTTTGGTACAGGAATATTTTGGAAAATAAAGACCTCTAAAATTATTCATTGGAAAGATACATGAATTAAATTTCATTTCCTTTTGTTTTGGGTTGTTTTTATATATTTTTATGAAGTTATGGGCATTTGAGTGAAAACTGGTTTTTAACAATTTTCATTGGAGTTACAGACAGTGATTTGTGCTTGAAACTTTATATATGAATGAGAAAAATTAATGGCTTACATATTTGGAAACTAGACTCAAGAATGGATAATATGGAATTGGTTTTGTTTAATTTAGATTTATTTTGAGTAAGATATCTGATGCCCTAGGAAGGGTTACCAATTTTGTTTCTGATTTATGACAGAAAATATGGGTCTTGGTTCAGAGTACATAATTTATAATATGCTTATTGGATTGGTCTCATATTTGGATATGTTTTATAATTACTAATTTAGAACAATTCCTCCAAAAAAAATTTCAAGAAGATATTTAGAACTGGATTTATGAACAATGAAATCAGACATAGCAATCTGATTGTGTGAGTGAAGATGTTGTCTTTATCGGTGTATAATGTCAGGGTTCTTTGTTGTAATCTTTGAGATGTTCTTGGTTCCTTGAGGGTGTACCAGCCTATTGTGAATCCTTTGAGTTTAATTAAGATTCCTTGAAGATAAATACAGAGGGCTCTGCATCACCAGTCAATCTACATATCTTCAACATAGGTTTCTTATAGTAGGAAGAAATGGTGCTTGATAAACTCAAAAATCTCCTCTTTTCATTTTAGTCTGAGGAGGAGTACAAGGATATCCATGATTTTTCTTTTCAGACTTGTGCCAAAAAGAGCATTTGGAATTTTTCTCTTCTTTGAGCAAGCAGTCTAGAACCATGTCCTCTACATATCTTTCCATCTAAGGTCTTGTTCTTATTGAATATGGACACAAAAGACCCAAAATTGACATCACAATACTACTCCTTCATAGGATGCCAAATGTGGATTACACTAGTGCTTGTTAATTGATATGATAATGGACTCATCAAGAAACACAATCTACTTTGTTTCTAAGTTTTATCTCCCTATGCATTCCTTCTCTAACTCCAATGCATGAACTACCATTGGAAAACTAGTTGCTTCTAACAATCTACTCTCTTTAAGTTTTTGATTGATTAGGTTAATGGTTTGAGAATTAAGTCTTCTACGAAGATCACCCATATTGTAGAATTTGAAGGATGTATCTATAAGCTCTTTTAACTTACTCTCTAGGCTAGTTAGCTTATCATAACTAACATATTTGATTTCCATTTTCTATTATTGCATAAGATGCAATTCTCAATAAATAGCCATTTAAATATACTTGAACAATCTAATTACATGCAATTCTAATGAAATAGCTTTAGGAATTAGAATATTGGTACCACAGAAATGAAATTAAGTTTGGTCAATGATTATAATGACGAGATCTTCATTTAATTTTGTAAATAAAAACTATTTAAACTTTCCATTCATTCTCATGTAACATCCTAACTTCCCAAAAGCTTTATTACTTTACTTAAATCAACATGAGATGACTAAGAATCACTAAAGAACATAAATTCTTTAGCTTGATAGGAAGTACCCTTATTTTCCTTAGAGTTTGGAATGCTACTTAATAAGTTTAATGCATGTAGAAGAGGGAGAGAGACACATAGCTTTTACCACTACATCTCCTTCATAACAAGTTCACATCTCCAACACTAACTTCTTCAGATGTATCTTTTAAGAATCTCTAAACGATATTTTCATTCTATAGTAACTTGAATTTCTAGTCTCAAAGCCCCCATATAAGTAGCCCTTTTTATTTCCTTGGGGTGGAAAAATCCTTACTCAATAACATTTTTCTAATTCAAGCATAGAAAACAACACTTTATTCCTTTACCTCAATCTAATGGCCTTGAAGCTATATCTTGAGCATGCCTTACTAATTGTAAGCTCAAAAATAATTCGCTCAACCTTGTGCTCACACTACATGATCATTGGGACTAAGATTTGGCTCTAATTTATACAACATTAGAGGTAGAGAAAAACAACTTCACTTCCACAAATATGCAACAAATACTCTACAGACTCATGTTCACTTGATCTTACCTCCATGAGTATGAATGAAATTCATCCTTGCTTTGATTCATAGCTTCATAGGCCTTTGGGAATCTGATAATCATTTTCATAGCATATTAATTACAATCATAGCTTCATGCTTCAAATATGCACTTGATAGAGTTTTCTCAAGAGGAAAAAATATGGGATATGGAATGCTAGGGAAAGATAGAAGAGAATGAAATTTTAAAAAAAAACTTACTTCTCATTAGGAGGATTCTAGAAAACATCCCAACCATGCTTAGATTAGCTAAACCCTATGCGCACCAAAAAAATAGAAAACTTTCTTCGAAAGATAGGGTAAAGGTAATGCAAGGGAGACCCAAAAAATAAAGGAAGTGGAGCACTCAATAAAGATGAGAAGTAAGTGATCTAAAACACACTTAGACACATCTTTCTTGGACATGCACTCACTTCTACCAATTATCTCAAGCTTTTAAAGGATAAGAATAAAACTTGGCAATAGCTGGCTCTGATTGGGGACTTAGGTATTGAAAAATGTCTAGGAAGGGACCTGAAATCTTTGGTTTCTCTTAACCAAAATGGAAAACTTCCATGGGAAACTAAGGTAAGTATGCAATAGAAGAGAAAAAAAAATCTAGGAAAGCAAAAAAAAAAAATCTAGGAAAGATACAAAGAAAATCTACCAACTGCAAGGGTTACCTGCTTTTAATGGTAAACTTGATACAACTTTAGATCCTAGCCATTATAGGAAAATGGAAAAATCTCTCCAAAAGGATATGCCAGAATAAAAGAATTATTCTAGTTTACTTGCATAATCTTGAAAGGGCCTTTAGAAGGGAGTCAAACTTGTGATATATACCTTTGTGCTTGTGCCTTCTATCCCATAGTAGGACTAGGTTGCCATTCACAAACTTCCATGGTTTGGCCTTCTTATCAAAAAATGTCTTCATGTACTTTTGATGTTCTATAATATGATCAGCCTATTGACAATTAGCTAATAAAGATATGTAATTTGTAAGGAAACTCAGGTGCGGAAATAGCTTCCTACACTAATCTCATAAGGAAAGTATGGTGCAAATCCTTTTTAAAATCTTCTACACGTACAGATTCAATATCATGTAAACAACATTATAGCAACCAACCATGCATACAGAAAATAGATAGAGAAAGAAACACATAACACAAAGATTTTTCGGTGGGCAAAAACCTTTCGGTAAAACAACCCCACCCCTCCAAAACCTACACAATGTATTATCTTCAACACAAGATTACAATACACTTGCAATGCAAGTTCAACATCAATGATAGAAAATTCCAGCAGCACCTCAGTACCTGCAAACTTTCATCTATCACTCTATTACATTACAACATGCAATGAACATCTTAAGACCAAATAAAATACCCACAAAGAAATTGGGAATTTTTCATGGCTCAACCACCAAGAAACATGCACAATGCAACATGTACATCCCATACCAAGAAAAGGGCATCTATCCCTTGAATAGGCAATGACATCTTGTCATAGAATCCACCAAAAATAGCAGTCACAAGAGAAGTGTAAGAGAATCTATCATACCAACCTATTTTTGGCATATTCTCTTACACACACCAACCACTCTTTCTTGGGCACCCAAATAGGCCTCATGTCATAAGATGCTCTGACACCTATCATAGCATATTCCTTAAATAGCTCTTACACATCATAGGAATCCGTCATAACCATTTCAGCCATGATCTCCTTCACACACTTCAAGATGCCGACACATGTAAGTGATCAACATGCCAACTAGACATGTACACTCACATTACATATTATTTGCAAAAATATATTTTACAAAATAAATAAGAATAAGAATAGGAATTATACAAGGTTGAGACACCTTATTCCTAACATTCTCCCACTTGTCGAACACCTTGTAAGAGAAACAAGAACATATTTTCTTATGTATGGTTCAAAGTAATTAATAATATTCAATTGGAAAAAAAAAAGTTTCTAGGATATTGATTCACACTCCCCTCAATATTCCCTATTTCTAACAATTGTTATCATAGTACATTTACTTAGAAGAGGCTTAATAGATTGAGTAAGATCCCTATGGATATGGTACAATTGATGAAGAACCTTAATGAGGCACTTGAACAAATTGATCTCCTTACTAAAGAAAAAGATAAGTTGAAAGATAGAGATGAAGACTCCAAAGTATACATTAGATAATTGAAGGACAAGATTGAACATCTCCAATCCAAGCTTGAATCTATTGAATCTGAAACTAGTGATGATGAATATTCAAAGATGAAAACATAGTACAAGATCTTGAAGCATGAATTGAAGATTACCAATCTAAAGTTGACTTTGAAGAATGATCCTTGAAAAATTGAATTTGATTTGAAGACTAAAAATTTTGGTCTTAGAGCACATCTAGCTAAGAAGTCATATGAATTTGAAATACTGAAAGAAGATCACGAAGAACTTCATAAGTACAACACTATTGTGAAAGGTGAACTAACTCAGTGAAAACAATAGCTTGAAAAGCTTTATTCTAGAAAATAAAATCTTGATGATTCAATGTCAATACAAAGATGTACCTATGATAAGACTAGTCTTGGTTATCTATTTAATATGTCTACAAAGAAACCTAAAAGTAAATCAGACCCAAAAGGAAAAGATAAATCTGATGATAAGATTGAATCTAGTCAATATTCTGATAAACCTAAAGACATTGGACAAGACAAGGAAGGTGAGTTATTAGATGAACCAAAGCAAGTAGAATACCCCAAGGAAACCAAGAATGAATTTAGAGGTAAGTGTTTTTCATGTAATTAAATAGGTCATATGATAAGAGATTGTACAAATAATTCATTTGATCATGTTATATTTTTTTATTATCATAATTGTCATGGTATGGATTATAAAGTAATTGATTGTAGGAAACCTAAATATGATAATGATAGAAGGAATAGTAGAATGTCTAGAATTACTAATCCTATAGATAGAAGAAGATCTAATGAGAGGACATCAAGAGAAGGAAGACCTTTTGAAGAAAGAAGGAAGATCATGTATTATAAGTGTAACAAATTTGTACACATAGCATATAATTGTCATGCACCTATTGATCAGTAGAATCCTAGAACCATAACTCCAATATGTTAGTTACACAACAACTTTGGACATCAAACAAAGTATTGTAGAATGGATAGAAACTTCAAAGATAGAAGGAACAATTGGAAGAAACTTCAAAAATAGAAAGAACAATGGAAGAAACATCAAAAATGTTAGAAGGAACCATCAAAAGAACTCAAGAACAAGCAAAGATAATGAAGATCAAAGAAATATAGTTAGTGAACTTTGAGAAGAACTTAATGAGGCATTTGTGAAGGGATCAAATATTTTTGAAGACAATTTAGATAATTTAGAGATAGGAAAATTGAAGTTAGTAATTGAGCTTGATTCAACTAAGTTGAATTAATCACTACACTAGAATTTGAAAATTCATTTAGAGATCAAACTATGGGTAGTGAAGTTGGGAAAAAGTTTATCAAGATAAGTTTAGACTATAGCTAAGCTCACTTGCAATATGGATCTTATCAAAACTTGTTACAAAGGAATTAAAAGTTACTATTATAGCATAGAAAGTTAATTCTATAGTAGAAGATGAAAAATATGTTTTTGCAATGAATCTCATGGAGAAAAGTTCTTTGGAGCATTTTCATGATACAAGAAAACTATGGTAAACTTCAAGTAGCATTTGAAGATTGAACAAAGATTTTGAGTAGATATTTGATTTCAGAATGTAATTGGCAGCTTTTTTGTGTTTGCAAAGTATGTAATTAATGTAAGTTTGATTTCAATTGATAAAATGGAGTACATACTTGATTACCACTTCATTATTATCACATAAGAAGAATATAGAAATCAGAAACAAATTGACAAGGTGATTTAGAATGTGTATTTTGTCATTTCTCATCACAATTTATTTAATAAAGTTTATATTTGATAAAATCATGGATATGTTAGTAATCCATAATGTTGAGAATGAGGAAAGGCCAAAATTGAAGGTTGTTTCTATGAAACCCATAGAAAGAAACCCTAAATTTAACATTATCTATTACTCTAAACAATGTAGTGTATTTGGAAGATGTAGGAAGTTATCTTAATAGAAATTTTGAAACTAATGGGAGTGAGTATATGAACAAAGATATGGAAATTTTCTTTAACCATGATATTTCAATAAAGCCTAGATTTGAACATTTGAAAGAACTATACCTATTCAAATATCACTTCTACAAAGAATTGGACAATGAAGAATGGACTTAGATCATACTAAGTAGAATTTATGATGGAAAATTATGGATGGAAGACATATAGTTGGCATTTGAGCATCTTACTCATGGGTTGATTGGTCTTAGAAAATAAGGAAGTGTACCTATAGGTGAGAAACCAGTTAAGAAGAAGGTTGAAAGCTACAATAAGGTAGGTTATAATGGGAAGGCCATGGTGATTAGCATCATTAAGCATGATGATGCAAGATTCCTAAGTAGAATCATTGCCTATTCTATTTGTGCAAGTTTTAAGATTGATGAATTATCAGCAAGATTCACCTATGAAGCTTATAAGATTTGTGTTGAGAAAGAACAAGTTAACCTAATTGAAATTATGAAAATGCAACTCCTTGAAAACTTAGAGAAAATCAAAAGGACCAAGAATGGTGTGTTAGATTCAAATCATTAATTAATCATATATTCTTTCATGTACTTAAGAGATTTCCATACTTATCAATTACAAATATTATGAGTAGTTAGAGATGTACCATGGAAAAGATTACAAATGTATGTAGAAGACATCTTGTAGATAAAATCTTGGACAATGGAAGATTGATCATGAAAACATTTCAGAATGGTATGAAACAAAGATTTAGAATTTCACCTATAATTGTAGAAAGATTCAAAAATGATATGTGTGTTATGGTTGATATAGATTTAACTATTCAAGCAGTAGAACCTTACGAAAAATTCCTTGATCCCTTAGGTTATGAATTAAGTGATGATATAACAATTTGATATATTGACCTATTGTTGAACTCTATACAGGAGGATTTGGGACATACAAAAAGATTACCTACTCAGTCTATCAAGCATCCTTAGAGAAATCATCTCACAAAAAGATTGAGACAATAATGAAGAAAGCTCTAACTAAGGTTGGTATGATAGAAAGTGAGTCATAGGTAGTTAAGAAACCAATGAAACAAGGAATAATGTATGTGCATCCATAATTAGTTGGGTAACTATCTGGTGTGTCAATTGTAGAAACTTCTTCAAAATAGAGCATTCAAGATGCTATAGTATGAACTGAACAAGTATGTGAGCCGAAGAGAAAATCTAAAGATCAGTAGATATTGTGACTACCAAGACTAAAAGAATCAAGCAAAAAGCTACTAGACTAGGAAAAAGAAAAAAATCATTGTTGACAATTATAGAATCCAGGGAAGAAGAAGAATAAGAACAAGAAGTAAAATAGACCAAAAAAGTTAGTGTTTATAAATAGACAATAGGAAAAGTAAGGCTACCTTGGAAGCCAAAGATTGAGAAGATCAACTTAGACATTGCAAATGAAGGGAACTTTGTTTAGATGAAAAAATTCTATGATTTATATATTGATATTGAGAAAGATTAGATTGATATCTCTATTGTGAAATATATGATTGCTAAAAAAATCAAATTTGAGGATACTAAAGGTACATTAAATTAGAAAGTCTATGATAGACTTATAGAGAAGAAAGCACTAGCTAAGGAAGAGAATATGAAACTTTGAAAGTCTATGTTAAGGACCATATGCAAAATAGATGATGAGGAAGAAATTAAGAAATTGTTGAATAAGCTAGCACCCTACTTGAGAAATAGTATTAGACCATTTCTATTTATGGTGGGTGAGAATAATACATTAAGGAGTGAAATAGGTGTAACTATTAGTTAGATGATGAAAAAGTCAAAGGAAATACTTACACTAGCACCTACAACCTCAAAAGTGTCAGTAAGTGGTGACACTATGTAGATTTACTAGATCAATGTTACTATCAACATTGATGACACTAACCCTTTTGAAAATTTCAATCAGCCTAAATCTTAGGCCGAGGTCATTCAAGATCAATTGAAAAAAATTGAAGAATAAAAGAGGCAATTAGAGGTAGAAAAGAGAAAGATCAAAGAAGCCAAGCATAAATTGCTTGAAGAAGAAATGGAAAGGAGAGTAGAGGAAGAAAAAAAGAAAAGAGTGGAGGAGGAATAAAATAAAGAGAAGGAAAGAAAATAAAAGGAGGAGAAAGAGAATAAGAGAGAAAAGCTAAGGAGGTAGCAGAGAAGAAGCAAAAGGAAGATGAAACTAAACCATCTAATTCATCTACTTCACTTTTGCTTGCTAGCCTAACAAGTGATGATGATGATCAAACTAACTTAATCTCAACTTTGACAAAATTGATTGAGAAGAACAAAAAAGTAAAGAGCTTACAAATAATTTTAATGGAGGTAACAAACAGATTGCACAGTACTCTGGCAGTCAAGCATATAGAGGCAGATCTTGAACAAAGGGAACAAGCAGTGTTAAAGTTTTTTGATGAGGAATTTACAAATTTGTTGAATGTTCCAAAGTAAAAGGCCCAAATTTCTCATGATGCTATTCTATTTAGAATCATTTGTCAAAATATCAAAAATTATTTGCCAAGTCTTGATACTTGTGTTGTATACAATTATCCAATTGTGTATTGTCTTTGATGCTACAAACATGGGATACTTTGTATCTATCAACATTTATCGAGTTTAGTTGGTTTGTAAGATGATTTTTAGTGTCTACCGAGCATTCCTAGACATTATCTTGTACAGACAATGTCTATGAGTTCACTCAGTCATCAAAGGATTTTATGATAGAAGACAGTTGTTACCAAGCTCTCAAGGTTAGCAAAGGAAAGTTAGTGTTTACCAAGTTCACTCGATAACCAAAGGATTTTCCATGGTTCATAGTGTTAACTGAGCTTTTGATGGTTAACTAAATAAATCATTTCTATAATAATGTTTACCGAGTAGGGTCGGCCAATGAAGGAATTTGTTAATTTGTGAATTAAAGCTTAATTATTTTAAGTATTATTTCTAGCTCACTGTGGTAATGATTATAGGTGATTATAACTTGTAAATGAGAGGAGGGTAAAAGCACAGATCTATGTCACTATTTGTGATACAAAAACCTATTTTGGTCAAATCTCATTTCTCTATCAAAACTCAATTTTTTTCAAAAACTAAAAATACCCTTTTATAGATCTTAGATTCAATATCATCATTATATAAATTTTTGAGTGTTTTGATTAGTTATAATATGTTATAATCTCAAAATATTATAAGTTGATATTTCAACATTTCAAAAGATGCTCCCTCAAAAAAGGAAAAAAAATAGTAAATCATATCAAAAAAATAAAAAAATAATATTTATCACTAGAGGAGAGAATTCTCTTCACGAATATGTAATTTTTTTTCAAGAAGGTATAGATTTGATAGGGAAGTTTTGACAGGAGGAAAAAACTATTGGATTCTGACAAGGTCAAACTTGAGTACTTGTAACAAAGTAAATATACATCAAAAATAATTATTTCTTTTTTTGTTCACTAGCTATATATGTCATCTATAAAATATTTTCAAATCAGAACAAAAAAAGATGATTTGCACATACTTGTTTGACGAGAACTACATCCTATATTTTTTACAGTTAAAAAGGGACTTCAAAATAAAATAAAATGAATAAATTTTTAGTCAAAAAATTTAAAAAATTATAAGCATAAAATTTATACAATTCTACACATCTCATTAGTTTACATCATCTTCATATTTTAAACACAAATACCATTTTTTTGTCGTTAATGTTGAACTGTCACATTCTGATATCACGTTTCTTTATAAAAGGTGACACAGGTTTGTGTTTTTATGCAGGACTTGATAATCTGAATGGTATATATAAAAGATCAAATTGAAAATTCTATGGATGGAATAGATGAAAGAATGAACAAGAATGCAAGTGAACTAATTGTTTGTGAGAGTGAATTCTAAAGGATGATCAGATATCCTTGAGCAACAACAAAGCTATATTCAATCAAGAAGGATCTAGTGGTGCAAAATAGAGATCTATAATCAGTAATTTTAATTGCATCTCATTTAGGTCATTTCATTGTTACTTTTTAATCATTTTAGTAGTGATTTCAAAATCTCTTAACAGAGTTTCTCTAATAGCCATTTTGTAAATCCTCTAAGACAGTGATAGTTCTATTGAATTGTTCTAAAGGCTTCTAACAAAGCCACTCCTAACAATGTGATTAAATCCTCCAATAGGGTCACACCTAACAAAGTTTTTTTGCAACCTTTAATAGGGTTGGCTCCTAATAGGGCTCATTTCAAAAGAGTGAAAATCAATAGCTAGTTACATTGGGAGTTTTTCCCATATTGGGTTTCCACGTTAAATTTGGTGTCTCATGTGTTCATGCTATTACCTTTATGGTTGCAAATTATTTTATGCATGTTAAGATTTGTTAAAGTTAACATTCATTGCATTTATTGAGTTACAACATTTTTATGAATTTTTATAAAGTGACAATAATAAGTGATTTATTAGACATCTAAGGGATCTGTGGATTCATTTTTGTGGTAACTAGTTCAGCCCCCCTCTTAGTTACTCCATTTATTTCCAACAATTGGTATCAAACCATTTGGTTCTTGCACAAAGGATTTCAAGGACCTATGCTAAATATTAATATGTCTTCCAATAAAGAAATTCCAAGGATTAATAGGGATAACTTTTTAGCATGGTAGAGACTTATGATACTTCATCTGGCTTCCATTGGTGATATAGGAATGAAATACCTTGATGCAGAATATGTAAAACCTATTGGCACATTATTTTTTAATGACATTGTTGAAAAGAAGACTCATAATAACATTATGATAGATATTGCACCTATCTTAAGCTATGAAGAATTTGATGAAATCAAGGACTACAAGACTACTCATGTAATGTGGGAAAAGCTAAAGGAAATCTATGGAGGAGATGAAAATTTGAGGAGAGCTAAAGAAAAAAGCCTGAGAGGATAGTTTGATTAAATGAGAATGAGAGAGGATGAAAACATTTCCAGATATGTTGAAAGGATCAAAGCAAGTGTTAGTTCAATCAAAGCCTCTAGAGGAGAAATCAAAGAAGAGACTATTATAAGTAAAGTTCTCAAAACAATACTTCCTATTTATGCAATAAGAGTATCTACCATTCAAGAAAGGAGATGTGAAGAAAATCATAAGATAAATTTGGATGCCATAGTGGGAAGAATAACAAAATTTGAATTAGATAATGTTGCCAATTATGTTCTAGCCTCAAAGAACATTGAACCTGTATTTGAAGCCAAGCTTTCAATCAAGGAGAAAGGCAAGAAGATTAAGGACATTTAGTTAGATAGTGAAGAAGAATCAGAAGAAAGTTTTGATAGCAATCTTGAAGTGGTTGAAGCATTTCTCATAAAGAAATATTCAAGAAGAAGAGGAAAATACAAAGGTAAAGTTCCTTTAATCTATTTTTCATGTGAAGAAATAGGTCATATTGTAGCTAGGTGCCCAAACAAGAAAGAAAAAAGGATGGAAAGAAAGGTCACAAGTGCAATGACAAGAAGAATTTCAGAAGTCACAAATATTTCAAAGAAAAAGGTAAGAAGACATGCTTTATGGCTAAATATTCTAATGATTCTAATAGTAGTGAAGATGAAATTGTTTACATTCCTGTAAAAGATGAATCTGATAATGATGAAGAAAATGAGATGGCACTTATATCTCATGTGAGAAAAAATGATACATGGAATATAGACAGTGAATGTTCACATCATATGACTGGTGACAAAGAAAAATTTGAAAATTTTGAAGACTATGATGTTGGAAGTGTAAGGTTTGGTAATAATGAACCTTGTTGTATAAAAGGAAGAGGCAAAATTTCTTTAACCAAAGAACTTGTGTGTGATAATGCATATTGGGTTGAAGAACTAAAGCACAATTTTTTGAGTGTAGCATAGCTAATTAACATTAGATTCAGGGTGAAATTCATGCATAGAAAAATAAGATTGCTGGATGACAAAGGAAAGCTAATTGGATCATGTAAATAAATAAAAGATAACTTATTCTATCTTGAACTTGGTGAATGCTCATGCTTTATTGCTCAAGTTGAAGAAATTTGGTTATGGCATAGAAGGTTATCTCATATAAACTTTGACAACATGGTAAAAGTAAGCAGATTCAAAAAAGTATCAAGCATTCCTAATTTGAGGAAACTTGATGTTGGTCTATTCAAGAATTGTCAGATTGGTAAGATGGGAAAGACTAGTTTTAAAAGTAAAAACTATCAATCTAAAGATATTTTAGAAATTGTGCATACTGATTTATGTGGACCCATTGGAGTATAAAGTTATACTATAGAAAAAATCTTTATTCTTTTTGTTGATGACTATTCTAGAATGATGACTATTATGTACTTAAGAGAGAAGTCAGAGGCATTTGAAAAGTTCAAATGGTATTTAGCAAGAGTTGAAAAGAAAATAGGGAAAAGATTGAAATGTTTGAGATTAGAAAAAGGTGGTAAATTCATCTCTAATGAATTCAATAAATTTTTCATTGAAAGAGGAATCAAAAGGTAGCCATTAGCTCCTAGAACTTCCAAGTAGAATAGAATAGCTAAAAGGAGGAATAGATTTATTATGGATTGTGCAAGGACTCTGATGATTGAAAAGAACATTTCTATCAAATACTAGAAGGAAGCTATCAACACTGCAATTCATACCTTAAACCAAGTATAGTTGAAGATGGACACATTCAAAACCCCTTATGAGTTATGGTGTGGCTATAAACCTAATGTAAGCTATCTTAAAGTATTTGAAAGTAAATGTTACATTATGAGAGAATCTATAAAAGAAAAAATTTATGCTAAGGTGATGAAGGATTATTCTTAGGATATTTTTTCAAAAGAAAGGCATATAGATGTTTGAATTTGACTACTCAAAAAGTTATAGAAAGTGCACATGTGAAAGTTGATTAGTTTGCATAAAAGATAGAAGAAGAAAGAAAGAGGGAACCTAAAGATTATAGGATATTTGTTTTCAATGATACTTTTCCAAATACATGTGTTAACATAAAGATTGCATCTACCAAACCCAACATAGCTATTGAGTTGTAAGAAGTTCTAACTAAGTCACATAGACCCAAGTCACAGTTTAAAGCTACCGAGCCAATAGCTATCAACCTAAAGCAACCAAAACCTAAAGTTGATATTCAAGAAGATAACAATGCAATTCATTCAAAAGGCAAAGAACCTTTGCTAGCCAAATATGTCAAGAGGCATCATACACCAGATTAGACCATTCGAGACAAATTAGTAGGTACCATGACAAGAAGTAAGCTAAAAGGTACATGTAAAAGATGCATTGGAAAATGAAAGTTGGATTAAGGCTATGAATGAAGAGATAGAGCAAATAGAGAAGAACAAAACTTGGACTCTTGTACCTAGGCCTAAATATAAAAATGTGATTGGAACTAAGTGGGTATTCAAAAATAAGTTGAGTAAAGATGGACAGGTATCAAGGAACAAATCCAGATTGGTATGCAAAGGGTATTCTCAAGAAGAAGGTGTAGATTATGGAGAGACTTTTGCTCCTATTGCAAGATTGGAAGGAGTTAGGACATTACTTGCATATGCAACACATAAAGGATTTGAAGTATATCAAATGGATGTCAAATTTGGATTTCTCAATGGTTTTTTTTTTTATGAAGAAGTCTACATTGAGTAGCCTGAAGACTTTATTGATCCAAAAAAGAAGGACATGGTCTGCAAGTTACACAAAGAATTGTATGGTCTGAAACAAGCTCCTAGATAATGGTATGAAAGATATCATAACTACCTTATTTAGATTGGTTTTCAAAGAACTATTAATGATAACAATAGTTTGTATATCAAGCAAGGACCAGATAACAAGATTTTTTTGGTAGAATTCTTTGTAGATGACACTTTTTTTACAAGGAATGATGATCAATGTAAAGGATTCTTAGAGAAAATGAACAAAGAATTTGAAATATCTATGTTTGGAGAGATTAAATTCTTTGTTGGTCTTTAGATAAAAGAAAGAAAGAATGGTATCTACATCACTCAATCAAAATATATCAAGGAGACACTCAATAAATTTGGTATCGAAGATTCTAAACCAGTTGGAACTCCCATGTGTATAGGACTAAAGCTTACAAAAGATAATGATTCAAAAGAGGTAGATCAGATCTTATATAGATCAATGATTAGAAAATTGCAATATATTGTTCATACAAGGCCTAATATTTCCTTAGAAATTGGTATAGTTGCAAGATTCTTAGCTAAACCAAGAGAAAATCAAATGATGGCAGTAAAAAGGATCTCGAGATACTTGAAAGGAACTAAAGATTATGGATTATGGTATAAACTTGGAGGAAACCTGGATTTGAAAGTATTTACTAATGTTGATTGGGTAGGAAACATTGATGATAGAAAGAGTACAAGTATTAGTGTATTTTTTCTTCACAAAATATTGGTATCTTGGACAAGTAAAAAACAAAATTGCACATCCCAATCTACAGCAAAGGCAAAGTATGTTGCAATAGTAGTGAACTATTCTAACATTGTTTGGTTTAAATAATTGTTGGAAGGCATGAATGTAGAGATCAAAGAACCAGTTTTCATGTTCTATGATAACACAAGTGCAATTAACATTTCAAAAAATCTAGTGATGTATTCCAAAACAAGGCATATTGCTATAAAGTATCACTTTGTCATAGAATTGGTGCAGGACAAGGAAATTAGATTGGAATATGTCCATACAAAGAATAGATTGCTAACATATTCACAAAACCACTACCTAAGGATGCATTCTTGTATCTAAGAGGTAAGTTAGGGTTGATTCCCCTATCTGAAGCTCACTAAATTAAAGTTTTAATAATGCATCAATAGGTACTAAATTTGAAGATCTATAAGTTCATGCAGAATAGTCAAGGAAATATTGCATATGAATCAGTACTTAAGGTACATTGGAATTTTTTTGATATATGTTGTCTTTGGCATGTGTTGTCAAAGAGGGAGAATTTACTATCATACCTTTCTAAAATTTGTTTGAAGATAAAGATAATTGAAGACTAAGGTATAAAATCTAAGAGGGAGGAACTTTCTATTAGAGAAAGTATTATTTTCAAATTTCATCATGCTATGACATGTTGTGTTGTCATTAATGCCAAAGAGGGAGATTGTTGGATACAATTAACCAAGTGTGTGTTGTCTTTGATGTTACACAAATTTCATACTAGTTATCTATTACCATTTACCGAGCTTAGTTGGTTTGCAAGATAATTTTCAATGTCTATCGAGCATTCGTAGACATTACCTTGCGCAGACAATGTCTACCATGTTCACTCAGTTGTCAAAGGATTTTATGACAGAAGATAGTTCTTACCAAGCTCTCAAGGTTAGCAAAGGAAAGTTAGTGTTTACCGAGTTCACTCAGTAACCAAAGAATTTTTCATGGTTTGCAATGTTAGCTGAGCTTCTGATGGTTAACTTAGGAAAACATTTATAGAATAGTGTTTACCAAGCAAGGTCAGCCAATGAAAGAATTTGTTAATTTATGAATTAAGGCTTAGTTGTTTTAATTATTATTTCTAGTTGTCTATGGTAATGATTATAGGTGATTATAACTTGTAAATGGGGTGACTTGATAATCTGAATGGTATATATGAAAGTTCAAATTATGAATTCTATGGATGGAATAGATGAATGAATGAACATGCATGCAAGTGAACTAATTTTTTGTGAGAGAAAATTCTAAAGAATGGTTAGATATCCTTGAAGAGAAACAAAGTTATATTTGATCAAGAAGGATCTAGTGGTGTAGAAAATAGATCTATAATTAGAAATTTTAGTTGCATCTCATTGAGGTCATTTCATTGTTACCTTCTAATCATTATGGTAGTGATTTCAAAATCTCTTAACAAAGTTGGTCTAACAACTATTTTATAAATCCTCTAACATGGTGATAGTTCTACTAAATTGTTCTAAAGACCTCTAACAAGGCCACTCCTAACAAGGTGATTAAATCCTCTAACAGGATCACACCTAACAGTGTGTTTTTATGACCTTTAATAGGGTTGGCTCCTAATAAGGCTCACTTCAAAAAAAGTGAAAATCAATAGCGAGTTACATTACTGTTTTTCCCATATTGGGTTTCCACATTAAATCTAGTGTCTCATGTGTTCATGCTATTACCTTTATGGTTGCAAGTTATTTTATGCATGTTAAGATCTGTTAATGTTAACAATCATTGCATTTACCCAGTTACAAAATTTTTATGAATGTTTACTAAGTAAAAATAGTAAGTGATTTATCAGACATCTAAAGGATTTGTGGATTTTGTTTTGTGGTAACTGATTCACCAACCCCCCCCGGTTACTCCATCTATTTCCAATAACTTGTATCAAGGAACTGTGGAGATGTCAACAAGATGGAAATGTATTTTACATTAAGTATACTTTATCTCATAATTTGACCAAGAATTTTGACAACAAGATTGAAGGAAAGCTAAGTGAGCTAGAAGCTCTAACAAGCTAGATACAATAACCTTCTAGCAAAGTTGATGACTTTGAAGGACAAGTTGCCAATATTCATAGTGATATTGGGAAATTGGAACTTGAGAAAGAACAAACTTTGAAGAGATTATCAAAAATCAAAGAGTCTATTGCTTTAAAGATATCAACTATTGAGAGATAGTTGGAGGAGTGATTCAAAGCCAAGGACAACTATTCAAATTTCTTATACTTTGATCTAAATGCAGTTGAGATTGCATCATATGCTCTATTTGAAATTCTCACTTTTTTTGAAACAACCAAAGATACATGGGTACAAGGTATGAACAATCTCAAGGCAACTTTTGATAGTTGCATGAAGATGTTATTAGCTTAAGGCAGATGAACATTTTTTATAGTTTTATTTGTTTTGACATTCTGACCTTTGTCATTTATGTCAAAGGGGGAGAAGTTGCATAAGAAAACTATAGTCAAGGTAAGGCATAAATCATACTGAAAGGAGGAGCATGTGTAAGATGGATCAATTGTAAAAGATGACTAATATATTGTTACTTTAATACTTTGGACAAGTTTTTGATACTTAGCCAATTTCCCCTATTTTATTGCCATGAATGCCAAAGGTGGAGATTATTGACAATTGGTTAATGAAGATATGTAATTTTTTTCATTTATAGAAACACATGATGTACATGCTTGTAGAAAACCTCAAAAATAAAGATACTTAGCTTTTGGTACCCAGAAAATTGTCTAAGTATGAAATTAGTTTATAATAGTGTATTGTTTTCTATGTAACTTGTTATTGATGTCATATTATGAATAGAAAAATTAGATGGTGATAGTATACATATTGATGATGATGTTTATAACCTCAAACATCAGTAATGAAAATATGGAAAAGAGGTATTCACATTTTACTAGTGAAACAAAAAAAAAAATTAAAGGTAAAGGAATTATTTTGTTTAGAAAATAATTACTTGACCAATTAGGGATGACATCCTAGATGTTTACTCTAAGTTGTAAAAGTATATTATGGTCTTATTTGATCTAGAAATTTTTTTTGAAAAGGCTTGATATTTATAAAAAAGAAATGTTTTGATAAGAAGTGTGCAATTGTATTGTAATAAGTGATATGTGAACTTTCTGTGAAGTGATATATGCAAAGTTTTTGAGAACCTAATTTTGTGATTTGAGATGGAGATGAGGTTAGAGATTATTCAAGAAATAAGTTACAACACCTATATACTTGAAGACTAATTACTTGTTTGGGTACTGAGCTCTTCTTGTAATTGGAAGTGCATGTTTGGGCACTGGGCTCATCTTGCATCTCCTGTATTACAACTCCTAACAAGGTTGGAATCTCCTAATTAGGATTCAAAGTCTCCTAATAGGGACTCTCTATACTAAATTTTCTCATTGAATCTAATAGGGTCAATCCTCTAAAAAGATATACCTAGTGAGTATCATCCCCACTAGGGTTTTCCTTTGGCTAGGGTTTCCCTAGTTAACAAAATATGGTGTTATAAGTTATCTTTGTGCACGGTTACTATTATTGTTGAATATTAATTCTTAATTTTCTTATGTATGTTAAAAATTAATTAATAATATCTATTTGGTGACAAAATTTTGTAGAATATTGATTCACCCCCCCTAGTATTCCCTATTTCTAACACAATCATCCTTTTGCATTATTCTTCCAAATTAGTTGGGTACATAATGTGCTTCTCCAATCCATCTTGGAATACTAGATCCTTGATCACTTGTTGTAGTCTAGAAATGGATAGCTCTAGTGGGAGAGGAAGACTACATTCAGCCATGTAAACCAACTTGAATGGGGAAATTTGGATTACCTTCTTAGGTGTGACTCTATCTTCCTAGACCACATTGTGTAATTTCTTGTGCCAGTTCTTATGGTTCTCAGAAAGGAACTTCTTTATGTTATTGATCAAGTTCTTGTTGCTTTCTTTTGCTTGTCCATTTCCTTGAGGGAAGTAGTCAGATGAATGACTAAGATGTATACTATTATCATGGAAAAATTCTATAATTTTTGCAAAAGAAAAATAAGAAGTATTATCCATGAAAAGCTTTGTTGGCACTCCAAACCTTATCAAAATATTTTCCTTGGTGAACTCATAGATGATCTTAGAAGTAGTCTTCTTAGTTGTCTTGGCCTCCACTAATTTGATGAAGTAGTCCATAACAGTAATAACATACAAATGACATGCAAAAGATGACAGACTAATTGGTCCAATGAAATCATTTCCCCACTACTGAAAGGGGTCTTTAATTAGAATTTTCTTTAAAGGTAGAGAAACTAATTGAGGCTTGCTAGAGAACATCCTACACTTTTTGCACATGGCTACTCATTTATAAGCATCCTTGAACATGTTACACCAGTAATATCATTGCCTCAAAATATTGTATATTGTAACTATTACTGAAAAATGACCACCACAGGCCTCATTGTGGAAACTATGAAGAAACCTCTCTTGTTGAGGTTTATCCACACATCTCAGGAAGGTCCCATCCATTGCCCTCTTGTACATTTGGTCATCATATATGACATACTTAGTTGATTTGATTATGAGCTCTCTTTCTTTCTTGTATGTCAATCCATAAAGGTAGTCTCTATAAGTTAGAAAATAGGAAATGTTAGAGAACCAAGGATTTTAAAGGCTAACCATTAGCACCCTTGAAGATTCATCTTCTTGGCTCAAGTCTTGAATTTTTGTAATCATCTTGCACAAGCCATTCCCATGTACCAATTTTGTTGGCTTTAGGTCAATGTCATACTTTTGAACCTTTGCTATCCACACAACTCTAGTGTTGTAGCCTATCTCTTGTTGGATCAATATTATTTTGACAACCAAATCAGGTAAAAACACAACAAAATGAGACTACAATACATAGAATCTAAAACATTTTGAGTACTCTTATCACTGCATAGGTGTATTTTTCCATTTGAGAGAATCTCAACTCATGCTCCTCAAGAGAGATTTACTCATGAAAATAATTAGTACTTGGATTCCTTTCTTGTTCTCTTTCATAAGTATGGTAGATAGCATATGAGTTGAGGCTAATGGTATAGTATGAACTCCTTGGTGTAATATGGATGGACCAACACAGGTGTTTTGTCTATGGAAGCTTTAAATTGATCGAAAGCCTTTCTTCTAAAATCATTCCATTAGAAACTTTGACTTCCTTTCATCATGTTAGCAATGCACTTGGTGATTCCAAAAAAATCAAGGATAAAATGTATCAAAAAGTTCACCTTTCCAAAGAATGATTTGACTTTATATTTTTTTCCTAGAAAATTCATTTTTTGGATGGCTCTAAAATTCTTTGGGTCAATCTTGATGCCTTCCTGGGAAACTATGTGACCCAGAATTTTGCCTTTTGTAACAAAAAAAATTGATTTCTTGGGATTGAGTGAAATCCAATGCTATGTACATCTTTTCAACACTTTCTCCAAGTCCCTTAGATGCTTTTCTCTTTTCTTTGAGAAGACTGTTAGATTGTCCAGTAGATAACGATGATATTATCCTTTAGATTAGTGAAAGAAGAATTCATAGCCCTTTGAAAGGTGACACAAACATTAATGAGCCCAAAGGGCATTCTGTTATATGTAATCATTCCCCAAGGAGTGGTGAATGCAACTTTGAATCAATCTTCTGGATATACCTCAATTTGGTTGAAACATGAAAATCCATCTAGCACGAACATCATTTTGGAACCAGCCACTATTTGTAGTTGATGATCAATGTTGGGTGTTGGTGTTTGAAAATGTTGCAAGCTTCCAATTACCTCAATGAGAACAAGACATATTTAGGGGTAACTAACTCCTATTTTTGACATATCCTTTTAGACATCGAGCCAAGTATAAGGTTTGACCCTTTTTCTACTTTAGGCTCTACAAAACCTAGGTGGGTGAACCTCTTTAGATATGACTATGTGACCAGTGCAATAAACATAATTAGGAACTAAAATAGTAGATGAAACCCCTAAATCTTCTATACTTAACCATGAAATCACAAGCATGAAATAGCTAAGAACATAACTCATGAAACTAGTAAGCTAAGTGTGGGATAACATTGAATAACTTTCAACATGAAAGGAAAAATGTTTGATTAATGATGTTGATAACAGCAAGACCCAGGTATAAGCAACAAAACCTAATAATCCTATCTCTGATCAGTGCCTTATTTATTGGGAAAATTTAAATGAATTACAGCCATACATCTTTTGGAAATCTTTGACATATTTCTCTATCAAGATCCCTGATCTATCTTTCACCTTGTGAATAGACATCTACATCAAAATGAATCTCATACTTAGACTATCCTTTCCTGAAATCTAAAAACCCTATGATAAACACCAAGTAATTACATGGCTCTTTGTTCCACAAACAATACATTTCAATCACATACATCCTTAAATAGAATGCAACCTAATTCATTCTCTTGGTTTGCAAATTCGAAGAAATTACATATCCATGAATAGGAAACAATATTCACACTAAATTTAAATCCCTTTGTTGTGCTTTATTTGTTTTCCTTGAAAAAAAATACATGAAAGATGTATGAAATACTTCACAAATCACCTAACAAATGAAAAATATCTCCATAAAAACTTAATTATTGTTCATACAAGAAGAAATGCTAAAGAATGGTGTCTCAAGGGTGACTCAATTTTCTTCTCAAAACTAGAACAAATGGTCTCATAGTGAAAAACTAGAACCCCTAATGGTATCATAGCAATGGAACCTTTATTTTCCAAAAATTGGAACATGTACAATGAGAAAGGATGAGAAAGATATAGAGGAAGAGATTCCCGGATCTACTCTACATCTGACATTTGTCCACTTGAAATTCCCTCTCTTTGCAATGGGTGAATCAAATATTTTTCCATTTTGTCTCTCAAATGCATCAAATATCTCAAAACTTGATGATGAAAGAACATGACTAATTTTTTATGTTAAAATGAACTCAAGGTAAAGAGTGAAAATTAGTTAAAATGGCCTCTAGAATGCAAGAAAACTAATTAAAGTTGATTTTCTCCACATTTAGACTTTGACAAGCCTTTACATCTATCTCATGAAAAAATTTCATGCTCCTTGAAGAATTTTGCCCATTCTACTGAGAATGTCCCAGGAATCACAAATTGGCTTATAGCACAAACTAGTTAGAACCTGTGCAAAATTTGACTTCATATTCGGAAAATTTATATTGTCTCATTTCCAACGGTATATTGGAGTGCCCATTTTGGATTAAAAAATGACCCTATGATGTCCATTTGAAGTTTGGGCTCCCAACTCCATGGTATGCATTAACAAGCCAAAAATTTGAAAAATTTAAAAGATCTCTATAGTATAAACTATAGAACATTCAACATTTTAAAACAAAATTGAAATCTTTGCTTGAATGAATGCATAGGTATTATTTTATATTTAAAATCTCCTTTTCCTCTTTAAACCATTTGAATGGCACCACATGTCACTTCTTTACTAGTTCTAACTTGCACAATCGGCACCACATGTCACATTTAGACTAGCTCTAATCTTAGGTGGGACCCACATATCTTCTCACAAACTTCACCAAATTTCTAGATTTTTTGGCAAGTCTCCATGTTTCTTGCCAAAAAATTTCCCATTTTTCGATGGAGACATGGCAACCATTGGATTTTGGCGACTTTTTTTGGCAAACTCCATTTGTCCACTAAAGCCACATTATCACCATCTTATTGTCACCTCACTATGCCACCTAGGCAATCATTATGTCACTTTGCTAACCACTGTACATCTTTCCTTTAGTGATATAATGATGTTCATTAGATCTTACATGTGGAACGATCTAGTATTTCCATCTTCCACCTCAGCATCTAATATCCATGTGGGTGCCTTGATTGGCATGCCTGTTCAAAATTTTACCTTACCTCTAGCTGACTGGGACCCTCCATCATGCATTGCATAGCTTCCTTGGCTTGTAAAAGCCAATATCTTTAAGACATCATATGAGATGTCTTGATTAGTATTTAAAGACTTAAGTAAGACCACACCCACTCAATGTGGGACTAAATACTTTTCCTAGTCTCTTCCTCTATTCACATAAATGTCTCACATATGAGACCATTCATCAATACCAACAATTTCCATTCATGCAATTCTTTCTATCAAATGTCCAAGGAAGAAAAATGGTGGCCCTATCATTCAAGAATAGCTTCCTAAGGAAGTGGTGAATGTGATGAAGGCATGGATGGACAAGCATATACGCAATCCTTATGCTACCAAGGGGAAGAAGTTTGAGCTTATTGAACTCAGTGGATTGACACTACATTATGTAAAATTCATGATTTATCTAGATTTTCTCCTCCTAACCACCTCCTTCTCAACACATAGCTCTAGTGTTTGAAATGTTGCTACTTGTGGGTTCCTTAAAAATTCCATGCCTATGGCGTGAGCTCCTTTTCTCATTGCCTTCTTCTTGCATATGCTTCATCCTCCCCTGCCTTACATCTGTACACTATATTTGTGTAACACTCTAAACCCTTCTATCCAAGGTATTCCATGAGATTAGAATTCTTAGATGCCAATTTAGAGCTCCCTATCCATGGAGTGCAAGAAGTTAGAATTTGAATATGCAAGCTCTTAGCTGAGTCTTAGAAATGTGCTTCTTGCTAGTAAATCATGCAATGGGAGGTTCTTTTAGAGACGAGATGCAAGAGTGCAAATGTCCACCAAATATGCCTCAATGATGCAATGTAAGATGAAAACTAAGCTAAGATGAGAATGCAAAATGCAACTACTCTAAGCATAAATGAGAGTATTACAAACCAACTATTAAGCTATGTGAGATAGAATTATTGCAAAATGGAAACTAGACTAGCATGCAAATATGAATCTAAGCTCAAATGCTATGGTATGAAGGAATGAAGACAAGAAAATGAAGTTCTCCACAAAGCTCCAAGAAACCTTTTAGAAAACCTGTAGCATAACAATATTCAAGAATGTGTCCTTATATGAGGAGAGCGTTGGATACAATTGTTAATTGTGTATTGTCTTTGATGTTACACAAAGGTCATATCAGTCATTAGATAGAGTCTACTAAGCTCAGATAATCAACAAAGTAATTTATAGTGTCTACCAAGCGTTCTTAAACATTACATAGAAAAGGTAATGTCTATCAAGCTCACTCAAGTATCAAAGGATTTTGTAGTAGAAAGATAGTATTCATCGAGCTCCCAAGGTTAACAAAGAAATGTTAATGTCTACAGAGCTCACTTGGGTATCAAAGGATTTTGTAACAGAAAGCTAGTGTTAACCCAGCTCCCAAGGTTAATAAAAAAAATTTAATGTCTACCGAGCTCAATCGGTCATCAAAAGAAATGTTGCAAAAAGTTAGCTTCTACCGAGCTCACAAAGGAAGGTCAGTGCTAACCAAGTTCACTCGATCTCCAAAGGATTATTTTGCTAGGTTTGCATTGTTTACCAAACTTCACTTGGTTAACACTAGAAAACCATTTTGGAGTAGTGGTTACCGAGCAGGATCAACCAGTGAAGGATTTTTCTATTTTGAAAATAAGTTCAATTGTCTCATGCAATAAATATAGCCGACTGATGTAATGATTTTCCCAGTTGTTATAACTTATAATTGAGCTAACTTGATAATCTGAAAGGTATATATAGATATTCAAGTTGTGAATTCAAGTGTGAGAGTGAATATAGGGATGAGAATGGAATAAGCAAATATTGAGCAAAATTTGATGAATAATTAGATATCTTGGAGGAGCTGCAAAGTTGTATTTGATCAGTAAGGATCCAGTAAAGCATAACAGAGATCTATAATCAGCAAAAGATAAGTTGTATA